>BSUD01000008.1:108343702-108408141 GCA_033239045.1 Fagopyrum esculentum | reverse complement strand
TATTCCCACCGGAAAGTGGAGGGAAATCGTGTGGAGCAAGGAGCAAAGCTCACACATGAAGCTCAAAATCAGATTTTCTCCCTCAACAATGAGATTAAAGAGTTGAAGGAGACTATCAAAACCAACTTCCCAAAGCAACAAGAGAAGGATGTTGGCTATTTGGGCAACAACAACGGCGGTGATAACACCAACCGCAACAACAATAACCGGAACAATAACCGGAATGGCAATTGGAATGGAAACAACAACAACCGGAATAACAACAATTGGAACAACAATCGGGGTTCGAACAACAACAATTGGCGCTCCAATCAACAAAATTCCGGTAACTCCTATCCTTCCAATTCCAATTCACTAACTCCACCCTCTTCTTCCTCTACTCCTTTGAAAAGCCAGGGGCAATCATCAAATGGAGGAAACAATACGGGAAAAGAGAAGCCGGATCCCATGTTGGAAACAATCTTGGGAAAGCTTCAAGGGTTAGAGAACCGCATCATCAAGGTTGATGATCAAATTTCTAAGGTTGACAAAGCTCAAAAGGTTTTGGAAAATCAAATGTTCAACCATGCGGAGGAAGTTCCTAGAAATCAAGGGAAACTTCCAGGAAAGACGGAGGACAACCCTAAGGGAAGGGTAATGGCGATTACAACTAGGAGCGGAGTGACTACCACCGATCCGCAGCCTACGTTCGTTGAAGTCCCCGTAGAGAAGGACAAAGGAAAGGGGAAGGAGAAGGAAGACGTCTATGTTCCTCCTCCAGCTTACAAACCTCCCCTACCATTCCCTCAATCTAGAGCGCGAGCGCGTCTAGACAAACAATTCGGTAAGTTCATAGAACTCATGAGTAAGTTGCATATTAATATACCTTTCATCGATGCTATTGTAGGTATGCCGGCTTATGGCAAGTTCTTGAAGGAGCTCCTCTCCAACAAGAGGAAGCTAGAAGATTTCGGAGAGGTCAAGATGAGTTCGGATTCTTCGGATCTCATCAAGACCATGAAGGAGAAAATGCCCCCAAAGTTGAAGGATCCGGGGTCATTTTGCATTCCCATTGGAGTGGGAGATGTCACATATGACGCTTTATGTGACTTAGGAGCAAGTGTGAGCATCATACCACTTGCGTTGTGCAGGAAGATCGGTTTAGGTGATCCTAAACCAGTAAAGATGACGTTATACATGGCGGATCGATCCATCACTCGTCCCGTCGGTATTGTAGAAGACGTCCCGGTCAAGCTAGGTAAATTCTTTGTCCCCATTGATTTTGTCGTGCTTGACATTCCTGCAGATAGCCCGGTCCCGATCATACTCGGAAGACCGTTTCTTGCAACTTCCGGCTGCATGGTCGATTGCAAGAATGGAAGACTCGCTTTTGATATTGGAGAAGAGAAAGTAGAGTTCGTTCTTTCCACTCTAGTGAAGGAACCAATCTTTGATGAGGATATTTACGATATCCAAGATGAAGAAGGTTTATCTAGGGAAGAGGTAAGTGCAATTCTCTTTAACGATCCTTTACAAAAAGTTATTACCATGAGTCTAACAGATGTAGGGGAAGAAGAAGAGTGGAAAGAGGAAATTGAAGCCTTGGAAGCACAAGAAGAGATGCATGAAGAGGAGTTTGAGAAACTCCACGATGAGGCTGAGAATGTTAGAATCCACGGTCATACCCTGTATTCCACGACCGTGGATTTCACAACCAAAATCGACCTCCATTCCAGGGGATTACACGGCCGTGGAACATATGAAGAGCCCGTAATTCTGACCGTGGAAGAGGGTGATCGGCATACTTCTTCAACTTCTTTTGATTCTTCTCCAACTCATTCAAAACCCTTAGAAACTTCTAAGGAAACGTCGGAAGCTCCTCAAGGATCATTGGAAACTCCGAAAGTGATGGAACTCAAACCTCTTCCTACTCATCTAAGGTACGCTTTTCTTGATTCTAATTCTACCTTTCCATTGCCATTCATCGATCAAATGCTTGAAAGGTTAGCAAAACATTCACTTTTTTGCTACCTTGACGGTTATAGTGGTTTCTTTCAGATCCCGATACATCCGGATGATCAAGAGAAGACCACATTCACGTGCCCTTGGGGTACGTTCACCTATAGGAGAATGCCGTTCGGGCTTTGCAACGCCCCAGCCACCTTCCAACGGTGCATGATGGCCATCTTCTCCGAATACGTAGAGGAAATCATGGAAGTCTTCATGGACGACTTCTCCGTATACGGTTCCTCTTTTAACGATTGCCTTTCTAACCTTTCTCTTGTTTTGCAAAGATGTGAAGACACTAACCTAGTTCTTAATTGGGAGAAGTGTCAATTCATGGTTAAGGAAGGAATCATATTAGGTCACTTAGTCTCTAGTAGAGGGATAGAGGTAGACAAGGCTAAGATAGAGACCATAGAGAAACTTCCTCCCCCAATTTCGGTAAAAGGGATAAGAAGTTTCCTAGGACATGCTGGATTCTATAGACGTTTCATTAAGGACTTTTCTAAGATATCAAAACCTCTCACTAATCTATTGATGAAGGATGCGGTTTTTGAGTTTTCGCAGGAATGTTTGGATGCGTTTAACACCATTCGGCAAGCTCTAATTTCAGCACCTATTATCCAACCTCCGGATTGGACTCTACCCTTTGAGATTATGTGCGATGCTAGTGACGTAGCAATTGGAGCTGTTCTTGGACAACGAAAGGAAGGGCGAACCCACGCCATATACTATGCTAGCAAGACGCTAGATGAAGCGCAACTCAACTACGCCACTACCGAAAAAGAATTTTTAGCCATTGTCTATGCTATTGACAAGTTTCGCTCTTATCTTGTAGGTGCAAAGGTGATTGTCTACACAGATCATGCTGCGATCCGGTACCTCCTTGCGAAGAAAGATGCGAAACCAAGGCTGATTAGATGGATTCTTCTCCTACAAGAATTCGATCTAGAGATCCGCGACAAGAAAGGCTCGGAAAATTCTGTTGCGGATCATTTGAGTCGTCTAACACATCTAGAGGACGACCATTTGCCCATTGATGACTCCTTTCCGGACGAACACCTACATATCATAGAGGAGTGCATCAAGGTAGTCTCCAAAGGTAACGAACCATGGTTTGCTGATTTCGTTAACTATTTAGTTTGCCAGGAGATACCACCCGGACTTTCATACGCACAAAGGAAGAAGTTCTTCAAGGACGTCCGGGAATACCACTGGAACGAACCTCTCCTCTTTAAGAGAGGTCCGGATGGCATCATCCGGCGATGTGTGCCGGAAGATGAGATGCAAAGTGTCATCCGTCATTGTCATTCACTACCTTGTGGAGGACACGCTAGTTCGAACAAAACTAGCGCAAAGGTATTGCAATCTGGATTCTATTGGCCTACTTTATTTAAAGATGTGCAATCCTTTGTTTCTTGTTGCGATGCTTGTCAAAGAACAGACAATATCTCTAGAAGGAACGAGATGCCCCTCAACAACATCCAAGAGGTGGAGATTTTCGACGTTTGGGGAGTCGATTTCATGGGACCATTCCCTTCTTCATGTGGAAACCAATACATACTATTGGCGGTAGACTACGTCTCTAGATGGGTCGAAGCAATTGCTTCTCCCACAAATGATGCCATGGTGGTAGTTAAGTTCTTCAACAAGACCATCTTTCCGCGATTCGGGACGCCAAGGACGATCATTAGTGATGGAGGTTCTCACTTCATAGCCCGTCGCTTTGAAGCTCTTCTAACCAAGTATGGGGTTACTCACAAGATCGCCACCCCTTACCATCCACAAACGAGTGGACAAGTTGAGATCTCAAATAGGGAGATCAAGGGAATTCTAGAGAAGACAGTTTCAAGGACTAGGAAGGATTGGTCCTTGAAACTAGATGATGCATTATGGGCATACCGGACCGCATACAAGACTCCCATAGGAACCACACCATACAACCTTGTGTATGGGAAGTCTTGTCATTTGCCGGTAGAGCTAGAGCACAAAGCGTTTTGGGCTATCAAATGGCTGAATTTCGGCATGAAGGAAGCAGGAGAGAAGCGTCTCCTAGACATCAACGAGCTGGATGAACTCCGTTTGAACGCCTATGAAAACGCTAAGATCTACAAGGAAAGAGCAAAGCGTTGGCATGATAAGCATATCATTCCAAAGGACTTCCAAGAAGGAGATCAAGTTCTCCTCTTCAACTCGAGACTTCGCCTCTTTCCAGGTAAGTTAAAATCTCGTTGGACTGAACCTTTTCTAATTAAGCGTATTTTCCCCCATGGTGCAGTTGAAGTATGGGGTGAAGCTAGCGGAAGTTTTAAGGTGAACGGCCAACGACTCAAGAAGTACTCACCGGAACTCCAAGCTGAGGAGTTTGCACCTACCGCACTCGAATAAGTGCAAGATTGGTCTAGCTACGGACCTTAAACAAAGCGCTTCTTGGGAGGCAACCCAAGGTATTGCATTTTCGTTTTTGTTTTCGATTCATAGTTTAGCTTAGAATAGAAGTTTTTGCTTTATTTTGCCTCGATTTCTCCCGGTATGTTCGTGTTTTTGGTTGTAGGATCGATGGAAAAGGAGAAAGGAGGGATAATGTCGAAGAGAAGTGACGAAATTTGGACTTTGAAGCTTTACAGAAGGTTCCACGGTCTAAATTACGGTCGTCATAGCTACAGTGGCCGTAATTCTCAAAAGCCTGTGAAAAATCACCAAAATTACGGGTCCGTACATTTCCACGGCCGTGGAATGCCCCGATAGACCGTGATTTTTGAAATTTTGCCTGCGAGTATAAAAGCCACACTTCACCACAAAAACACCACAAAAACCCCCAATTTCCACGCCCTAAACGCCGAAAACACGCAGCCCCTCCCAAATCTTCGTTCTCTAATCGTTTTTAACGATTCTTCTTCCTAAACCGAAGCAAATCCAACCAAGAACAAGATCCAAGCAACAAATCACGCGGAAAACGATCAACAAACCCGCATTTTGGATTTCTCAATCCGAAAAAAGAGGTTTTTGCTCTCTTCTTGATTTTGCTCGTTTTTGTTCGTTTTTGTTAGAGATTATTAGGAAGAACTGATTGAGATTGGAAGAAACTAGACTAGGACTGATTGTGGTGGAGTTTGATTGCTGATTTGTTGAGAATCGAAAATTCTGTGTCGAATCACGGTCTGATTAGGTTCCACGGCCGTGGTTTTGGGAAGAACAGACCGTAATTTTGAACAGAAATGGATTTTGTAAGGAGAGTCTCGGGAAGGATTAAGGAAAAGAAGGGGGAACAGAACAAGAAGAGAAAGGGTAACCCCTCCACCTCTAGGGCACCACCACCACCCTCATCCCCTTCACCACCATCCTCACCTTCACCTCCATCTTCACCCCCTCCTCCTAACATACCGATCATACACGAAAACCACCAAGCCGCATTTGAGAGGATCGAGAAGAGGGCAGTAATTGGCCCTAGATACTTGTTGTTGGAGGATCTACATCCTCTCAACATTGTAGATGACCTTACATGGCTCTTGGATAGAGCCGGTTTGCTTGTCTTCACGAATATTCGTGAAGACGCTTGATAGCATGAATTATAGTCTATATTTTGGGGTTTGTTTGGACGTTTTATCTTTCATAATCTGCATGTTTGTATGTACATTATGTGATTTTACTACCATTTCATCTACCTTTGCGAGAATCGAGGTCTACACCTAGTTTCGTTGTAATTGCAGGTAATATGGTACGTATTGCATCAAAAAGGAGCAAAAGGAGTCAAGAGTCATTTGGAGCTACATTCAGGAAGCACAACCATGGATTAAAGATTTACTTTGGACCAGTTTTGAGAGATTCTACATTCAGTTATGAGTCACCTCGGTTGACCAGAGATTCATCTCGACCGAGGCGATCCAGAGACGCCGACTCGACCGAGGCGAACACCTAGGACGCGGCGAGAATATTTTATTCTTGGCTGAGATCTTTTAAAATTGGAAAGTGATCTTATATTTTTGGGCTGAGCTTCTAGAAGGAAGGAGATATGCAGAATCATATATTTTACCTATATTTATGGGATAATATCTTCTTAAGATTTATTATCTTTGGAGGTTTATTTTTCCTATAAAAAGGGTTGATTTTCTACAATTTGAGGAGGCCGCATACAATCCGCTTACAGCTGAGAACACGCAGCAGCCGCAACCTACTCCAATTTGGGAGAGATTTGAAGAACCTTTTTGAAGGTTGAAGGAAGATTGAAGACTATAGCTTTATAGCTTTTTGGAGGGTTTTGTAAGATTGTCTTCAATTCCTTTCCTTGTTGTCTTGTCTTGTTGGATTATTATCCAAGGAACGATTTTGTGTGATATTTGATTCAGTTATTGAAGTGTTTTCATTAAATTCTTCTTTGTTCAAATATTCACCTTCTTCCATATATTTAATACTTTCATTATGATGATGAGTGGCTAATTTCCTTGTGTGATTCTAGGGTGATTGGCTGAAGGTTGTGGGAAAAACAATGATAGAATAATCTTAGATTCCAGTAGGATCCTGAAAGTTCGAGTCTTTAACCTTAACCCTAAGCATCTCGTTCAGTCGATGAACATCTCGGCCGGGGTGGAATTTGGCTGACCGAGGTGACTTATTTGATCTGAAACTGAGAGTTAAGTGTTAGAGTTTGCCAAATCCTATTCTTATTACACCTTTCTGGTTCAAAGCAAGCTTAGGATGAGACTTACCCGGTAATTCCTTAGTTTGTGTACCAACGATCATAAGTGTAGGTAATAAAGGTTTATCCTTTATTGGGGTTTGAGTGTGCTTCCATCCCATCTTTGTGAGTTAGCCTGAGACTTACCCGGTAAAGGTTGATTCTATTCCCTTAGATGGTGTGTTAGTTTGAGGTTATAGTTCTTTATCTTAATTCCTTGAAACTTACCCGGTAATAGGAGTTACGGTTTAGGATTAGTGAGTAGTGAGACTTACCCGGTGATCTACTCCACTTTAGAAACACCTTCCCCATGCAAAAACCTCAGCTTTGTCCGCTTATCTATAGATCTTGAGTTGGAACCACAACTAGATGCTTTAATCCCTAGAATTGCATGTTTGCTTTATTTGACATCTTATTCATCTTTGATTGTATTGATTGCTTTTGTGGTTAGCATTGACATTAGCACACCGTATTGGACTTTGTTTCACCAAGTCCCTGTGATCGACCCCTGGAATTTTCTTGCTTTTACTACGATTGACCCGTACACTGCGGGTTCGCATCCTTGTTTTAAGCTTAAGTCTAGGGTTATAAATTTAAAGCTTGCACACACCGTTTGGAGCGAACACGTAGCCGTTTGAGCTGTTCTTGGGCAACGAAAGGAAGGACGAACCCACGCCATATACTACGCTAGCAAGACGCTAGACGAAACTCAGCTCAACTACGCCACTACAGAAAAGGAATTTTTAGCCATTGTCTACGCTATTGACAAGTTTCGCTCTTATCTTGTAGGTGCAAAGGTGATTGTCTACACAGATCATGCTGCGATCCGGTACCTCCTTGCGAAGAAAGATGCGAAACCAAGGCTGATTAGATGGATTCTTCTCCTACAAGAATTCGATCTAGAGATCCGCGACAAGAAAGGCTCGGAAAATTCTGTTGCGGATCATTTGAGTCGTCTAACACATCTAGAGGACGACCATTTGCCCATTGATGACTCCTTTCCGGACGAACACCTACATATCATAGAGGAGTGCATCAAGGTAGTCTCCAAAGGTAACGAACCATGGTTTGCTGATTTCGTTAACTATTTAGTTTGCCAGGAGATACCACCCGGACTTTCATACGCACAAAGGAAGAAGTTCTTCAAGGACGTCCGGGAATACCACTGGAACGAACCTCTCCTCTTTAAGAGAGGTCCGGATGGCATCATCCGGCGATGTGTGCCGGAAGATGAGATGCAAAGTGTCATCCGTCATTGTCATTCACTACCTTGTGGAGGACACGCTAGTTCGAACAAAACTAGCGCAAAGGTATTGCAATCTGGATTCTATTGGCCTACTTTATTTAAAGATGTGCAATCCTTTGTTTCTTGTTGCGATGCTTGTCAAAGAACAGGCAATATCTCTAGAAGGAACGAGATGCCCCTCAACAACATCCAAGAGGTGGAGATTTTCGACGTTTGGGGAGTCGATTTCATGGGACCATTCCCTTCTTCATGTGGAAACCAATACATACTATTGGCGGTAGACTACGTCTCTAGATGGGTCGAAGCAATTGCTTCTCCCACAAATGATGCCATGGTGGTAGTTAAGTTCTTCAACAAGACCATCTTTCCGCGATTCGGGACGCCAAGGACGATCATTAGTGATGGAGGTTCTCACTTCATAGCCCGTCGCTTTGAAGCTCTTCTAACCAAGTATGGGGTTACTCACAAGATCGCCACCCCTTACCATCCACAAACGAGTGGACAAGTTGAGATCTCAAATAGGGAGATCAAGGGAATTCTAGAGAAGACAGTTTCAAGGACTAGGAAGGATTGGTCCTTGAAACTAGATGATGCATTATGGGCATACCGGACCGCATACAAGACTCCCATAGGAACCACACCATACAACCTTGTGTATGGGAAGTCTTGTCATTTGCCGGTAGAGCTAGAACACAAAGCGTTTTGGGCTATCAAATGGCTGAATTTCAGCATGAAGGAAGCAGGAGAGAAGCGTCTCCTAGACATCAACGAGCTGGATGAACTCCGTTTGAACGCCTATGAAAACGCTAAGATCTACAAGGAAAGAGCAAAGCGTTGGCATGATAAGCATATCATTCCAAAGGACTTCCAAGAAGGAGATCAAGTTCTCCTCTTCAACTCGAGACTTCGCCTCTTTCCAGGTAAGTTAAAATCTCGTTGGACTGGACCTTTTCTAATTAAGCGTATTTTCCCCCATGGTGCAGTTGAAGTATGGGGTGAAGCTAGCGGAAGTTTTAAGGTGAACGGCCAACGACTCAAGAAGTACTCACCGGAACTCCAAGCTGAGGAGTTTGCACCTACCGCACTCGAATAAGTGCAAGATTGGTCTAGCTACGGACCTTAAACAAAGCGCTTCTTGGGAGGCAACCCAAGGTATTGCATTTTCGTTTTTGTTTTCGATTCATAGTTTAGCTTAGAATAGAAGTTTTTGCTTTGTTATGCCTCGATTTCTTCCGGTATATTCGTGTTTTTGGTTGTAGGATCGATGGAAAGGGAGAAAGGGAGGATAATGTCAAAAAGAAGTGACGAAATTTGGACTTTGAAGCTTTACAGAAGGTTCCACGGTCTAAATCACGGTCGTCATAGCTACAGTGGCCGTAATTCTCAAAGGCCTGTGAAAAATCACCAAAACCACGGGTCCGTACACTTCCACGGCCGTGGAATGCCCCGATAGACCGTGATTTTTGAAAATTTGCCTGCGAGTATAAAAGCCACACTTCATCACAAAAACACCACAATTCCTCCCCAATTCCACGCCCTAAATACCGAAAACCCGCAGCCTCTCCCAAATCTTCGTTCTTTAATCGTTTTCAACGATTCTTCGCTCTAATCTGCAGCAAATCCAACCAAGAACAAGATCCAAGCAACAAATCGAGTGGAAAACGATCAACAAACCCGCATTTTGGATTTTTCAATCCGAAAAAGAGGTTATTTCCTTCTCTTCGATTCTAGTGGATTTGGTTCGTTTTTGCCATAGATTTTTAGGAAGAACTGATAAAGATTGGAAGGAATTAGATTAGGGCTGCTTGTTGTGGTGAAATTTGGTGAATTTGCTGAGATTCACAAAATTCTGTGTCGAATCACGGTCTCTGGAGGTTCCACGGCCGTGGTTTCTGAAGAACAGCCCGTAATTTTGAACAGAAATGGATTTTGTAAGGAGGATGTCGGGAAGGATTAAGGAAAAGAAAGGGGAGCAAAACAAGAAAAGAAAGGGCAACCCCTCAACCTCTAGGGCACCACCACCCTCATCTCCCTCACCACCATCATCACCTTCACCTCCATCTTCACCCCCTCCTCCTAGCATCCCGACCATACACGAAAACCACATAGCTGCATTTGAGAAAATCGAGAAGAGGACAGTGATAGGTCCTAGATATTTGTTGTTGGAGGATCTACATCCTCTCAACATAGTAGATGACCTTACATGGCTCTTGGATAGAGCCGGATTGCTTGTCTTCACGAACATTCGTGAAGACGCTTATGAGGAGATCACCCGAGAGGTTGTGACATCTTTCGAGCACAGCCATGTTGATAGGACCGTCTCCTTCCGTCTCATGAACAGAGACTACCATTTGAGCATTGTTGAGTTCGGGACCATTTTTGGGTTCCATGAGACCTATAACGGTCGACTTCCTAGAGGCGTTTCCGCCAAGGACTTTTGGGCGGAAGTGGCCATGATTTATGCCGACGAGGACCGTTGGCAACCAGCTGATACCAAGGCTAGATTGATGTACCATCTAGCCTTGAAGATAGCTCACCGTGTTCTTTCGGAGTGTCTCTTTCCTAGGACGGAGACGCCCCAAAAGATTAAGACGGATGAGCTATTCCTTCTCTACGCTATGCTTTATGGATGCCGCGCAGATTGTGCTACTCTTTTGGCGGCGACGATGAGTAAACTCAAGAATAAAGCGAAGGGGAACATTGGATATGGTGGGATAGTGACCCACATAGCTAGGAGCTTTGGTGTAGATTTTTCAGCCTGCACCCGCATACCCGCCGTACCTCTAGGACTACATGCATTCATGGTTAGGGGACTCATCTTCCCCACACATAGAGGTCCGCCTTATGCGGGCATGCCCTGGGAGAGTAGGACAGGCAGGGGTATTGAGTGGCTGCCAGAGTATTCCATTGTGGCAGGACGCCACAATTGGAAGGAGACGTTCGCTGCGATGCATGCGAACAGGCTTGTAGCTCCCCCCTACGTTCCACCACCGGCTGAGGATGAGGAGGACATGGGAGAGCAGTACGAGAGTGGTGGAGGAGCAGAGCAGGAGTTCGGCACGTTTCCGGATCAGCCGGAGGCGGCCCCGGATGTACCTAGGCGCTCTCCACGCCCAGCTAGAGCTTCAGGCTCGTCATCTCGCCGCGCCAGTGTGAGCGAGAGACCCACGTGGATGACTACACCTCCCACCTGGTACGACACACCTCCTCCTTGGTCCACGACGCAGCCAGCAGCACCACCACCACCACCAGCGCCAGCACCAGCAGATGCTCCCGCATGGTATGATCACGCCCCGGGATGGTATGAGAGGATGCCGGAGTGGGCTACCGGACTTTCTGAGCGAGTCGGAGCACTAGAGATCCGGGCGGATGCTAGAGACGGACGCTTAGACGACCTTGACCACATGATGAGGGACGTCTACCGCCAGCAGTTTGGGCGGGTCTATGATCCGAGTTTCTCTCCATTCCCACCTCCACCGGCGCCGCAGTGATCGATGACCGGACCGCTCGTTTTTAGACATTCCCGCCACCATTTGTGAGTTTCTTTTTCTTTTCTTTCTTTTGTTCTTTCTTGTGAACATTAGGGACAATGTTCGTCCTAAGTATGGGGTGGGATGTACTAAATGTTTGTAATAACTCTACTCTATATGTTGCTTTCATTCCGAGACTATCATTGCATGTTCATCATATGTTACACGTTTCATTCTTGCATTGCATGAAAAAGAACTTTAAAAACCCATAAAAATTGAAAAATTTTGAAAATTTGATGCTTCTAACGAATCGATATGATTTCCATGATAATCACTACTTGCGAATTGAGTTGATAACAATTGCATGCTTGAAAGGATGGTAATTCGAAAAGAAATTGAATGAATAAATTTTACCTCTTTTGCAAGTTGTATAATGTGAAAATGTTACCTAAATCATGTAAGAAATTGAAGTTGAAATCACATTATAAGTTCCTATACTTCTTGTTGAAATGATTAAGGCAATTCGATACTTTCTTTCTTCTTTCTTTGATCATCTAACTCCTCATTGAAACATTAGCCTCCCTTACCCATCCGGGAACTTGGAAAGTGAATGAGAAAAAGGCATGTTTGATGTGGGAGGGCCATGAGAGCATATATTTGCAATCAATTGAATAGAAAGAAATTATAGGTTTGGGGAAGTCAATCATGACGATGAGTAACTCGGCACCATTCACATAGCCGGGTGTTTGTGTCTTGCCAAAGTCGGATTGAGCGATATTCCTAGCGGATTATGGTATGTGCGCTAAGGGTTTGAGGCATCTCTTGCAATTTTGAGAAACGCCAATCTCCTAGGCTTCGGTTTTTGTGCACCTCTATCCATAACTCCAAAAGTAAAGTCGAAAAATGAAAAGGAGAGAGCAAAGCTCTAAGTGAAGTGTTGCGGAAACCGCAAAAGAAGAAGAAGGTAGTTGTCCACTTTCCCGGATTTATGCACCACTCTCCCTCAAAGTTTCCCTTCCCTTCCATCCTCTAGACCTTTTCTTTGAAAGTCCTTAAGATCAAAAGAATGTTATATGGCTTGGTGATCTAAATTGAAGTTCTTATGATTGATTTTGATAATATTTGAAGGTTATAATGCTTGTTTGGAAGTTAAATTGATTCATGAGTTTTCTTTACCTTTTACTCTCTAATTAAGTGTGTGAAAGTTTGAAAAACGATTGAAGCAAGATTTGAGAATGATCTATTCTTTAGAAGTCACTTTCATCCAAAAGAAGGTACACATATTTCATCCTAACTCTTGTTTAAAACTTTTTGAAAGACCTTGCTTAGGGACAAGCAAGTGCTAAGTATGGGGTTATTTGTTAGCATGAAATATTGTGATATTTTAGGCACGTTTTCTAATCGTATTTGATTCATATTGATAGTCTTTGATTGAGCTTTGTGCATATGTGAGCTAGTATTACCTATATTGTCAATATGGATGTCTACACGAGTTCTATGTTGATTATAGGTGATTTGGAGCTATTTCCGAACGAAATCAAGCAAAGGAGAGTTGAGTTGATGTGTCCATAGTCAAGGACACTTTTTGAAGCATTTTGGAGTCTTAGATTGAAGAATGCACGAGTTAGGGAAGAATCACGTTCTTGATCACGCCCTAAAACACGGCCGTACCACAAACCACGTTCTTGCCCTAAATTACGGCCGTGGATTCAGAGTCAAAATTTGATGTTCATTCCAGGAGATATTACGGCCGTGGAACTAACCGTAGTAGTTTCCACGCCCAAAATTACGGTCGTGGAATCTTCCACGACCGTGATCTTGGCGAATCTTTTCGCCATGTTTCGAAGCCATGATCTTCTAAAGATTGGGCCGGGCCGACACTTTGCCCTGCATTATAAAAAGACGGAAGAAAGGAGATTCCGTCATCATCGCTTACATTTCCGTTCTAGGTTTACACTTGCGACATCATCGTCTAGACGAGCACGTTTTGCCTAGCTTGCTTGGAAGCAATTGAGATCTCTTTGAAGAGATCGAAGTTCGTGTTTGGATTTCCTGGAATCTCGTACTTTTGGTAGAGATTGCCGTAGAGATTCCCAGGAATTGCGGAAGATTGAAGTTCTTGGAGGATTTTGCAAGAAGATTCCTCTTCTTGCTTAGGTTTGATTTAGGATCGGATTGACATCCCGTTTCCTTTCTTTCCTAAGATAGTGATTGCTTATTCCGTTTTGAATCTTTTGATAAACACTTGTTCCTGACTGTGATTCTGAGATTCATTTGAAGATTATTGATAGTTCTTGAAAGTTCCCATCTTTTGTCTTTTAATTCTTGAAGGCGCAGGAGCTGGACACAAGGAGGCGCAGGGGCAACGACTCCACACACAGGGACGGTGGCACACCAGGCGTAGGGGCGGCCCTAAGGTGGCGCAGGGGCGGTTGGACAACAGTGAGCTCGTCTTTGACTCCTTTTCGATCCTTCACTTGCCTCTCTTCACTTCTTCATCACCCAACAGCTAGAGGTGTCAAACGTGGCCAATAGGTCGGGTTCGGGTCGGGTCACAACAAGCTCGGGTTGAAACGGATCGGGTAAAAAAATAGCTTGGTTAATAACTAATAACACGATTTATGACTTAGGTTAGGGTAGTCATTTAGATAGATTTCCCACTCATTCATGCATGGTTTAGCACTAGTTCACGACGTTTGTACTCAATTCACGTATTTTTGTCGAGATAGACGTCTACACGGACTTGTGCATTGCTTTGTAGGTATTTTGGGAGATTTAGGAGCTTAATCGATACGTTTGAGGGTCGTTCATCAAGATGACACACCCTCGGACCCATTAGGATGCAAGCTAGAGGCTAAGGAGGACTCATGGAACCTTGTCAACACAAGCCATGCACCAAATCGAAGCTTAATGAACCAAGGCAACGCTGAAGCACCAAACCGCGGTCACTGGAGGGACCACGGCCGTGGAACCAACCGTGGTTTTTGCCAGACGGTTGTGACAGCTGTGCCACGATCTCAAGGCCAACTCTAGCAAGGTTGTAGTATAAAAGTGGTCCTGCAAGGCTGAGAGAGGGGAGCTCCCATCACTACCATTCTCTCCCACACTCTCAACAAGAAGATTCTCTCAAGAAGAGAGCTACCATTGGAGGAGAAGGAGGGCTACCATTTGAGAAGAAGAGAAGAACACACCGTTGCTAGACTTTGATAGGTTTTGTAGCGAAGATTTTCGGAATCGATTTCTAGAGTTGTAAGAATCGTTTAAACCTTCTTTTGGAAGGGTTGTGAGTCTTTCTAATCTTATTTTCAGCTTGGTTTCACTTGCTTCACTTGTTCATCTCGTTCTCTTCATTATCTTGCAAATGGAAGCCATGATTTTATGTTTGATGATTTCGATTGTTATGATGTATGTTGTAGGCTAAATAGATGCGATTCTAGGGTAAGGAAAGGATGGTTGTGGCTAAGACTATGATAGGATGAACTTAGATTTGCCCTTGGATAACTTGTTTGCTTGAACGAAGTCACTGCTATAGTCCACGGTTAGTTCTTGCCCTTCCACGGCCGTGGAAGTGGTAGAACAACCCGTGGTTTCCCTGGTTCGATAGATCTAAGTACTAGATTGTTAGAATGTTGAAATCCTAGTGTTTGTTGAGTTAAATCTATCCTAGGGTGACCTAGTGTTAGCAACTAAGTGTTAGAAGAGACCTACCCGGTGATTCTTACTCTTAGATTTCAAAGATGACAAACTCTAGGTAGTGGTGAGCCTCATAAGCCGCCATTGGACTAAGTGTGCTAGGATAGTTGTTTAGGACTAACCCTTTCGAGACTTACCCGGTAAGAATAGGTTAGATCCCTAGGTGACAATCCGGTTTGTGTAGAATTCCATCCCTTAGGCTCTTTGAGACTTACCCGGTGATGAGACCTTAGGAACGGACTAGTGGATCATGAGACCTACCCGGTGATTGATCCCAATCTAGAAACACTCACTCCCAACATATCATAGTTAATCCAAGGAATGATTAGATAGCTTGAGTCCTATGCCATAACCGGAATTTCCAACCCCTAGAATCCACTTTTCTCTCTTTGATTTATATCTCGTGTTTAGCTTGTTTGTTTGTGTTGATTTGTTAGCATAGTTTATTGTTCATTTTGCATGAATTGTGATCCTTGATTGATCACCTAAAAACCCACCAAAAACATTGAGATTTTCATTTCTTTATTTCTTTCCCTTTTCTTAAACTAGATCTTCACTAAACTTAATCACTAATCGAATCAATCTCACCTTAGTCTTTGTGTTCGACCTCGGAATACTATCCCTACTACAAATATCCCATACACTGCGGGTTCGCTAGGTAGTTTAGGATTTTAGTTCGAGTTTATAAATCTAAAGCTTTTTGTGCTATTTCCTAGCGTGACAATAACCGGATTGGTTCGGGTCGGTTTGGGCCGGGTATCAATTATTCGGGTTATCGGGTAGCCTCGGTTTCTGGGTCATAACGGGTCGATTTAGCTCGGTTCTTGATAGCAGTGTCAAACAGGGCCAACGGGTCATTTCGGGTCGGTCACAACAAGCTCGGGTTCAAACGGGTCGGATCAAAACAATCTCTCTCTTTTTAGCGGTTGTTTCGGGTCGGGTCGGTTTGGATCGGGTATCAATTGTTCGGGTTCAAATGGGCCGGGTCAAAACAATCTCTCTTTTTTAACGGTTAGTTTTGGGTCAAGTTGGTTTAGATCGGGTATCAATTTAGGTTAATACAGGTTTGAATCGTGTATCATTTAATTTGATTATGATCATTAACCGGCATATCGTTAATATAATTTTATATTAATCAACTATTACTTTCTTAAAGTAGTGGGAAACACAATATATATTATTTGATACTTTATTTGAAAGTAACATTTTATTCGAATGTAGCTATTAATCACTTTTCACCGAATCGGATAATAATTTGTGGATATTTGATTGATCTGCTTGATCCAAATTATAAAATATTGTATTTGAAAACGATTCTAGTCAGATCGGATAATTATCCGCGAATACTTGGGTGATTGTTTGATCGGAATGATTTTAGCGTGATCCGTTTGATTAAAAATGACTTTAACCGAATTTGGATATCTGGATGATCCATTTGATCCATATATCTAATGTGACTAATCCGTTTGATCCATATACCTAATGTGACTTATCCATTTGATCCGTATATGTTTTTTTTTCCTATTTTGTTTGTTATAAAGTGTACAATAAAAAAGTAAAAACCATATAATTGATACAATTTTTTTTAAGAAACTTATTTTTAACACTTTAAGACATCTTTTCTCCAACAAGGTAAAAAAGTTAATACTTAAAAATGTCATCATATATACTTATACAATTATACTATGTATTATGCAATATATATTTTAATACTTGTATAGGAAATCGAAAATTAAAGTTGGAAAATATTTCTAATAAGAAATTAGTAAACCATAAGTTAAAATCAAAATTTATTTTAATGAGTTAAAAACACTATTACCTTACATTTATCGTGTCGAAGTTGCAGAATGTCATTATAAACTTATAGTTATAGTATGGAATATGCAATATGTATTTATGTATATATAGACAATATAATAAATAAAATTAAATTATCTCTAAAATTCCGATTCTTAAAAATTATAGTAAGGATTATGGATTTATGTAAAAAACGATTTTAGTCGGTTTGAATAATTATCCGCAAATATTTTGGTGATTTGTTGATCGAAATGATCTTTAACCAGATTTGGGTATCCGACTTGTATAATGGATTGTGTAACATTTAATATGTCATTATAGACTTATAATACAAACTTATAGAATGAATTATGCCATTATAGACTTATCGGGTTACTTCGGGTCGGGTTACTTCGCGCTATCGGGTTACTTTGGGCTATCGGGTCACTTCGGGTCGGGTTACTTTGGGCCAGGTTACTTCGGGTCGGGTTATTTCGGGTTATCGGGTCACTCGGGTTGGGCTACTTCGGGCTATCGGGTTACTTTGGGTCGGGTTATTCGGGCAATCGGGTCATTCGGGCAATCGGGTCATTCGGGTCATTCGGGCCGGGTTACTTCGGATTAAATCGGTTTCAAGCGGGTCGGTTCCGGACATTCTTTTTTTTTTTTCAAAAATTTTGGGGCCAGGTCGGGTTTGGATTCGGGTTCATCGGGTCGGTTTCACGGGTCGGGTCAACTTTTGACAGCTATACCAACAGCTATACACATACATATACATACATATAGACATCAACACATGCCTAGGAAGCTCATCACAAGATTCAACTTGTGGAATCCTAAGCTAGAGGAAGAAAGAAGAGGAAAAGAAGAAGGAAAGAAAGAAAGAAGGAAGAGAAAGGCTTACCACTGTTGTAACCTAAACAGAGGAAGAAACCTCACACCACAACCATGGTTGGCTCTCTTAATAGCACAACAACAACCATCAATATCATCAACAACCAAAGCCACACAAAACTCTCTTCAAAACAAGAAGAAATCAAGAAGAAGATCCATAGGAGAAGGAGAGAAGTAGGGAGAGAAGATGGAGCTGGAAGAAGATGAGAAACCCTCCTCCAGAAGCAAAGGAATGACTTATATAGGAAGCCATCCAAAAGCACGGGTCAAGGTCAACAATGCCGGCTGCAACACACCAGAATCCGCAAGGGCGGATCCAGGAGGCGCATGGGCGGCTCATTAGGGAGTTGGGGCGTCTGGTTTGGCCGCAGGGGCGGCTCAGGCTAGTCTCTACACAACTCAGCACCTGCGTCTCAGCTGAGGCGCATGCGCGGTATCTCTAAAAAGACTAAGGCTCTTATATCTCACCCCCTAAAAACAAGTTTCGTCCCAAAACTTGCATAATCCCAAATCCTTTTGGACCCATATGCCGAGGTATAACTCTCTCTATCGGAGGCATCACATCTCCGCTCAAAGATCACAGCCTATAACAATCTATAACCTCAAACACAGGCATGGAGGAATCATCCACTCAAGCGACAAGATCATAACGCTATCTAAAGGCATAGAGGAATCACATCTTTTGCCATACTATAAACACATCATAAAGCATAGAGGAATCACATCTCTTGCCATCCTCACATCATAGGGCATAGAGGAAACACATCTCTAGCCAAATCATAATCATACACAAAGCATGGAGGAAAACATCTCTAGCGAGACTATGTTCATCAAAATAGCATGGAGGAATAACCCTCTCCAGCTAGATCCTAATCGCACTCAAATAGCATGGAGGAAAGAACCATCTCCAGCTATAATCATAAATCGCGCTAGTGTATCAAGATCTAATAAGATCATATATCACATCATAGCTAGCACGAAAAAAAACTCATCAAAGCATATAGCACATAATTACAACACTCACCAAGATAGCACTAAGATCTACTCGTAGATCCTACAGGTGCATCTATCTCGGCATAAAACTCTGGATAGTTTCTCTGGTAACTATCCTCAGTCTCCCATGTAGCCTCATCAGGTCCTCGTCTTGACCACTGTATTCTCAACATGGGAATGTCCTCCGAACGCAGGCGTCTCATACCTAGCTCTAGGACTGCAATCGGATGCTCAACAAAAGTATGGTCCGACTCAACCACCAAATCATCATAACTCACAATGTGTCTCGGATCTAGTATATACTCCCTCAACTGAGACACGTGAAACACAGGATGAACACCCTCTAACCTCGGAGGTAAAGCTAATCTGTATGCTGCCCTCCCAACTCTATCAAGTATCTCAAAAGAACCAACATATCGGGAACTCAACTTCCCCTTTATGCCAAAACGTCTGATGCCTCGCGTCGGAGATACTCTAAGCCAGACATGAGCTCTCACTCAGAATTCTAGAGGCCGACGCGTCCTGTCTACATACGACTTCTGGCGACTTTGTGCAGCCAACATCCTCTCTCTGATCAGCGCTACTCGAGCCATATCATCATGAATCTGCTCTGGAGCTATACCACTAACACTGCTAGGCTCATCCCAACACAACGGTGTACGGCATCTACACTCATACAGTGCCTCATATGGGGCCATCCCAATCGATGCATGCCAGTTGTTGTTGTATGAGAACTCAACTAGTGGGAGATGATCCGTCCACACTTGTCCCCAATCCAACTCACAAGCTCGCAGGATATCCTCAAGGGTCTGGATGGTCCTCTCTTATTGACCATCTGTCTAAGGATGGAACGCAGTCGTAAAGTGTAGACTCGTCCCCAAAGCAGTCTGAATCTGCTACCAGAACCTCAAGGTAAATCGCCCATCTCGATCTGAGACGATCGTCCTCGGTACCCCATGGAGTCTCACTATATGCCTAGTGTACTCCTCAACTAATCTGCTCACTGGCCATGTTTCCCAAATAGGGATGAAACGTGCAATCTTCATCAGTCTATCAACAACAACCCAAATAACATCAAAACTCCTACTGGGCCTCAATCCGGTCACAAAGTCCATGGAGATGTCCTCCCACTTCCACTACGGTATTGGCAATGGTTAGAGCTCACCTCCAGGTCTGCAATGCTCTATCTTCCTGCTGACAGGTCGCACACTGTGCCACAAATCTGGCTACATCGGGCTTCATCCCTCCCCACCAATATGATCGTCTCACATCATGGTACATCTTACTCGTACCTAGATGCACCGAGTAAGGTGTACATTGAGCCTCTTGTAAAATCTTTTGTCTCAGCTCCACATTAGCGGGTACACAGATGCGGTCGTGAAGTCTCATCACTCCATCTGCTCCTATGGAGAATTGTGGTGCCTCACCACGAGACATCCTCTCTCGAATCCTCATTAGGGTCGGGCAGGTCTCCTACTTCTATTGGATCTCACCCAACAGATCAGGTAGAACCTCTAAAGTGTACAACTGGGCATCCTCATCAAGAAACTGGATGTCCAATTCTAGACAAGCTAGATATGTCTGGAGTTGAGGCTGAACTGTCAGTCTCGCAATCGATCTCTCTCGAGGCGTCTTTCTACTCAAGGCGTCGACAAAAACGTTCACCTTCCCGGATGATACAGAATCTCGAGATCAAAGTCCTTGATCAGCTCGAGCCATTTATGCTGGCGGTTATTCAACTTCCGCTACGTAAAAATATACTTCAGACTCTTATGGTCTGTGAAGGTCTGACATGTAGCGCCATAGAAGTAATGTCTCCAAATCTTCAAAGTATGAACTACCGCTGCCAACTCCAGATCATGAGTCGGGTAGTTCTCCTCATATGTCTTCAAATGTCTAGACGCATATGCAATCACTCTGTACCTATGCATCAATACACATCCCAAGCCTAGCTTGGATGCGTCGCTATATACCACAAAATCCTCAAAACCCTCTGGTTATGCCAAGATAGGAGCAAGAAGTCAAATGCCTCTTCAACTCCTCAAAACTCTAGGCACACTGCTCAGACCATACAAATTTGGTAGTCTTCCTCAGCAAACTCGTAAGTGGACGGGCAATCATAGAAAATCCATCCACAAAGCGTCGGTAATAGCCAGTTAGGCCAAGGAAACTGCGTACTTCCTTGACATTCGTCGGTGTCGTCCACGCTGCTACAAATCGATCTTTGCCGGATCAACCTTGATCCCATCGGCGGAGACGATATGACCTAAGCATGCTACCTTTGGCATCCAAAACTCGCACTTAGAGAGAGCTTGGCGTACAACTCTCTATCCTGCAAAACTCGCAACACAATCCTCAAGTGTCTTGCATTCTCCTCTCTGCTACGAGAGTACACCAGGATATCATCTATGAAGACCACCACAAAATGATCCAAGAAGTCGATGAAGATGTTGTTCATCAACTCCATGAAGACCGTTGGGGCATTCGTAAGCCCAAATGGCATCACTACAAACTCGTAGTGTCCATATCGGGTCCGAAATGGCGTCTTGTGCACATCTTGCTCTCTCACCCTCAACTGGTGATATCCTGAGCGCTGATCGATCCTGGAGAACAAAGTCGCTCCTTGAATCTGATCCAACAAGTCGTCAATACGGGGCAGTGGATACTTGTTCTTGATGGTCACCTTGTTCAGCTCTTTGTACTCGATGCACAGTCTCAACGATCCATCCTTCTTCCACACGAAGAGGACAGGTGCTCCCCACGGGGATATGCTAGGGTAGATGAAGCCCTTCTCGGCCAACTCCTCGAGTTGCTTCTTCAACTCTAACATCTCGACATGCACCATACGATATGGGGCCTTCGAGATCGGTCTCGTGCCAGGCTCCAACTCGAGGTTGAAGTCCACGCTCCTTTGAGGCGGAAAACTAGACGGCTCAGTAAACAGATCTGTAAACTCACAAACCACTGGAATATCCTCCAATGTTGGACTCTCCCCATCCTTCATGGCATAATACCAAAAGGCATCACATCCGTGTGCTATCAACCTCGTTGCTCATACTGCACTGATGACAGAACCCGTCTTCCCAAGGTCTCAACCTCGGAAGACCTCTATCTGACCTAACTCGGTAGAGTTTGTCATAATCCTCCTACCTACATCTAATACCGCACGATTTTTACGCATTCAATCCATACCCAAAATGACTTCCTCATGCACTAATGGCATGACAAAGATGTCTGCAAGTAACACATGAGTCCCTAAACGAATGGGACAATCACGTATCTCACGGGTACTTGTGACCCTACCACCATCAGATAACCCTATAACAAAGGGTATCCTCTCTATCGTGGCTAAACCCAAATGCTCAACACATACATTAGAAATAAATGAATGCGTAGCACCTGTACCAAATAAAACTTTAATAGGTTTACCATGAAGCAAAATGGTACCTGTAGCAGCCGGTACAAGTGGCTCCTCTGCACTCCTAAACTCAAAAACTCTACCTTAAGTTCCTCTAGTGTATGTGGTACTCCCACCACGACCTCTACCTCTACTCGATCCGGGAGCAGATCCTTGAGTAGAAGGACGATGTTGTTGAGGTGGTCTCTGCCCAGCTCCTGCCACACTAGCAGGGGAAGAACCCTACTGCGATGTAGCTCCACCCTGCCTACAGAAGGCAACTCTATGACCTGGTCTACCACAGGTGAAGCAACTCACTGGCGGCGTTGTACACTCTGGTCGTAGATGACCAGGATTGGCACAGTTGAAGCATCGTCGTCCCTTCTCTGCAACTGATGCAGATGAGGGGTAACTCTAGCGTCTCTAACTTCGCCCTGAATCTGAAGCTCCACCAACACCACTGGTCTGCCCAGTCCCCTGTCTCTTCTCATACCATCCCGTCTGAGAAGTCCTCCTCTGACTGGCCCGCTAACACTCATAAGCTGAGGCCGGATAATTCGTCAAAGGCTCACAATGGATTCCCGCCATGTAGGAACGTGTACTCTCCCTCAGTCGACGGGAGAACAAATACACGTGCTGGTCCTCAAAAGGTGTAGCTATACCCATTATGCCAGCTCTGTCTGGAAGCAACTGATGGCATCTGCTATCGGCACATCCTCAAAGCCTGCCTCCATAAAGTCTTGCAGTTTCTCCCTCCTCAGTGAGGCAGGGTAGAATCGCTCTCTAATTATACTCCTCATCTGATCGTAGCTAGTGGCTCGACCTCGCATGGTCCTCCACCACTGGTGAGCTAGGTCTTGGAATAGAGTCTGTACTAAGTTTATCCGTCTTTCCTTTGGCCATCTAATGGACTCAAGAGCCGAGTCCACATGTTCAATCCAAACCTCTATCTCTAATCCCACCTTTCCAAAGAAAGGTGGTACGTGTGACACCTATTTCATTTCTAGTTTATTTCCAATTAATTAACCCTGTTTAAAGCAATAAGCGGAAAAGCGGAAGAACGGAAAACGTAAATTTTTAAAACTTTATCTTACAACCATATTCACAACATATATACATACTAACATACGTCATAAAACCCTGTTTAACAAAACACAACTGTTTAAAACCACACAAAACATCCTAGGCGGTAGCATCCCATAACAGCCCACCTGATATGATCTCAAATCTAGGTGTTGGGTCCAACGTCCTTGCCTTGGTCAGGCCGGGTCTGAGTAGCTGAAATAAAATGTGGATATAACAACAATGAGCTACAAGCTCAGTAAGGTATATGTTCGCTCCAAACGGTGTGTGCAAGCTTTAAATTTATAACCCTAGATGTAAGCTTAAAACAAGGATGCGAACCAACAGTGTACGGGTCAATCGTAGTAAAAAGCAAGAAATTCTTGGGGTCGATCACAGGGACTTAGTGAAACAAAGCAGGTATAGGTTGTCAATGCAACAACTAACCACAAAAGCGATTAAACAATCAAAGATGATAAAAAAAATCAATGAAGGAAGTATGCAATTCTAGGGATTAAAGCATCTAGTTGTGGTTCCAACTCAAGATCTAAAGATAAAGTGGACAAAGCTGAGATTTTGCAAAGGGAAGGTGTTACTAAAGTGGAATAGATCACCGGGTAAGTCTCACTACTCACTAATCCCAAACCGTAACTCCTATTACCGGGTAAGTCTCAAGGAATTAAGGAAAAGAACTATAACCTCAAACTAACACTCCAACTAAGGGAATAGAATCAACCTTTACCGGGTAAGTCTCAGGCTAACTCACAAAGATGGAACGAAAGCACACTCAAACCCCAATAAAGGATAAACCTTTATTACCTATACTTATGATCTTGGGTAAACAAACTAAGGAATTACCTGGTAAGTCTCATCCTAAGCTTGCATTGAACCAGGGAAGGTGTAATAAGAATAGGATTTGGCAAACTCTAACACTTAACTCTCAGTTTCGGATCAGGAAAGTCACCTCGGTCAGAAGAATTCCACCCCCGGCCGAGATGTTCATCGACTAAGCGAGATGTTCTAGGGTTAAGGATAAAGACTCGAGCTTTCAAGGTCCTACTGGAATTTAAGATTATTCTATCATTGTTTTCCCCACAACCTTCAGCCAATCACCCTAGAATCACACAAAGGAATCAGCCAATCATCATCATGAAAGCAATAATCAAATATATGGGAAGAAAGAGAATAATTGAACAAGAAAACCTTAAGAGAAAGGCTTCAATAACTGAATCAATTATCAATCAAACAAGCGTTCCTTGGATCACAATCCAATCAAGACAATCAACGAAGAAGGGAATCTAAGAAAGTCTTACAAAACCCTTCACAAAAGCTATAAAAGCTATCAACTTTCTTCCTTCAATCTTCCTTCAACCTTCAAAAAGGTTCTTCAAATCTCCCAACTGTAGTGGGATAAAACGGTTGTCTTGCGAGGTGTAATCGGGTGTTGGATTTGTGGAAAATCCAACCCTTTTTGTAGGAAAATTACCCTCCAAAGATAAGATATCTTAGAAAGATCTTTTCCCATAAAAATAGGTAAAATATATGGGCTAAATTATCTTCTTCCTTCCAGGAATCCTGCCTAAAAATATAAGATCCTCTTTCCAAAAATAAAAGATCTCAGCCAAGAATAAAATAATCTCTCGCCGCGTCCAAGGTGTTCGCCTCGGTCGAGCAGCTCCTTTGGATCACCTCGGTCGAGATGGTACTGTAGCTGACCTAGGTGAATCACAACTGAATGTGAAATCTCTCAATTCTGGTCCAAAGTGAATCTTCAATCCATTTTCATGATTCCTGGATTCTTCCTTAAGCTCCCGAATGTAGCTCCAATGACTCCTTAGCTCCTTTTGCTCCATTTTGATGCAAAACGTGCCATTTTACCTACGATTACAACGAAACTTGGTGTAGACCTCGATTCCCGCAAAGGTAGATGAAACGACAATATAATCACATAATGTACATTCAAACATGCAGATTATTGAAGATAAAACGTCTAAACAGGCCCCAAAATATAGACAATAATTCACGCTATCAAAATGCCCCATACTTAGCCCTTGCTTGTCCCCAATCAAGTTCCGAATATAAAATACAAGATAGAATAGATTATAAGTCATGAAGATCAATGAAAAAGTCTTTCAAAACATTTTAATGGTGTGCTACAATCATAGATCACTCTAAGAGAATGCTTCATGGGATTTAAAATCAAAATATGATCAAAACATTTTATAAATATAAGAAAGTTGTTCATCTTTGCATAAAATCATAGAATGCATAATAAATCATAATCATCGAAATTAATCATGTATAATCCAGTTTAAACCACTAAGTCAATCAACAAGCTCGATGTCTCAAGATCTTTCAAATGAAGGTCAAGAAACGTGCGAGGGTGGGATGTATATAAGGAATGTGGTGCTAGAATCCGGGAAAAGGATCTTTTCTTCACTTGCTTTTAATTTCAACATCTTCCACCAATAAGCTTTGCTTATTTACTTTTTACTTTACTTTTTGGGATGCATGGACAGAGGTGCACAATAACCGAAGCCTAGGAAATCAGCAAACATCAATTTCTCGAGATGCCTCAAACCTTTGATGCACATACCATGACCCGTTAGGAATATCGCTCAATCCGACTTTGGCAAGACACAAACACCCGACTATGTGAATGGTGCCGAGTTACTCATCATCATGATTGACTTCCCCAAACCTATATGTTTCTTTCTAACTTTCAGCCACATCTCAACTTTTCTTTCACTTGCTTTTCACTTTTGCTTGCTTCCAAATTCCCGGATAGGTAAAGGGAGGCAAATATGTATATGAGGGGCTAAGCATGATCAAGAAGAAGAAGAGAGAAGAGAATGAATTGCGTTGGTCTTCCCAGGAAGAAAGTGAGAGAACTCATAATGTGGTGTCAACCTTCAAATTCAACATAATTTTGATAAAAACAAAGTATTAAACATGCCACAAATTTCAAACAAAGCATTTAGCAACTTAAACATATCATAAAACCTTTCAAACATATAAAGATTTCAAAACCATTCAGCAAACAAAATCATCACTGAGGTCATATCCAGATAAGGAGCACAAAAATTGTTTCGAAATTCTTTTCAGTTAAAACGCCTCGGTCGAGATGTTCTAAGTCAACGAGGTGAAGTACCTCGTTTGGCCAGAATCACTTCGGTCGAGGTCAAATTTTTTTTTTATTTTTTTTTTCAAACCAGTTTTTGACGTTTTTCTCAATCAAATAACCTGTATGCATGCATGTAGTCTCAGATAAGCATATAGAGCATAATAAAACATAGATATCCAAATAGAGTCGAGTCATACATCCAAAGTCAAATAACATCAAATAAATACCCCATACTTGGGACACATTGTCCCAATGGGTCAAAATAAGTCTAAAGAAACAAAGTACTCACCGGACAAAGCTGAGCTGCATAATAAATAAAGAAAGAAAATCCTGCAAGCTCTCAATAATCCCGATCCGGTGGTGGTGGTGGTGGCACATACGGGTGCTGAGATGGGTCGAAAGGATAGCCCATGACATGCTGAAACTGAATCTCAGCCATCACGTGCTGGTAGTGTAGTCTCTCATGCATCTCTTTGATCTCCAGGGACATGGCAGCGTAGGAATCTATCATCTGATCCATCAGATTGTCGATCCGACGATGAGCAACTGGATCCCTCTGCCTACGTACCCTACGCCTAGCAGGACGTGCTGGTGCTGCAGCCGCGGTCGAGAAGGGAAGTAGAGGAGGAGAGAGAAATTTCAGCCCCCTTTTATACCCTTTTCTGGAACTGCTGCACTTCGGTCGAGATGGTCTCGAATGGACCGAGGTGTACGGACCGAGGTGGATCCTCAAAAACCCTAGTCGCCTCGGTTGCTCAAGACTCATCTCGGTCGAGGTGCTGTGACAGCAACCGAGATGTGTCTCAGTCAAAACTCCGTCTTCTCAAATTCTCGAACTTCTGTCCTTCCAGTTGTGCTCCTGGGTTGTATTCCTTCCTTAGATGTCACCTGTTGTCTGTCTAGGACGCCAAAAACAAAGCAAAGCAAAGCAAAAGCAAACTATCTAAAGCTAGACTAGAAAAAAGGGAAAAGAAAGCAATACCTTGGGTTGCCTCCCAAGAAGCGCTTGATTTAAGGTCGCTAGCTGGACCGTACGGCATCCCTAAACATGATGGAAGGTATCCTCACCCCATACTTCACCTTCATCATGGGGTGAGATAAGTAAGTCTATCAAACGTTCCAACAAGTGCAAGTGCTCATCGGGGAATGAATCGTCTATGGGTGGCTCGTCCTTGTCGTGTGAAGAGGGAGGTAGCCGGCTGAGGTGATCCGCAACAGAATTTTCGGATCCCTTCTTATCGCGGATCTCTAGGTCAAACTCTTGAAGCAAGAGAATCCATCGAATAAGGCGTGGCTTGGTATCCTTCTCAACAAGCAAGTATCGAATGGCTGCATGGTTGGTGTAGACAATGACTTTCACCCCTACTAAGTAAGAACGAAACTTCTTGAAAGCATATACAACCGCCAATAGCTCTTTTTCGGTGGTGGCATAGTTACGCTGGGCTTCTTCTAACGTCTTGCTAGCGTAGTAAATGGCGGTGGTCCGCCCATCCTTCTTTTGTCCAACCACCGCTCCTACCGCCACATCACTTGCATCGCACATGATCTCAAAGGGCAAGGCCCAATCCGGAGGCTGGATAATGGGAGCGGAGATCAACGCTTCCTTAATCCTGTAAAATGCATCAAGACACTCCTGCGAAAACTCAAAAACAACATCTTTATTCAAGAGGTTAGTTAGTGGTTTAGAAATCTTTGAGAAGTCCTTGATGAATCTCCTGTAGAAACCTGCATGCCCGAGAAAAATCCTCACACCCTTAACAGAACAAGGGGAGGGAGTTTCTCAATGGTCTCGATCTTAGCGCGATCGACCTCAATACCTCGATTAGAAACGAGGTGTCCTAGCACAATGACTTCATTAACAATAAAGTGACACTTCTCCCAATTCAAGACGAGATTAGTGCCTTCACATCTTTGTAGCACTAGAGAAAGGTTAGATAGGCAATCATCAAAAGAGGAACCATATACTGAAAAATCATCCATAAATACCTCCATGATCTCCTCTATATACTCGGAAAAGATAGCCATCATGCATCGTTGGAAGGTGGCGGGTGCATTGCATAATCCAAATGACATCCTCCTATAAACGAATGTCCCCCATGGACAAGTGAAAGTGGTCTTCTCTTGATCATCCGGATGGATAGGAATCTGGAAGAAGCCACTATAGCCGTCTAAATAGCAGAAGTGTGAATGCTGGGCCAACCGTTCGAGCATTTGATCAATGAAGGGAAGTGGAAAATGGTCCTTCCGAGTGGCCACGTTCAGCTTCCTATAGTCGATGCAAACCCTCCAGCCCGTGACGGTCCTAGTTGGGATTAATTCGTTGTTCTTATTCGTCACAACGGTCATCCCTCCTTTCTTTGGGACTACATGTACTGGGCTAACCCACTTGTTGTCCGAGATAGGGAATATGATACCTGCATCCAACAACTTAAGAATTTCTTTCTTCACAACCTCTTTCATGATCGGATTTAACCATCTTTGAGGTTCCCGTGAAGTCTTATGATCGTCCTCCATTAGTATTCTATGCATGCAGAAAGAAGGCTTAATGCCAATAAGATCATCAATAGTATAGCCCAAAGCCTTTTGATGCTTCCTCAAGACATGCATTAGTTTAAATAATTCAGATTCGGAGAGGGAAGCACTAACCATAACGGGATAAGTAGAATCCGGTCCAAGAAAGACATACCTCAAGTGACTTGTGAGTTGTTTAAGCTCCACAACTGGGGGTGCTTTCTGAGGGGGATCCTTACTTCCTTCTTTCAGTGGAGTAGATTGAAGAGCTGGACTTCCAGAAGTCTCAGTTGACATCATCTCGCTTTCGACCTCGGTCGAGGTCCAGAGAGGTTGACCGAGATGTTCTTCAGTCACCTCGCTTGATCCAGAAAGTGCCTCGGTTGAGGTACTGCAACTGGAACCGAAATTGGAGATCTTCTTCTCCTGGATGAGTCTTTCAGTTTTAGCTCCTGGATCTTCTTCCAGTGCCTTTAAGCTTCATATATCTGCATCACAAGAAGCATCTATACCTTCCTCCATTAAGCTAAAACTAATAACCTTTTCAAGTGGATCTTTAATAAGGATAGAGCTCACCAATTCTCTTGATTCTTCTTCATCATAGATCTTGAAGATATCATCTCCTATCTGCTCTCCCTTCATAGCCACAAGTAATGCGAATTCCACTTCATCTCCGCCAATATTGAACTTTAGCTTGGCGTTCTTACAATCCACATTGCAACCCGAAGTTGCTAGAAATGGTCTCCCGAGAATGATAGGAACGGGATAATCTGCGGGAATATCAAGCACAACAAAGTCTATAGGTAAATAGAAGTTACCTAACTTAACCGGAACGTCTTCCAAAATGCCCACGGGATGGGTAATGGAGCGGTCCGCCATATATAACTGTATCTTCACCGGCTTGGGCTCTCCAAGTCCGATCTTCACACATAGCTCTAGCGGGATGATGCTCACGCTGGCTCCTAGATCACATAAGGCTTCACAAGTAACATCCCCAACTTGAATGGGAATGCAAAATGAGCCGAGATCTCTCAACTTGGGTGGCATCTTCTCCTTCATGATTTGTATGAGCTCCGAGGATTTAGATGTCATCCTTACTTCACCAAAGTCTTCCAACTTCCTCTTCCTTGACAGAATCTCTTTCAAGAACTTCCCATAGGCGGGCATCCCTAGAATAGCATCAAGGAAAAGGATACTAATGTGTAGTTTATTCATCAAGTCAAGGAACTTACCAAAATGCTTGTCTAGATGTGCTCTGGCCCTTGACTGGGGGAATGGAAGTGGTGGTTTATATGCAGGAGGTGGAATATAAACTTCAGTTTTCTCCTCCGCTTTTTGTGGTTCCACCTCGGTTGGCATCTTGGCCGAAGTGTTCTTCGGCTGCATCTGGACCGAGGTGGTCTTCGTCTGTACTGGCATCGACCGAGGCACTGGATCTGCAGTCTTCAGTCCACTCCTCGTCGTTATTGCCATAATCTGACCCTTAGGGTTGCTTTCCGTCTTTGCTGGAAGCTTCCTTGGATCTCTTGGCGCTTCATTCGCCTTGTTAAAGAATTGTTGTTCTAAGGTTTTTTGTGCCTTCGAAAATGAAGTCATGGATGTCTCCATAGAGTTGAGCTTGATCAAGATGGCCTCCAGCACCGCATCCTTCTTTTCCGGCTGGGACAAACTCGATCCTTGCTCCTGGCTCTTTAATGGAGTAGAAGAAGAAGAAGAAGAAGAAGAGAGGAAATGATTAGAGGAATCATTTGAATTGGAGTTAGAGTAAGGGTTACCCGAATTTTGGTTGTTTGCCCTCCAATTATTGTTGTTGGATCCTCTATTGTTGTTGTAGTTGTTGTTCCGAGAACCGTTGTTGTTGTTACGGTATCCATTGTTGTTCCTTGATCCTTGATCTTCCTTCTTGGTTTGAGCAACTAAGAGTTCCTTCAATTGTTTCACATCATTCTTCAAAGAAGTGAGTTGATCATTATTAGGCGGAGCGTCTTGAAAGTTGATTCTTTTAACTCCACCTTTGATGTCATGAATTATGACCTATTTGTAGGTATGTATTTATATAGATTTTCCTTTTATTTTGCATGCATAGACATACATTCATGACATTTATGGTTATATTCACCTACTTTGCAAGAATAGAGGTCTACACAGAGTTTTATTGCATTTGTAGGTAATTTGGCGAATTATGAAGCAAAAATGGCATATTTAAAGATTAAGCCTTGAAGCGGGACAAAAAAGAGGATAAAAGGAATTTAGGACGCGCCAAAGTATTTTCTGATACCGTCTGACACGGCCCAAAGTATTCTCTGATACCGTCGGACGCGGCCCAAAGTATTCTCTGATACCGTCTGACGCGCCAAAGTATTTTCTGATACCTTATGACGCGGCCCAGAGTATCTTCTGATACCAGCGGATTCGACTTCTTTTCAGCCCAAATATTTAGGTTTTTATCTTTAAACCCTAGTTTTATCCCTACAAATATTCGAGAGCCTTCAACATTGAAGGGGAGCCAAGGAGCCAATTTTTCCAAAGGGAGACTAGAAGGAGTCAAAACCTCCAAAAGGGGAGACTTAGGGAGAGTCAAATTCTCCAAGGGACGGTGACAACCCCAGGATTTGGATCCCCAAAGAGAGGGACGCTTGAAGGTTTTATTGCGTACAAGGAAGATTTGGGGAAGGACGCACTTTCCTATTTTTGGAGTTGGAAGATCTTAGGGTTTACATTTGAAGGCGGATTGACATCCCGTTCTTCATTGTCCCTAGAAATTTTGTGAGGTTTTTCTGTTCCTTTGATTCTACATCCATTGAACGCGGTTTGCGATTATTGTGTTTGATTAACATTTGTTTTGGGTTTATTATTGAGATTTCAAGGTTTTACCTTTTCTCCCTTTCATATTTGATTATTGATATCATAATGATGATTATTGGCTAAAACCGGTGAAGGGTTGATAGTTGTGGCTTAGATAATGATAGATCGATCGTAATTTGATTGGACCCTGAGAGTTAGAGAAATATCGTCGACACCCTAAATCACAGCCTGTTCTTAGGTTTCCACGGACGTGATTTTCAAAAACTACCCGTGATTTACTTCAGTTTACGAACCTTGCTTTTACTTTAATCCAAAGTTAAAGATTTGCTTTAACTTAGAATTGGCTTGCCTTTTCTAGGTAGTAGTGAAGCCTCAACAACCTCTACTTCGATTTCGAGTGTCACAACCTTAATCGGTTTAGTTAGTCTTGATCCTTGGATTACAAGTTTGGGTATTTGATATTAATTCTTGTCTTTAGATCCTTTCTATACTGAAGCCTCAACAACCTTTATAGAGAGTATTTCTAGATAAGTCATATAAAGTCTTGGAACTTCACCGTACATTACTTTGCATTAGCATACCTTTGCAACTCTTAACTCTGTCTTTAGCTCTTTAGTATATCTTGAATCGATTGCCACAATTTGATACCTGGATCTTTAGGGTTGTTGTTTTCCCAATATATTTGCAAAGCTTAACCTTTTATTGCTTGACAACTTTACAATTGAATTTGTTCCCCCAAATCCCTGTGTTCGATACTTTGGAATTCTTGATTTACTACGCCGATCCGTACACTGCGGGTTCGCTTGCTTGATTTCTAGTTTTATAAATTTAAGACTTATTTGCACGCACGCTAAGTGGCGAACAAGTTTTTGGCGCCGTTGCCGGGGATTTTGTTTAGGCCGAATTCGGTTATCGGTTGTCAAGCTTGGGAGCTTTGCTCTTGTTATTTGATATCTTTTCGGTATGAGTTTTTGAGTTTTCAGGGTCACCAATGGCTGTTAAAGGCTGTAAGGCTCCATACGATCCAATATGGGTAGCGAAGCAAACGGCTAGAGCAGATTATTACGAATACTTAGTAGAGAAATACGCCTTCTATTGGTTTGATAGCGAAAGAGAACATGAAAAAATCATTAAATATGAATTTGCAAAATGGGAAAAGCTGCACTACCCAAAGAAGGTTAAGAAGAAACCTCCCAAAGATGCGGAGGACTCGGAATTTGAAAAATTGATGAAGAAATTTGAGATGCTCGAAGAAAAATTCAGAGCCTATAAGGAAGAACTCCAAGTTTCGAGCATTCCTCCTATCGAACCCGAAGTTCCTCTAGAACCTCTTGAAGTTCCCATTTAAGAAGAGGAAGAAGTGGTGAACCTTGGCTAAATTACTGAAAATGTGGCCAATGTTGAAGAAGATCCCGCTGAGTTGAGAGATATTTCATGTGTGGATCATCATCCCAACATGAAACTTGTGCGAAGCCTTGAAGAACTTAACAAGGTACATTCTCTTACTTCTTTGAAATTCCTATTAAAATTTCTAATTTTTTCAGGAATGTACCGGAGAGTTGGAGGTCTCCTCCAAAAGAGCCTCCTAAAGTGAAGATGAAACCTCCATTAAAACTGCTGGAAGTAGATACTCCTTGGACTACAAGGAGTAAATTTGGCAAGCGCTTCAACGCTAATGCCAACAAGTGTTTTTTGTTCAAGTATGGGGTCATTCACATGACGAAGACCATACATCATCCCCAAGATGGAGATGGGGAAGCTAAGAGGATTATCGAGAAACTGATTTCTCGATCTAGGAAAGGATGGGACGCAAGGCCGAATTATGTCCCATTAAAGCATAAGAAAGCTAGGAGGATTCCGGTGAGAATCAAACCGTACAAGCTTGTACGTGGGAGATCTTACCACTTGCCGGTGAAATTAGGAACCAGAGATTTCTTGGAAGAGCTCTATGATGGATTTGAAGAGCAATCCAAGATGTTCAAGGTGCATTGAGTCATCTATGGACATAGGTCCAGCTAGCGACGTTAAACCAAGCGCTTCTTGGGAGGCAACCCAAGGTAATGAATCCTTTTCCCTTTTCTTTCTTAGATTAGCGTAGTTGTTTTTGTTTGTTTTTCTTCGATACCTTCCGGTATGTTTGTGTTTTTGGATGTCAGGAATAAGGAATAAGCAAGAGAAGATGAGAAAAGTCAAAAAGAATGACGAAACTTGGATTTTTGGCACAATCAGAGAGTTCCACGACCTAAACCACGACCGTGGTTATGCATTAAGTCGTGGAAAGTGATTTTGGAGAGCAACAGAAAGTTCCACGGCCAAAACCACGGCCGTGGAAATTCCTGACCCGGAAAAAAAAAAAAAAAAAATTTTCTTCGGAAAAATTTTCGGCGGAAGGACGTTCCCCTCCTTCATTCTTTGACGTCGATTAGGGTATTCGAAGTTCCCTATTAAGCTTCTAAGGATTTTCACCACCACCGCCCGATTAATGATTCGCCTTGCCTGATTCGCCATCTTACATTGTGAGTATCCTTTTCCATCTTTTCTTTTCTTCACATTGGGGACAATGCGAGTTTTAAGTATGGGGTGGAGGTATTTGCAATACCATTTGCATGTTTTATGTCTTGCATCATATGATTATGAAAATTTTGAAAAATTTAAAATTTTTGTGCTTCTAGAATGGATATGATCTCTATGATGAACATTGTTTTGTGGAATAGCTATGAAGATTCTTATATGCTTGAATTGATTTATGACATATGTGAGATTTGAATACTTTGTTAGAATTTCATGCATGTTTGATAATTTGCTTTCATTCTAAATCATGTTGAGTGATGAAGGTTGAAACCGCATATAAGTTCTTACACTTCTTATTGAAATGATTAAGGCACCTCGATTTTCTTACTTCTTTCCTTGTTCATTTAGCCCCTCAATGAAATAATTGCCCCCTTACCTATCCGGGAATTTGGAGGAGTTGAGTATTTGACATGTTTGATGTGGGAGGGCCATGAAAGCAAAATTTTGCATTCAAAGAATAGAAAGAAATTGTAGGTTTGGGGAAGTCAATCATGACGATGAGTAACTCGGCACCATTCACATAGCCGGGTGTTTGTGTCTTGCCAAAGTCGGATTGAGCGATATTCCTAACGGATTATGGTATGTGCATCAAGGGTTTGTGGCATCTCGAAATTGAGAAACGTCAATCTCCTAGGCTTCGGTTTTTGTGCACCGCTGTCCATACTTCCAAAAGTAAAGTCAAAAAAGAATTTGTGCAAAAAGTAAAGAGCAAAGCTCTAAGTTGGTGAATGGTTCAAGTAAAAAGAAAAAAATTGTGTTGTTCCTTCTTCCCGGATTCATACATCACATTCCTTTATAAATTTCCCACCCTTTTCGCACTCTAGACCTTACTTGAAAGACCTTAAGATCTTTGAGTATGTTGTTTGGCTTTGTGGTCTAAACTGGATTCCTCATGATTGATTTTGATATATTGCAAGTTATGATGCATGTTATGATTTTCTTCCAAAGTGTGATTATCCTATTCATGATATAATTCCTTTTGATCATATGATGATTTTCATTAGCTATGAAGCAACCATTTGAGGGTGATCTATGAATAGAAGCACAACCAAAATATTGTGGTTTTTCTTTATTTTTGCATATTTCATAATCCATATCATCTTGTATTTTAAGTTTGAACCTTGTTTGGGGACAAGCAAGAGGCAAGTATGGGGTATTTTGATGACATGAATTATGACCTATTTTTAGGCATGTATTTATATAGATTTTTCTTTTATTTTGCATGCATAGACATACATTCATGGCATTTATGGTTATATTCACCTACTTTGCAAAAATAGAAGTCTACACAGAGTTTTATTGCATTTGTAGGTAATTTGGCGAATTATGGAGCAAAAATGGCACATTTAAGGATTAAGCCTTGAAGTAGGACAAAAAGGAGGATAAAAGGAATTTAGGACGCGCCAAAGTATCTTCTGATACCGTCTGACGCCCCAAAGTATTCTCTGTTACCGTCGGACGCGGCCCAAAGTATTCTCTGATACCGTCTGACGCGCCAAAGTATTTTCTGATACCTTATGACGCGGCCCAGAGTATCTTCTGATACCAGCGGATTCGACTTCTTTTCAGCCCAAATATTTAGGGTTTTATCTTTAAACCCTAGTTTTATCCCTACAAATATTCGAGACATGTTGAAGGGGAGCCAAGGAGCCAATTTTTTCAAAGGGAGACTAGGAGTCAAAACCTCCAAAAGGGGAGACTTAGGGAGAGTCAAATTCTCCAAGGGACGGTGACAGCCCAGGATTTGGATCCCAAAGAGAGGGACGCTTTGTACAAGGAAGATTTGGGGAAGGACGCACTTTCCTATTTTTGGAGTTGGAAGATCTTAGGGTTTACATTTGAAGGCGGATTGACATCCCGTTCTTCATTGTCCTTAGAAATTTTGTGAGGTTTTTCTGTTCCTTTGATTCTACATCCATTGAACGCGGTTTGCGATTATTGTGTTTGATTGACATTTGTTTTGGGTTTATTATTGAGATTTCAAGGTTTTACCTTTTCTCCCTTTCATATTCGATTATTGATATCATAATGATGATTATTGGCTAAAACCCTTTAGCAATTCTAAGGTGAAGGGTTGATAGTTGTGGCTTAGATAATGATAGATCGATCGTAATTTGATTGGACCCTGAGAGTTAGAGAAATATCGTCGACACCCTAAATCACAGCCTGTTCTTAGGTTTCCACGGCCGTGATTTTCAAGAACTACCCGTGATTTACTTCAGTTTATGAACCTTGCTTTTACTTTAATCCAAAGTTAAAGATTTGCTTTAACTTAGTCTTGGCTTGCCTTTTCTAGGTAGTAGTGAAGCCTCAACAACCTCTACTTCGATTTCGAGTGTCACAACCTTAATCGGTTTAGTTAGTCTTGATCCTTGGATTACAAGTTTGGGTATTTGATATTAATTCTTGTCTTTAGATCCTTTCTATACTGAAGCCTCAACAACCTTTATAGAGAGTATTTCTAGATAAGTCATATAAAGTCTTGGAACTTCACCGTACATTACTTTGCATTAGCATACCTTTGTAACTCTTAACTCTGTCTTTAGCTCTTTAGTATATCTTGAATCGATTGCCACAATTTGATACCTGGATCCTCCACCTTCAGCTCCTTGGTGGGAGTATTTCTCCATGTACAAAGCTTGCTTCTCTATGAACTCCCAAGCTTCGTTAATTGGCATGTTCATGAACGTGCCGGCGGATAGTAGTTGAAGGTTGAACTGGGTGTTTCCGTCCAGTCCCTTGAAGTATATCTCCAACAACTCTATCTTTGGAATCCCATGATGTGGGCAATCCAAAAGAATGTCTTTAAATCTCTCCCATGACTTGGACAAGCTCTCCTTGTCCTTCATGATGAATGCATTAATCTTCCCTCTCATTTCAGCGGTTTTAGAGGGGGGAAAGAATTTAGTCAAGAATTCCGTCGTCATCTCCTCCCAAGTATTGATTTTTCCTGGAGGAAGAGATTGATACCAAGTAAGAGCTCTATCTATCAAAGAGAAGTAGAAAGGCCTTAGCTTGTAGTTGTTGTTTTCCAGCCTTGAAGGTCTCAAGGTCTCCATCAAGATCTCATAGTTTTGTAGATGTTGATGCGGAGATTCCCTCTCTAGCCCTCCAAACTGGCATTGGTGAATCATGGAAAGAACTTGCGGTCGAAGCTCGTAATCATGGTCCGCTGGATCACCTAGGTTGACTCCTGGACGCCTCATTTGTTGATTAAGGTCCATCCTCTGCCCTAGGGTTTGTGGAATACCTGCAAAAAGAACATCTCGGACTGGCATCCGAGGTGGAAGTATCTCGGCCGGGGCAACAGGTACTGGATTCTGCCTCGGTCGAGGATCTGGAACAGGGTCTTGCCTCGGTCGAGGATCTGGGTTCGGTCGAGGTAGATACTGGTCTCGTAAAGCTGCCATATCTGCTTTTATTGCCTCAGTCCTCGTGCGAGTTTCCTCCTTTTCCAGTCTCAGCTCTTCCTTGCTGAGGCGTAGTTGTTCTAACGCCTCCTTCAATTCAGCCTCAAGATCGCGATTGTCTTGGTTGGCCATCTTCGCTTCTTTCAAGCGTCTTTTGTATGTCTTTTCTGGTTTGGGATCGTAGGGAACGATTTCCTTCCCAGCGCGGGTTCTTCGTATAAACCTAAGAAAAAGAACCTGCGAAAGTCACTCAAGTAGAGTGGTTAGTAGAAACAGGGGCAAGCGCTTGCCCCGAAAGCAAACCGTAACCGGCTTGGTCTAGACCAAGTCCCCGACAACGGCGCCAAAAACTTGTTCGCTCCAAACGGTGTGTGCAAGCTTTAAATTTATAACCCTAGATGTAAGCTTAAAACAAGGATGCAAACCCGCAGTGTACAGGTTAATCGTAGTAAAAAGCAAGAAATTCCAGGGGTCGATCACAAGGACTTAGTGAAACAAAGCAGGTATAGGTTGTCAATGCAACTACTAACCACAAAAGCGATTAAACAATCGAAGATGATAAAAAGTCAATTAAGGAAGTATGCAATTCTAGGGATTAAAGCATCTAGTTGTGGTTCCAACTCAAGATCTAAAGATAAAGTGGACAAAGCTGAGATTTTGCAAAGGGAAGGTGTTACTAAAGTGGAATAGATCACCGGGTAAGTCTCACTACTCACTAATCCCAAACCGTAACTCCTATTACCGTGTAAGTCTCAAGGAATTAAGGAAAAGAACTATAACCTCAAACTAACACTCCAACTAAGGGAATAGAATCAACCTTTACCGGGTAAGTCTCAGGCTAACTCACAAAGATGGAACGAAAGCACACTCAAACCCCAATAAAGGATAAACCTTTATTACCTATACTTATGATCTTGGGTAAACAAACTAAGGAATTACCTGGTAAGTCTCATCCTAAGCTTGCATTGAACCAGGGAAGGTGTAATAAGAATAGGATTTGGCAAACTCTAACACTTAACTCTCAGTTTCGGATCAGGAAAGTCACCTCGGTCAGAAGAATTCCACCCCGGCCGAGATGTTCATCGACTAAGCGAGATGTTCTAGGGTTAAGGATAAAGACTCGAGCTTTCAGGATCCTACTGAAATTTAAGATTATTCTATCATTGTTTTCCCTACAACCTTCAGCCAATCAACCTAGAATCACACAAAAGAATTAGCCAATCATCATCATGAAAGCAATAATCAAAAATATGGGAAGAAAGAGAATAATTGAACAAGAAAACCTTAAGAGAAAGGCTTCAATAACTAAATCAATTATTAATCAAACAAGCGTTCCTTGGATCACAATCCAATCAAGACAATCAACGAAGAAGGGAATCTAAGAAAGTCTTACAAAACCCTTCACAAAAGCTATAAAAGCTATCAACTTTCTTCCTTCAATCTTCCTTCAAACTTCAAAAAGGTTCTTCAAATCCCCCAACTGTAGTGGGATAAAACGGCTGTCTTGCGAGGTGTAAACGGGTGTTGGATTTGTGGAAAATTCAACCCTTTTTATAGGAAAATTACCCTCCAAAGATAAGATATCTTAGAAAGATCTTTTCCCATAAAAATAGGTAAAATATATGGGCTATTTTATTTTCTTCCTTCCAGGAATCCAGCCTAAAAATATAAGATCCTCTTTCCAAAAATAAAAGATCTCAGCCAAGAATAAAATAATCTCTCGCCGCGTCCAAGGTGTTCGCCTCGGTTGAGCAGCTCCTCTGGATCACCTCGGTCGAGATGGTACTGTAGCTGACCGAGGTGAATCACAACTGAATGTGAAATCTCTCAATTTTGGTCCAAAGTGAATCTTCAATCCATTTTCATGATTTCTGGATTCTTCCTTAAGCTCCTGAATGTAGCTCCAATGACTCCTTAGCTCCTTTTGCTCCATTTTGATGCAAAACGTGTCATTTTACCTACGATTACAACGAAACTTGGTGTAGACCTCGATTCCCGCAAAGGTAGATGAAACGACAATATAATCACATAATGTACATTCAAAGATGCAGATTGTTGAAGATAAAACGTCTAAACAAGCCCCAAAATATAGACAATAATTCATGCTATCAGTATACAAATCACACTCCCCAATATATATATAAGTATTTAATATCCCGTCCCCAAAGGACACTCTATACCCTTTTCTCACATTCCAAAGCACACACATACATGTCCACATTCACATTACATCCACAGCCATCCATAACACATAACATATAAACATTCAAGCATGTTATCACACCATATATAAACATATAATCTCATATAAATATCTCATATCATACCATCACATATAAATAATCATAACATGACATATATCATGCTAGACTCGATCGCATCGATGCATAGGTGATAATTAACTAACTAGCCCCAACTGATTGTACGATATATTTTCTCATGTGCTTTCGTATTTCTTTTCTTTCTTTCTTTCTTTCTTTCTTTTTTTTCTTTCGGTTGGCCACCCCGATAGCGTCCTAGGCCCCCTGTAGATCAGGTAGCGACCTCGGCCATCTTGTCCTTAGACCCCCTGTAGATCAGGTTGCGATCTTGGACTATTTTTCTCATCTTGAGCCCCCCTGTAGATCAGGTAGTGACCTTTGAGCCCCCCTGTAGATCAGGTAGCGACCTCGTCCCCCGGAAACCCGTGCGAGATCCAGTTAGGCTAACTAATCAATTACCATCCTATATTATCACTTTCATATCATAACTCAATTTCATGCTTTCATCATATTCTTTCCATTATCATCTCATGTACCACATGCATGCATTCATAAATCACATTAAGTCATCAACATCATTTCACTCATATATATATATAAGCATGCATAAAACCATGGCATAATAAATACATAATATATATTAAGCAAGTGTAATTCATATACACTTACCTCGCAGGTAAGAACAATAAAACCTCGCAAACCAACTATTGAGTCCGTTTTCGACTCGGACTATCCTCCTTTATTGTGCTTGGATACGCTCACAAAGAACTAAGCTATAGTTAACCAAAACCTTCAACAACACCTGCGGAGAATATCATATTCCTCGTATTAAACTTCTCGATTCAAACACCAATTAAATTCATTCCTTTGAATTTAGTTAACTTATATCCTCCTCTATAATCCTAATTTATTTAATTTAACCTTCAATTAATTAATTAAATTTTGCCAGAATAACGTTTTGCCCGCAAGCAATTTCTGAACCCACCTGTCATCAAATCTCAACAAACAAACAACCCATAATCACCAGAATAATGTAACGAGCATAATGGAATTTCCAGTTATCCATTTTGGCAAGCCTAAGGTCAATTTAGGCCAAATTGCAATACGGAAAACGAATAAATTCATAACTGTTACTAACCCGATTGACGATCCGAAAGAAGATTCGGAATCACAACGACGCAGGCTACGCTCGGACACCATCAAATTCACCGGAATCTGAGCGACGGAACCTCCCTAGTATCATATATGCTCGACCAGACCTTCCCTTGCTCAGAAATGTAGAAACTCGGTACCAAAATGAAGAGAATGAAGAGAAGAATCCAAAAACTCAAACGGATTTGAAACCGGATTAGAAACGAAGAGTAGATCTGAGTTTGAAGGTTGAGAGAAATCAGAGCTTTTACGAGGAAACGTGAAAGGAAATGAATTAATAAACGTTATTTCCGCTATTTATAGCGAAGACGATAATTATCCTTTAGCGGAGTCGATAATTATCCTTTCACTGATCTGAAAGCGGTTTAAGCCCCCTTCTCCAAACTTCTCAAAATTGGAATAATAAATTTGGAATATTGTATGGATAATTATTCCGCAATTGTCTCGAAAAACGCGTATTCCTAAGCCGTCTTTCTTAGCCTCTAAGAAACGAAATAACAACTCTTTTGGCCGTTTTGCCTTTCCATGTTTTTTCATATCTAGGACATGTCCGATGTCCTGATCATTTCTCTCAACTGCATTTTTATTAAGTGAAGCTCCCAAATGCTCCAAATAACACCGGGGTGTAATATCATCTAGGAGCAGGTTACCTCGAGAGGTATCTCGTGTTAAAACGGATTTAATTCCTTAAAATTCTCGATTAGGTCATCTTCGATTTTTGACTGTTACAAATATCTCCCACTTTAAGAAATTTCGTCCCGAAATTTAAGAAAGGACGTAGAACCAAACTCGTAGATATATCAAAAGGATGCACAACCGGATCACAATTTCTCAAGGTTTTTACTCAAAAAGATAGGGGTATCTAGCTCTCATATCTCGCTCGGTTTCCCATGTAGCCTCTTGAGCTGAATGATGTCCCCATCTGACCTTCACCATCGGAATCTCCTTGTTTCTCAATCTTCGAACCTGCCTGCCTAAAACCTCAACTAGTTCTTCTGGGTAGGACAAGTTCTCAGATACTTCTATCTCAGGTTCGGGAATGATATGACTCGGATCTGACCTATACCTTTGTAGCACTGATACGTGGAAGACGTCATGCAATCTTGATAACTCAGGTGGTAACGCCAACCTATATGCAAGTGGTCCAATCTTCTCTAAGAACTCATATGGACCAATGTATCTCGGTGTTAACTTCCCATGCCTACCAAATCTCATAACTCCCCTCCAAGGAGATACCTTCAAAAACACTCTATCGCCTATCTCATATGTCATCTCTCGTCTATGGCGATCAAAATAGCTCTTCTGACGATCTTGTGTTGTCTTCAAACACTACTTTACTACTCATACTTTCTCTATTGTGTGTTGTACAAGTTCAGGACCCTCTATATGTCGCATGCCCTCAAAATCCCAACATACAGGTGTGCGACACTTCCTTCCATACAAAGCCTCGTAAGGGTCATACCAATACTCGAATGGAAACTATTATTATATGCAAATTCGAGCAATGGCAGGTTAGAATCCTAGTTACCTTTAAGCTCCAAAACACAAGATCTCAACATCTCCTCCAAGGTCTGAATCGTTCCCTCTGACTGTCCGTCTGTCTGAGGATGAAATGCCGTATTGAAATGCAATCTTGTACCTAAGGCATTTTGTAGACTTCCTCAGAAATGCGATGTAAACCTCGGCTCTCTATCAGATACAACGATACAGGGACTATGTGCAGTCGAACAATCTCTCTCACATACAACTCTGCCAGCTCATCTAAGGAGTTATCTTGTCTCATCGGTAAGAAGTGGGTAGATTTTGTCAATCTGTCTACAATCACCCATACCGTGTCATTCTTTCTTAAAGTCCTAGGAAGTCCAACAACAAAGTCCATTGTAATCCGCTCCCACTTCCACTCAGGAACTGATAAAGATTGTAATTTTCCTGTTGGTGCTTGGTGTTCAGCCTTCACTTGCTGACACAATAGACATTGAGCTACAAAATCAGCTACCTTTCGTCTCATCTTGGGCTACCAATAGATCTTCCTCAGGTCATTAAACATCTTCGTATTCCCAAGATGCACGGAATACCTCGAGGAATGTGCCTCTTCAAGTAGCTTCTTCTTTAACTCCTCAATGTTTGGCACGCATATCCGTGCACCTCTATATAACACTCCCTGATCAGACAACTAGAAGTGTGTCGTGGTAGCTACTCCCACTTTAGCTTTCAACTTCTTCAGTGTAGCATCCTCATCTTGTCTAGTTGAAATCTCATCGAGAATCAACGGTCTAACCTGAATGTTCGCTATCAACTCGGATCCTCTTACATCCATCTCCACTCTCATAACTCTGAGAGCTAATAGATGCTCAACTTTGTAGTTGACCTTACTACCTTGGTCAGTGCTCTTTCTGCTAAGAGCGTCAGCTACCACATTCGCCTTTCCTGAATGGTACTCTATAGTGTAATCATAATCCTTGAGTAACTCCATCCATCTTCTCTGCCTCAGATTCAGATCCCTCTGAGTGGGAATATACTTCAGGCTTTTATGGTCGGTAAACACCGAAAATGTATCACCATAAAGATAGTGCCTCCAGGTCTTAAGAGCATGAACTATAGCAGCAAGCTCTAGGTCGTGTGTAGGATAGTTATGCTCATGAGGTCTCAACTGTCTAGATGTATATGCTATTACCTTTCCTTCCTGCATTAGAACTCTTCCTAAGCCACTCCCAGATGCGTCGGTGTAAACCACAAAGTTACCCTTATCTGAGGGTACAACTAGAATAGGGAATGTAGTCAATCTTTTCTTAAGTTCTTCAAAGCTCTCTTGACAACTATTGTCCCATACAAACTGTTGATTCTTCTTTAGTAAGTTAATCAATGGGCGCGCGATAATCGAGAAGTTCTTTACAAACCTCCTGTAATAACCCGCAAGTCCTAAGAAGCTGCGAATCTCCGTAATGCTCTTCGGAATTTCCCATTCTGTAATAGCCTTGATCTTGGATGGATCAGGTTGTATACCATCTCGTGATATCACATGCCCTAGAAAGTCAATCTGATCCGTCCAACACTCGCACTTGTTGAACTTCGCATACAAGTGTCTCTCCTTAAGAATCCCTAAGATACGTCTCAGATGTTTTCTATGAGTATCTGCATCTCGGGAATATATCAAGATATCATCAATGAAGACTACGACAAACTGATCTAAATAAGGTTGGAAGATCGAGTTCATCAGTGCCATGAATGTTGTAGGTGCATTCGTCAACCCAAAAGGCATAACTGTAAACTCATAGTGTCCATACCGAGTACGAAAAGCTGTCTTCAGTATAGAATTCTCTGCTATCCTCAACTGCAAGTATCCCGATCGAAGGTCAATCTTTGAAAACATTGTAGCACCCCTTAACTAATCAATCAAGTCCTTTATCCTCGGTAAGGGATACTTGTTCTTGATTGTGATTTTGTTCAGCTGACGGTAGTCTATGCACAATCGTAAGCTACCATCCTTCTTCTTCACAAAAAGCACTGGTACACCCCAAGGAGAAATACTCGGGCGTATAAAGCCCTTCTCGAGCAACTCTTCTAGTTGTTTCTTTAACTCTTTTAGCTCTAGCGGAGCCATCCTGTAAGGGGCAATTGATATAGGTGTTGAACTTGGTAATGCCTCAATCTCGAAGTCTACCTCTCTACTCGGAGGTAAGCCAGGTAAATCATCAAGGAAAACGTCAAGAAATTCTCTGACAACATCCACCTCAGATACTCCAGGGCTAACAATAGCAGAATCTGACACACTAGCCAGATAAGCCTGACACCCTTCCCGGAGTAATCTAAAAGTTGTTACTGCAGATATGAAGTAACTATAACATTCCTCTCACTAGTGAAAATCACCTCTCTTTACCCATCTATCTCCGTGGTAACTTCCTTTGTTTAACAATTAATCAAAGTTATATGAGTGGATGACCAATCCATTATTAACATCACATCAAACTCTCTCAAGAAATCATACAATGTTAGCACAAGTGGTATATTACGGCCATTAGGGACCGTGCCTCACCAATCTCTAGTTGCTCCCTCAAACAAGGATATATCATATTGTACCCGTCTCTCAGTAGCGCTAGTAACTCCATCTAGAATGGACTCAGTGTTCCTCAATCACTTGTCCACTACTAATGGATCAGCGGTCCTCTCAAACGGCTTATCTCCTTGGCGGAGAATCTTCTCGAAATTCTTGTCCATCTCTACTGAAATAATACACGCTTGAGGCACTGGTTGTGTTTGTGGTGGTATAACATCTCTCAAATATTGTACTAACTTAAGTTTACCATCCATATCCAATGGTGGTAGTGGTACCGGATAAACTGTCACCTTAGGGTGCTCTTGATCATTTATACCATGAGCATGTAACACTCAGTCGACCCTTCATGGTTGTGCTTCGCCGTCTAAAAGAAAAAGAAACTTTCAAAAGCTTTTCAGAAAACCTCCCACAACCCAAGCCAAGGAATCATATCCCTGCTCTGATACCAACCAAATGTGACACCTATTTCATTTCTAGTTTATTTTCAGTTAATTAACCCTGTTTAAAGCAATAAGCGGAAAAGCAGAAGAACGGAAAACGTAAATTTTTAAAACTTTATCTTACAACCATATTCACAACATATATACATACTAACATACGTCATAAAACCGTGTTTAACAAAACACAACTGTTTAAAACCACACAAAACATCCTAGGCGGTAGCATCCCATAACAGCCCACCTGATATGATCTCAAATCTAGGTGCTGGGTCCAACGTCCGTGCCTTGGTTAGGCCGGGTCTGAGTAGCTGAAATAAAATGTGGATATAACAACAATGAGCTACAAGCTCAGTAAGGTATACAAATCACACTCCCCAATATATATAAGTATCTAATATCCCATCCCCAAAGGACACTCTATACCCTTTTCTCACATTCCAAAGCACACACATACATGTCCACATTCACATTACATCCACAACCATCCATAACACATAACATATAAACATTCAAGCATGTTATCACACCACATATAAATATATAATCTCATATAAATATCTCATATCATACCATCACATATAAATAATCATAACATGACATATATCATGCTAGACTCGATCACATCGATGCATAGGTGATAATTAACTAACTAGCCCCAACTGATCGTACGATATATTTTCTCATGTGCTTTCGTATTTCTTTTCTTCCTTTCTTTCTTTCGGTTGGCCAACCCGATAGCGTCCTAGGCCCCATGTAGATCAGGTAGCGACCTCGGCCATCTTGTCCTAAGACACCCTGTAGATCAGGTTGCGATCTTGGACTATTTTTCTCATCATGAGGCCCCCTGTAGATCAGGTAGCGACCTCTGATGCCCCCTATAGATCAGGTAGCGACCTCGTCCCCCGGAAACCCGTGCGGGATCCAGTTGGGCTAACTAATCAATTACCATCCTATATTATCACTTTCATATCATAACTCAATTTCATGCTTTCATCATATTCTTTCCATTATCATCTCATGTACCTCATGCATGCATTCATAAATCACATCAAGTCATCATCATCATTTCACTCATATATATATATATAAGCATGCATAAAACCATGGCATAATAAATACATAATATATATTAAGCAAGTGTAGTTCATATACACTTACCTCGCAGGTAAGAACAATAAAACCTCGCAAACCAACTATTGAGTCCGTTTTCCACTCGGACTATCCTCCTTTATCGTGCTTGGATACGCTCACAAAGAACTAAGCTATGGTTAACCAAAACCTTCAACAACACCTGCGGAGAATATCATATTCCTCGTATTAAACTTCTCGATTCAAACACCAATTAAATTCATTCCTTTGAATTTAATTAACTTATATCCTCCTCTATAATCCTAATTTAATTAATTTAACATTCAATTAATTAATTAAATTTCGCCAGAATAACGTTTTGCCCGCAGGCAATTTTTGAATCCACCTGTCATCAAATCTCAACAAACAAACATCCCATAATCACCAGAATAATGTAACGAGCATAATGGAATTTCCAGTTATCCATTTTGGCAAGCCTAAGGTCAATTTAGGCCAAATTGCAATACGGAAAACGAATAAATTCATAACTGTTACTAACCCGATTGACGATCCGAAAGAAGATTCGGAATCACAACGACGCAGGCTACGCTCGGACACCATCAAATTCACCGGAATCTGAGCGACGGAACCTCCCTAGTATCATATATGCTCGACCAGACCTTCCCTTGCTCGAAAATGTAGAAACTCGGTACCAAAATGAAGAGAATGAAGAGAGGAATCCAAAAACTCAAACGGATTTGAAATCGGATTAGAAACGAAGAGTATATCTGAGTTTGAAGGTTGAGAGAAATCAGAGCTTTTACGAGGAAACGTGAAAGGAAATGAATTAATAAACGTTATTTCCGCTATTTATAGCGAAGACGATAATTATCCTTTAGCGGAGTCGATAATTATCCTTTCACCGATCTGAAAGCGGTTTAAGCCCTCTTCTCCAAACTTCTCGAAATTGGAATAATAAATCTGGAATATTGTATGGATAATTATTCCGCAATTGTTTCGAAAAACGCGTATTCCTAAGCCGTCTTTCTTAGCCTCTAAGAAACGAAATAGCGACTCTTTTGGCCGTTTTGCCTTTCCATGTTTTTTCATATCTAGGACATGTCCGATGTCCTGATCATTTCTCTCAACTGCATTTTTATTAAGTGAAGCTCCCAAATGCTCCAAATAACACCGGGGTGTAATATCATCTAGGAGCAGGTTACCTCGAGAGGTATCTCGTGTTAAAACGGATTTAATTCCTTAAAATTCTCGATTAGGTCATCTTCGATTTTTGACTGTTACAATACGCCCAATTGATGGAATTAGGGGTGAGCATCTCCGAATATCCAATCCGATCTGACAAACTTTAAAAAGTCCAATCCGAATCTGATCCCACAACACTCGGATATCCAACGGTTTTATCCGGCCGGATATCCAATCCGAAGATCCGATCCCGACATTTATTCTTAGACTAGTCGGATATATCCGATCCGACTTTTTCCTCTAAACCCCGAACCGTATCCGATGATCCGAAAAATATGCCCGGATCGGATCGGACTCGTATCATCAATTGTCGGATATCTTCGGATTCGGATTTTTCCGGATCGGATCTTTGGATTATCAGATCAGATTTGTCGGATCGGATATTTTTGCTCACCCCTAGATGGAATGCCTTCAACCGAGTATCTGGTCGAGACCCTCTATACTCCTCTGGAACTCTAATAGTCTCAGTAGCACGTGCCGGCATAACTGGAACCTGAGTAGCTCCCTGGGACATCTCAAAAGACCCCTCCTATGCTGGCAGAGCCGGGACATGTCTACCCGCTCTAGCAGCCTCCTCTACTCGTCTGATGTAAGCATGGAACTCTGGTCCCCTCATAAACACACGATCCGAGTCATCTGACCGGACCCGCTGTGATCGCTGTCTCCCAGATCCACCGCTCCTACTCTCAGGAACGACACTCTCAGCAATCTCCTCATGAACATCCTCCGCCATTGGTGGATCAACAGCGGGAACTAGTCTCTGTCCTATCACTCCCGGAGGAAGAGGTGGTCTGCCTCTACCCCGGCCAACAACAAAAGTTCTCTAGTCTGAGCCATCTGCGGGGTATGCACACCTATCTTACAAGGCTATATATACACGGCAAAGGTGACGACTTCCCGTACATTATATCCCAAAACACTGTATACCCAGTTTTTAAAACCAAAAATCTTTTAAAAATGTCAGACCCCTTTTAGGTTCTATTTATTTATCTATCCGACCTTTATTGCAGAATGCAAGTGCCATTGTTGTCAACCTAAGGCTCTAATACTAACTCTGTAACACCCCAAATCCGCGGAACTCGGGGAGTCACATTGGGCTAGGATCTCACAATGGATCCTGACCCTAGCCTGACAACAAGTTCACTAGACCTTACAACAAGGCACCGACAGATATAAAAACAAGTACAGAAAATTGTACAACTATATAACAAAAGGGTATACAAAATTATAGCCGAGTGTAGAACAACAACATATCCAACGCATGCAAAACATCCCCAAAATCCCATGCCACACCTATGTACGGAAGTCCTCGGCTATTCACCCTGCCGGATCACTCTACAACTCTCCTATCCTGCAAAGCATCTACAACACGGTGTAAAACCGTTAGCTAACCATTCATATATAAGATAATGCATAAGAACAAACACAAGTCATGAAAGGTAAACACATAATCATGTTGTCGCTCATTTACCCGTTTAATCATCTATATATAAGGTCATACACTCAATCGTGTGTGTGTGTATATATATAGATATATAAAACTATGTGACACGAGGAACATATCATCCTCGCCTCTGGGTGCAATAGCCAGCTGGAGTAATATTGGCGCACTACCCGTGTACCCTATGGGATTGGTGAAGTGCCCAACCCGTATACCAGTCTGGCCTGACCTAAGAGAACCTCCCAGACACCTTACAAGATGACATGAAAAGGTTATCACTGCCACTGTAAGGGGGATATCAATAAAACATAGGTTGGTAATAATCGACATCGCATGCTATCAAGCATATAACACACACCACTCATGCATACACCCAATATAAGGATGGTAGCTAAGTAAGTCCTATAGACTTACCTCAACCTCTGATACTCTCAACCACGAGCAACCTCAATCCAAATAACAGCACTGCCCAATAATAAGGCATATAGAGATATCAAATCTCCTATTCACCAAAGGGGTCACACCTAGACCCAAGGGATCCATAGGATCATAATCAACTTAAGCTTCATATCCAACTAATCCTCAAAGCCATAACTGGTACATAACGATATCATAAACATCATCATCCTAACCTCATACACATGCCTAGAATGGTACTAAACACTCACACTCGGAAAAGAAAGGGTCTATGCCAACCTAGGCAAGCCCTGGACAAGACGCACTTGCGTGACAAGGAAGGCGCAGGAGATGGACACAGGGAGGCGTAAAGGCGACGACTCCACACGCAGGGGCAGTGGCACACCAGGCACAAGGGCGGCCCTGAGGTGGCGTAGGGGCGGCTGGACAATAGTGAGCTCGTCTTCGACTCCTCTTTGATCCTTCACTTGCCTCTCTTCACTTCTTCATCATCCAACAACCATACACATACATATAGACATCAACACATGCCTAGGAAACTCATCACAAGATTCAATTTGTGGAATCCTAAGCTAGAGGAAGAAAGAAGAGGAAAAGAAGAAGGAAAGAAAGAAAGAAGGAAGAGGAAGGCTTACCACAGTTGTAACCTAAACAGAGGAAGAAACCTCACACCACAACCATGGCTGGCTCTCTCAACAACACAAGAACAACCATCAACATCATCAACAGCCAAAGCCACACAAAACTCTCTTTAAAACAAGAAGAAATCAAGAAGAACATCCAAAGGAGGACAGAAGAAGAGCGTAGGGAGAGAAGATGGAGTTGGAAGAAGATGAGAAACCCTCATCCAGAAGCAAAGGAATGGCTTATATAGGAAGCCATCCAAAAGCACGGGTCAAGGTCAACAATGCCGACTGCAGCACACCAAAATCTGTAGGGGCGGATCCAAGAGGTGTAGGGGCGGCTCATCAAGGCGTTGGGGCGGCTGGTCTGGCCGCAGGGGCGGCTTAGGCTAGTCTCAACACAACTCAGCACCTCTCAAGTGAGGCGCAAGTGCGGGATCTCTAAAAAGACTAAGGCTCTTGCATTGTGTACGGACGAAATTTATGAAAACTCGAACAAAAGAACGTGAGATGATGGATTGATAATGTATAGATAAGAAGATGGTAATGTTCGCTCCAAACGGTGTGTGCAAGCTTTAAATTTATAACCCTAGACTTAAGCTTAAAACAAGGATGCGAACCCGCAGTGTACGGGTCAATCGTAGTAAAAGCAAGAAAATTCCAGGGGTCGATCACAGGGACTTAGTGAAACAAAGTCCAATACGGTATGCTAGTGTTGATGCTAACCACAAGAGCAAGTATACAATCAAAGATGAATAAGATGTCAAATAAGCAAACATGCAATTCTAGGGATTAAAGCATCTAGTTGTGGTTCCAACTCAAGATCTATAGATAAGTGGACAAAGCTGAGATTTTTGCATGGGGAAGGTGTTTCTAAAGTGGAGTAGATCACCGGGTAAGTCTCACTACACACTAATCCCAAACCGTAACTCCTATTACCGGGTAAGTCTCAAGGAATTAAGATAAAGAACTATTGCCGCAAACTAACACACCATCTAAGGGAATAGAATCAACATTTACCGGGTAAGTCTCAGGCTAACTCACAAAGATGGGATGGAAGCACACTCAAACCCCAATAAAGGACAAGCCTTTATTACCTACACTTATGATCGTTGGTATACAAACTAAGGAATTACCGGGTAAGTCTCATCCTAAGCTTGCTTTGAACCAGAAAGGTATAATAAGAATAGGATTTGGCAAACTCTAACACATTAACTCTCAGTTAAGGATCGGATAAGCCACCTCGGTCAGCCAGTTTCCACCCCGGCCGAGATGTTCATCGACTGAACGAGATGCTTAGGGTTAAGGTTAAAGACTCGAACTTTCAGGATCCTACTGTGATTAAGATCATTCTATCATTGTTTTTCCCACAACCTTCAGCCAATCACCCTAGAATCACACAAGGAAATTAGCCACTCATCATCATAATGAAAGTATTAAATATATGGGAAGAAGGTGAATATTTGAACAAAGAAGAATTTAATGAAAACACTTCAATAACTGAATCAAATATCACACAAAAATCGTTACTTGGATAATAATCCAACAAGACAAGACAATCAAGGAAAGGAATTGAAGACAATCTTACAAAACCCTCCAAAAAGCTATAAAGCTATAGTCTTCAAATCTTCCTTCAACCTTCAAAAAGGTTCTTCGAATCTCCCAAATTGGAGTATGATGCGGCTGCTGCGCGTGTATGCGGGATTTCTAACTGTAAGCGGATGTTTGCAGCCTCTAAGCATGATCGGATTTGTGGAAAATCCAATCCTTTTTATAGGAAAAATAAACCTCCAAAGATAATAAATCTTAAGAAGATATATTCCCATAAAAATAGGTAAAATATATGATTCTGCATATCTCCTTCCTTCTAGAAGCTCAGCCCAAAAATATAAGATCACTTTCCAATTTTAAAAGATCTCAGCCAAGAATAAAATATTCTCGCCGCGTCCTAGGTGTTCGCCTCGGTCGAGTCGGCGTCTCTGGATCGCCTCGGTCGAGATGAATCTCTGGTCAACCGAGGTGACTCATAACTGAATGTAGAATCTCTCAAAACTGGTCCAAAGTAAATCTTTAATCCATGGCTATGCTTCCTGAAGGATTCCTTTTTGCTCCTCAATGTAGCTCCAAATGACTCTTGACTCCTTTTGCTCCTTTTCGATGCAAAACGTACCATATTACCTGCAATTACAACGAAACTAGGTGTAGACCTCGATTCTCGCAAAGGTAGATGAAATGGTAGTAAAATCACATAATGTACATACAAACATGCAGATTATGAAAGGTAAAACGTCCAAACAAACCCCAAAATATAGACTATAATTCATGCTATCAAAATACCCCATACTTAGCCCTTGCTTGTCCCTAAGCAAGTTCCTCATATAGAAATCAAGATAGAATGGATTATAAGTCAAGAAAATCAATGAAAAGTCTTTCAAAAACATTTTTATGGTGTGCAACTATCATAGATCACTCTAAGAGAGTACTTCCTGGAAATTAAAAACTCAATATGATCAAAACATTTTATAAATATAGGAAAGTTGTTCATCTTTGCATAAAATCATAGAATGCATAATAAATCATAATTATCAAAATTAATCATGTACAATCCGATTTAAACCGCTAAGTCAATCAACAAGCTCAAGGTCTCAAGGGCTTCCCAAAAGAAAAGGTCAAGAAACGTGTAGGGTAGGGATGTATGTAAGGTAATGTGGTGCTAGAATCCGGGAAAAGGATGAACTTCACTTTCACTTTTGACTTGCAACATCTTCCACCAATAAGCTTTGCTTATTTCACACTTTTTTTTCTTTTACTTTACTTTTTGGGATGCATGGACAGAGGTGCACAATAACCGAAGCCTAGGAAATCCGCAATCATCAATTTCTTGAGATGCGTCAAACCCTTGATGCACATACCATGACCCGTTAGGAATATCGCTCAATCCGACTTTGGCAAGACACAAACACCCGGCTATGTGAATGGTGCCGAGTTACTCATCTTCATGATTGACTTCCCCAAACCTATTATTGCTTTCTAACACTTTCACTTCCAATCACTTCTCAACTTTAACTGCACTTGCTTTCACCACTTCGCTTGCTTCCAAATTCCCGGATAGGTAAAGGGAGGCAAAATGTATATGAGGGGCTAAGCATGATCAAGAAGAAGAAGAAGAAGAGAATGAATTGCCTTGGTCTTTCCAAGAAGAAAGTGAGAGAACTTATCCTGCGGTGTCAACCTTCAAATTCAACATAATTTGGATAAAAACAAAGTATTAAACATGCTAATAATTTCAAACAAAGCATTTAGCAACTTAAACATATTATAAAACCTTTCAAACACATAAAGAATTTAAAACCAGTAGGTAAACAAAATCTTCACTGAGATCATATCCAGATAAGTAACACAAAATCGTTTTCGAAAACTTTCTGTTACGCACCTCGGTCGAGATGTTCTTGGTTCAACCGAGGTGAAATGCCTCGTTCGGCTAGAACTGTCCCGGTCGAGGTCCAAAAAATTTTTTTTTTAAAACCAGTTTTCTTTCAGTTTCGACGTTTTTCTCAATCAAATAACCTGTAAGTATGCATGTGATATCAGATAATCATATAAATGCAGAAGTGAAGCATAAATAAAATATCCGATGAAATAGAATGTCATACATCAAAAGTAGTCAAATAACGTCAAGTAAACACCCCATACTTGGGACACACTGTCCCAGTGGGTCAGAATAAGTCTAAGGACAGGATACTCACCGAACATAGCTAAACTGCATGAAGAAGTAAGAAACAGCTCCCAGATAAGACCATCTCGGTTGGCGAAGCACATATCGGTCGAGGTGTTCTGACAGTACCCGAGATGTATCTCAGTAAAGCTCGTTTCCTCAACTTCTCGAAATTTTGTTCTTCCAGTGTAGCTCCTGAACTGTGATCCTTCCTTTTGGAATACCTGGTTGTTGTCTAGAGGAAAACAAAAACAAAGCAACTATCTAAACTAAACTAGAAAGGGGAGAAGAAAGCAATACCTTGGGTTGCCTCCCAAGAAGCGCTTGGTTTAAGGTCGCTAGCTGGACCCTTCTCCATAGAATTACTCAGTGTACCTTGAACACCATGGAGTGCTCATCACATCCATCATAGAATTCTTCCAAAAAGGTTCCGGTTCCTAATTTCACCGGCAAATGGTAAGATCTCCCACGTACAAGCTTGTACGGTTTGATTCTCACCGGAATCCTTCTAGCTTTCCTGCACTTCAATGGGACATAATCTAGCCTTGCGTCCCATCCTTTCCTTGATCGAGAAAATAGTTTCTCGAGAATCATAGCAGCTTCCCCATCTATAGCTTGGGGATGGTACAGGGTCCTGAGCATGCGAGGGACCCCATACTTGAACAAATAACACTTCGTTGCCTTAGCGGTGAAGCGCTTGTTAACTTCACTCCTTATAATCCAAGGAGCATCTTCTTCCAACAATTTCAAGGAAGTCTTCATCTTAATCTTTGGAGGTTCTTTCGGAAGAGACCTCCAACTCTCCGGTGCATTCCTGAAAAATTCAGAAATATTAATAGGGAATTCAAATGAAGTAGGAGAATGTACCTTGCAAAGTTCTCCAAGGTTTGAGACAAGTTTCATGCTGGGTTGATAATCCACACACGAAATCTCTCTCAGTTCAGATGGTCTTTCTTCCACCTTGACCACAATCTCAGTAATTTGGCCAAAGTCTTTTGCATCTGCCTTTTCCGGTTCGGCAGGTTCTTCCATCTCGACCGAGGTCACTTCCACCTCGACCGAGGTCTCAACAGCCAGATCGAGATCTTCCACATCTTCTCCCTCAAAAGCTTCAGGAGAAACTTCTGGTTTGACTGGAGGTATGCTCGAAACGTGCAACACTTCCTTATGCTCCTCTTCCGGCTTAGCATAGGATAGGGCGCTTTCCTTGAGCTCCGTCACCTTCTTCATTAACTTCTCCAACCTAGATTCGAGAGAATCTTCAAGAGGTTGCTCATAAGTCTTTTTAGGGACATTAAGTTCATCCCATATTGCAAGTTCGTGTTGAATGGCCTCTTCTCTTTCCCATTCATTGTTGAACCAATAGAAGGAGTACTTCTCCTCCAAGTATTCATAATGATCTGCCCTAGCACTTTGTCTTGCTATCCAGGCTGGATCAAACATAGCCATCAGAAATCCTGAAAACTACAAAACTCATAGAAAGAGTAGTTAGTAGCAACAGGGGCAAGCGCCCCGAAAGCAAACCGTACCGGCTCGGTCTAGACCAAGTCCCCGGCAACGGCGCCAAAAACTTGTTCGCTCCAAACGGTGTGTGCAAGCTTTAAATTTATAACCCTAGACTTAAGCTTAAAACAAGGATGCGAACCCGCAGTGTACGGGTCAATCGTAGTAAAAGCAAGAAAATTCCAGGGGTCGATCACAGGGACTTAGTGAAACAAAGTCCAATACGGTATGCTAGTGTTGATGCTAACCACAAGAGCAAGTATACAATCAAAGATGAATAAGATGTCAAATAAGCAAACATGCAATTCTAGGGATTAAAGCATCTAGTTGTGGTTCCAACTCAAGATCTATAGATAAGTGGACAAAGCTGAGATTTTTGCATGGGGAAGGTGTTTCTAAAGTGGAGTAGATCACCGGGTAAGTCTCACTACACACTAATCCCAAACCGTAACTCCTATTACCGGGTAAGTCTCAAGGAATTAAGATAAAGAACTATTGCCGCAAACTAACACATTAACTCTCAGTTAAGGATCGGATAAGCCACCTCGGTCAGCCAGTTTCCACCCCGGCCGAGATGTTCATCGACTGAACGAGATGCTTAGGGTTAAGGTTAAAGACTCGAACTTTCAGGATCCTACTGTGATTAAGATCATTCTATCATTGTTTTTCCCACAACCTTCAGCCAATCACCCTAGAATCACACAAGGAAATTAGCCACTCATCATCATAATGAAAGTATTAAATATATGGGAAGAAGGTGAATATTTGAACAAAGAAGAATTTAATGAAAACACTTCAATAACTGAATCAAATATCACACAAAAATCGTTACTTGGATAATAATCCAACAAGACAAGACAATCAAGGAAAGGAATTGAAGACAATCTTACAAAACCCTCCAAAAAGCTATAAAGCTATAGTCTTCAAATCTTCCTTCAACCTTCAAAAAGGTTCTTCGAATCTCCCAAATTGGAGTAGGATGCGGCTGCTGCGCTGATAGCGGGTGTTCTAACTGTAAGCGGATGTAAGCGGGCTTTTTCGAATTGTGGAAATCCAACCCTTTTTATAGGAAAAATAAACCTCCAAAGATAATAAATCTTAAGAAGATATATTCCCATAAAAATAGGTAAAATATATGATTCTGCATATCTCCTTCCTTCTAGAAGCTCAGCCCAAAAATATAAGATCACTTTCCAATTTTAAAAGATCTCAGCCAAGAATAAAATATTCTCGCCGCGTCCTAGGTGTTCGCCTCGGTCGAGTCGGCGTCTCTGGATCGCCTCGGTCGAGATGAATCTCTGGTCAACCGAGGTGACTCATAACTGAATGTAGAATCTCTCAAAACTGGTCCAAAGTAAATCTTTAATCCATGGCTATGCTTCCTGAATGTAGCTCCAAATGACTCTTGACTCCTTTTGCTCCTTTTCGATGCAAAACGTACCATATTACCTGCAATTACAACGAAACTAGGTGTAGACCTCGATTCTCGCAAAGGTAGATGAAATGGTAGTAAAATCACATAATGTACATACAAACATGCAGATTATGAAAGGTAAAACGTCCAAACAAACCCCAAAATATAGACTATAATTCATGCTATCAAAATACCCCATACTTAGCCCTTGCTTGTCCCTAAGCAAGTTCCTCATATAGAAATCAAGATAGAATGGATTATAAGTCAAGAAAATCAATGAAAAGTCTTTCAAAAACATTTTTATGGTGTGCAACTATCATAGATCACTCTAAGAGAGTACTTCCTGGAAATTAAAAACTCAATATGATCAAAACATTTTATAAATATAGGAAAGTTGTTCATCTTTGCATAAAATCATAGAATGCATAATAAATCATAATTATCAAAATTAATCATGTACAATCCGATTTAAACCGCTAAGTCAATCAACAAGCTCAAGGTCTCAAGGGCTTCCCAAAAGAAAAGGTCAAGAAACGTGTAGGGTAGGGATGTATGTAAGGTAATGTGGTGCTAGAATCCGGGAAAAGGATGAACTTCACTTTCACTTTTGACTTGCAACATCTTCCACCAATAAGCTTTGCTTATTTCACACTTTTTTTTCTTTTACTTTACTTTTTGGGATGCATGGACAGAGGTGCACAATAACCGAAGCCTAGGAAATCCGCAATCATCAATTTCTTGAGATGCGTCAAACCCTTGATGCACATACCATGACCCGTTAGGAATATCGCTCAATCCGACTTTGGCAAGACACAAACACCCGGCTATGTGAATGGTGCCGAGTTACTCATCTTCATGATTGACTTCCCCAAACCTATTATTGCTTTCTAACACTTTCACTTCCAATCACTTCTCAACTTTAACTCCACTTGCTTTCACCACTTCGCTTGCTTCCAAATTCCCGGATAGGTAAAGGGAGGCAAAATGTATATGAGGGGCTAAGCATGATCAAGAAGAAGAAGAAGAAGAGAATGAATTGCCTTGGTCTTTCCAAGAAGAAAGTGAGAGAACTTATCCTGCGGTGTCAACCTTCAAATTCAACATAATTTGGATAAAAACAAAGTATTAAACATGCTAATAATTTCAAACAAAGCATTTAGCAACTTAAACATATTATAAAACCTTTCAAACACATAAAGAATTTAAAACCAGTAGGTAAACAAAATCTTCACTGAGATCATATCCAGATAAGTAACACAAAATCGTTTTCGAAAACTTTCTGTTACGCACCTCGGTCGAGATGTTCTTGGTTCAACCGAGGTGAAATGCCTCGTTCGGCTAGAACTGTCCCGGTCGAGGTCCAAAAAATTTTTTTTTTAAAACCAGTTTTCTTTCAGTTTCGACGTTTTTCTCAATCAAATAACCTGTAAGTATGCATGTGATATCAGATAATCATATAAATGCAGAAGTGAAGCATAAATAAAATATCCGATGAAATAGAATGTCATACATCAAAAGTAGTCAAATAACGTCAAGTAGTCAAATAAGTACAAACACCCCATACTTGGGACACACTGTCCCAGTGGGTCAGAATAAGTCTAAGGACAGGATACTCACCGAACATAGCTAAACTGCATGAAGAAGTAAGAAACAGCTCCCAGATAAGACCATCTCGGTTGGCGAAGCACATATCGGTCGAGGTGTTCTGACAGTACCCGAGATGTATCTCAGTAAAGCTCGTTTCCTCAACTTCTCGAAATTTTGTTCTTCCAGTGTAGCTCCTGAACTGTGATCCTTCCTTTTGGAATACCTGGTTGTTGTCTAGAGGAAAACAAAAACAAAGCAACTATCTAAACTAAACTAGAAAGGGGAGAAGAAAGCAATACCTTGGGTTGCCTCCCAAGAAGCGCTTGGTTTAAGGTCGCTAGCTGGACCCTTCTCCATAGAATTACTCAGTGTACCTTGAACACCATGGAGTGCTCATCACATCCATCATAGAATTCTTCCAAAAAGGTTCCGGTTCCTAATTTCACCGGCAAATGGTAAGATCTCCCACGTACAAGCTTGTACGGTTTGATTCTCACCGGAATCCTTCTAGCTTTCCTGCACTTCAATGGGACATAATCTAGCCTTGCGTCCCATCCTTTCCTTGATCGAGAAAATAGTTTCTCGAGAATCATAGCAGCTTCCCCATCTATAGCTTGGGGATGGTACAGGGTCCTGAGCATGCGAGGGACCCCATACTTGAACAAATAACACTTCGTTGCCTTAGCGGTGAAGCGCTTGTTAACTTCACTCCTTATAATCCAAGGAGCATCTTCTTCCAACAATTTCAAGGAAGACTTCATCTTAATCTTTGGAGGTTCTTTCGGAAGAGACCTCCAACTCTCCGGTGCATTCCTGAAAAATTCAGAAATATTAATAGGGAATTCAAATGAAGTAGGAGAATGTACCTTGCAAAGTTCTCCAAGGTTTGAGACAAGTTTCATGCTGGGTTGATAATCCACACACGAAATCTCTCTCAGTTCAGATGGTCTTTCTTCCACCTTGACCACAATCTCAGTAATTTGGCCAAAGTCTTTTGCATCTGCCTTTTCTGGTTTTGCAGATTCTTCTTCCATCTCGGTCGAGATCTCTTCCACCTCGGCCGAGGTCTCAACAGTCGGATCGAGATCCTCCACATCCTCCTCTTCCACAAAAACATCAGGAGAAGCTTCCGGTCCGACCAGAGGAATGCTCGAAACGTGCAACACTTCCTTATGCTCCTCTTCCGGCTTAGCATAGGATATGGTGCTTTCCTTGAGCTCCGTCACCTTCTTCATTAACTTCTCCAACCTAGATTCGAGAGAATCTTCAAGAGGTTGCTCATAAGTCTTTTTAGGGACATTAAGTTCATCCCATATTGCAAGTTCGTGTTGAATGGCCTCTTCTCTTTCCCATTCATTGTTGAACCAATAGAAGGAGTACTTCTCCTCCAAGTATTCATAATGGTCCGCCCTAGCACTTTGTCTTGCTATCCAGGCTGGATCAAATGTAGTCATCAGAAATCCTGAAAACTACAAAACTCATAGAAAGAGTAGTTAGTATCACGGGGGCAAGTGCCCCAAAAGCAAACCGTACCGGCTCGGTCTAGACCAAGTCCCCGGCAACGGCGCCAAAAACTTGTTCGCTCCAAACGGTGTGTGCAAGCTTTAAATTTATAACCCTAGACTTAAGCTTAAAACAAGGATGCGAACCCGCAGTGTACGGGTCAATCGTAGTAAAAGCAAGAAAATTCCAGGGGTCGATCACAGGGACTTAGTGAAACAAAGTCCAATACGGTATGCTAGTGTTGATGCTAACCACAAGAGCAAGTATACAATCAAAGATGAATAAGATGTCAAATAAGCAAACATGCAATTCTAGGGATTAAAGCATCTAGTTGTGGTTCCAACTCAAGATCTATAGATAAGTGGACAAAGCTGAGATTTTTGCATGGGGAAGGTGTTTCTAAAGTGGAGTAGATCACCGGGTAAGTCTCACTACACACTAATCCCAAACCGTAACTCCTATTACCGGGTAAGTCTCAAGGAATTAAGATAAAGAACTATTGCCGCAAACTAACACACCATCTAAGGGAATAGAATCAACCTTTACCGGGTAAGTCTCAGGCTAACTCACAAAGATGGGATGGAAGCACACTCAAACCCCAATAAAGGACAAGCCTTTATTACCTACACTTATGATCGTTGGTATACAAACTAAGGAATTACCGGGTAAGTCTCATCCTAAGCTTGCTTTGAACCAGAAAGGTATAATAAGAATAGGATTTGGCAAACTCTAACACATTAACTCTCAGTTAAGGATCGGATAAGCCACCTCGGTCAGCCAGTTTCCACCCCGGCCGAGATGTTCATCGACTGAACGAGATGCTTAGGGTTAAGGTTAAAGACTCGAACTTTCAGGATCCTACTGTGATTAAGATCATTCTATCATTGTTTTTCCCACAACCTTCAGCCAATCACCCTAGAATCACACAAGGAAATTAGCCACTCATCATCATAATGAAAGTATTAAATATATGGGAAGAAGGTGAATATTTGAACAAAGAAGAATTTAATGAAAACACTTCAATAACTGAATCAAATATCACACAAAAATCGTTACTTGGATAATAATCCAACAAGACAAGACAATCAAGGAAAGGAATTGAAGACAATCTTACAAAACCCTCCAAAAAGCTATAAAGCTATAGTCTTCAAATCTTCCTTCAACCTTCAAAAAGGTTCTTCGAATCTCCCAAATTGGAGTAGGCTGCTGCGTGTCCTCAGCTGTAATCGGATTGTATGCGGTGTATGCAGCCTCTAAGCATCTAAGCATCTAAGCCTCTAAGCATGATCGGATTTGTGGAAAATCCAATCCTTTTTATAGGAAAAATAAACCTCCAAAGATAATAAATCTTAAGAAGATATATTCCCATAAAAATAGGTAAAATATATGATTCTGCATATCTCCTTCCTTCTAGAAGCTCAGCCCAAAAATATAAGATCACTTTCCAATTTTAAAAGATCTCAGCCAAGAATAAAATATTCTCGCCGCGTCCTAGGTGTTCGCCTCGGTCGAGTCGGCGTCTCTGGATCGCCTCGGTCGAGATGAATCTCTGGTCAACCGAGGTGACTCATAACTGAATGTAGAATCTCTCAAAACTGGTCCAAAGTAAATCTTTAATCCATGGCTATGCTTCCTGAAGGATTCCTTTTTGCTCCTCAATGTAGCTCCAAATGACTCTTGACTCCTTTTGCTCCTTTTCGATGCAAAACGTACCATATTACCTGCAATTACAACGAAACTAGGTGTAGACCTCGATTCTCGCAAAGGTAGATGAAATGGTAGTAAAATCACATAATGTACATACAAACATGCAGATTATGAAAGGTAAAACGTCCAAACAAACCCCAAAATATAGACTATAATTCATGCTATCAAAATACCCCATACTTAGCCCTTGCTTGTCCCTAAGCAAGTTCCTCATATAGAAATCAAGATAGAATGGATTATAAGTCAAGAAAATCAATGAAAAGTCTTTCAAAAACATTTTTATGGTGTGCAACTATCATAGATCACTCTAAGAGAGTACTTCCTGGAAATTAAAAACTCAATATGATCAAAACATTTTATAAATATAGGAAAGTTGTTCATCTTTGCATAAAATCATAGAATGCATAATAAATCATAATTATCAAAATTAATCATGTACAATCCGATTTAAACCGCTAAGTCAATCAACAAGCTCAAGGTCTCAAGGGCTTCCCAAAAGAAAAGGTCAAGAAACGTGTAGGGTAGGGATGTATGTAAGGTAATGTGGTGCTAGAATCCGGGAAAAGGATGAACTTCACTTTCACTTTTGACTTGCAACATCTTCCACCAATAAGCTTTGCTTATTTCACACTTTTTTTTCTTTTACTTTACTTTTTGGGATGCATGGACAGAGGTGCACAATAACCGAAGCCTAGGAAATCCGCAATCATCAATTTCTTGAGATGCGTCAAACCCTTGATGCACATACCATGACCCGTTAGGAATATCGCTCAATCCGACTTTGGCAAGACACAAACACCCGGCTATGTGAATGGTGCCGAGTTACTCATCTTCATGATTGACTTCCCCAAACCTATTATTGCTTTCTAACACTTTCACTTCCAATCACTTCTCAACTTTAACTGCACTTGCTTTCACCACTTCGCTTGCTTCCAAATTCCCGGATAGGTAAAGGGAGGCAAAATGTATATGAGGGGCTAAGCATGATCAAGAAGAAGAAGAAGAAGAGAATGAATTGCCTTGGTCTTTCCAAGAAGAAAGTGAGAGAACTTATCCTGCGGTGTCAACCTTCAAATTCAACATAATTTGGATAAAAACAAAGTATTAAACATGCTAATAATTTCAAACAAAGCATTTAGCAACTTAAACATATTATAAAACCTTTCAAACACATAAAGAATTTAAAACCAGTAGGTAAACAAAATCTTCACTGAGATCATATCCAGATAAGTAACACAAAATCGTTTTCGAAAACTTTCTGTTACGCACCTCGGTCGAGATGTTCTTGGTTCAACCGAGGTGAAATGCCTCGTTCGGCTAGAACTGTCCCGGTCGAGGTCCAAAAAATTTTTTTTTTTTTTTTTTTAAAACCAGTTTTCTTTCAGTTTCGACGTTTTTCTCAATCAAATAACCTGTAAGTATGCATGTGATATCAGATAATCATATAAATGCAGAAGTGAAGCATAAATAAAATATCCGATGAAATAGAATGTCATACATCAAAAGTAGTCAAATAACGTCAAGTAGTCAAATAAGTACAAACACCCCATACTTGGGACACACTGTCCCAGTGGGTCAGAATAAGTCTAAGGACAGGATACTCACCGAACATAGCTAAACTGCATGAAGAAGTAAGAAACAGCTCCCAGATAAGACCATCTCGGTTGGCGAAGCACATATCGGTCGAGGTGTTCTGACAGTACCCGAGATGTATCTCAGTAAAGCTCGTTTCCTCAACTTCTCGAAATTTTGTTCTTCCAGTGTAGCTCCTGAACTGTGATCCTTCCTTTTGGAATACCTGGTTGTTGTCTAGAGGAAAACAAAAACAAAGCAACTATCTAAACTAAACTAGAAAGGGGAGAAGAAAGCAATACCTTGGGTTGCCTCCCAAGAAGCGCTTGGTTTAAGGTCGCTAGCTGGACCCTTCTCCATAGAATTACTCAGTGTACCTTGAACACCATGGAGTGCTCATCACATCCATCATAGAATTCTTCCAAAAAGGTTCCGGTTCCTAATTTCACCGGCAAATGGTAAGATCTCCCACGTACAAGCTTGTACGGTTTGATTCTCACCGGAATCCTTCTAGCTTTCCTGCACTTCAATGGGACATAATCTAGCCTTGCGTCCCATCCTTTCCTTGATCGAGAAAATAGTTTCTCGAGAATCATAGCAGCTTCCCCATCTATAGCTTGGGGATGGTACAGGGTCCTGAGCATGCGAGGGACCCCATACTTGAACAAATAACACTTCGTTGCCTTAGCGGTGAAGCGCTTGTTAACTTCACTCCTTATAATCCAAGGAGCATCTTCTTCCAACAATTTCAAGGAAGACTTCATCTTAATCTTTGGAGGTTCTTTCGGAAGAGACCTCCAACTCTCCGGTGCATTCCTGAAAAATTCAGAAATATTAATAGGGAATTCAAATGAAGTAGGAGAATGTACCTTGCAAAGTTCTCCAAGGTTTGAGACAAGTTTCATGCTGGGTTGATAATCCACACACGAAATCTCTCTCAGTTCAGATGGTCTTTCTTCCACCTTGACCACAATCTCAGTAATTTGGCCAAAGTCTTTTGCATCTGCCTTTTCCGGTTCGGCAGGTTCTTCTTTCATCTCGACCGAGGTCACTTCCACCTCGACCGAGGTCTCAACAGCCAGATCGAGATCTTCCACATCTTCTCCCTC
>BSUD01000008.1:108196881-108343132 GCA_033239045.1 Fagopyrum esculentum | reverse complement strand
TTCCAATTTTAAAAGATCTCAGCCAAGAATAAAATATTCTCGCCGCGTCCTAGGTGTTCGCCTCGGTCGAGTCGGCGTCTCTGGATCGCCTCGGTCGAGATGAATCTCTGGTCAACCGAGGTGACTCATAACTGAATGTAGAATCTCTCAAAACTGGTCCAAAGTAAATCTTTAATCCATGGCTATGCTTCCTGAAGGATTCCTTTTTGCTCCTCAATGTAGCTCCAAATGACTCTTGACTCCTTTTGCTCCTTTTCGATGCAAAACGTACCATATTACCTGCAATTACAACGAAACTAGGTGTAGACCTCGATTCTCGCAAAGGTAGATGAAATGGTAGTAAAATCACATAATGTACATACAAACATGCAGATTATGAAAGGTAAAACGTCCAAACAAACCCCAAAATATAGACTATAATTCATGCTATCAGGTAATATAGAATGAATTTGATGGAAATATGGGAAGATATGAACCATGGTATTCCCGCAAAGAACCTTGATCAATTATGTGTCAAAACCCCTTAACGAAGAGCTTACATTAACCCTCTCTTCTTTAACCTTACACAAGTCTTCTAGATAAGACAAGCACAAGGAGGGACTAGAATTGACCAAAATCACCTTTAAGATGATTAATACACACAAGCACGACCTATCAAGGACTCACAATGATTCAATCAAAGGCTCTCTCTTTTGATTGAATAGGAAAGAAAACTTGTAAGCGGAGCAGCAAGTTCACACAATATTGTGTAAATATTAATCAAACAAAATATACCTAATAATCTCCCCTTCTAAGGATATTTATAGGAAATATTCTCCTACAAAAGATAAGAAATCTAACTAAAAGATAATCTTAAAAGATAGGATCGAAATTCAACAAATACTTTTTAAATGTTTTAGAGACTTGAAGGTAATAAAATAATAAAAGATATCTATAAATAATACGGTCACATTTGGATCTTATAACTCTCGACAAGAGCCAAATCTCGGTCAACATTTGTAGAAATTTCGGGCGAGATTTTGGTCCTCAGGTCCGAGATTTCTTCTCTGGAGTTTGTTCTTCGTCCCCCACTTTCTATGTTTGCTGAATCATCTTGGGTCTTGTATTATCCTTCTATAATAGTCAACAATGTCACTAAAGGATACCTATATATGAGTGAGGTTTATTTGAGTGCACATGTTGCCAATAAGTTAGCAACTTCAGCATGAATGGTCTTTGTTCTTGCTCTAGTGATAGCTCCTTCCATGTTAGGACTCAAAGATGATGTGGCTGCGTTATCCTTCAATGCCTTAATCCTTGATCTTGTAAGTGGCCCTTTAGGTGGTGTTGGGAGTGGTCCCTCATCAGTAGCCATGAGTTATTTTAGTAGATGCATGGCCTCTGTTCCTGAGGAATCACTTTTATGTGACCCTCGAGGGCTACCATGCTTAGACATCTACACAAACACGCAAAGTAACACTAAACTTGTGACGTTAGTGAAAAAGAGGGTCCCTCACTTGCTTTCTCTCACACTCATACTCTTTTGTGATATTGTAAGCTGGTTCGACGTAGTTACCTTGGATGGATCAATGCTTATTTACTTATTGGGGACTAGCTTCAACTAGAACTCCTTAGATGACTCAAATAGTCAACTTGGTTCGGAAAAAAGGTTCTTGTGTTGAAAGATAGTCAAGGTGAACATGCTGGAAGTCTCTTCACAGAATGGACACAAAGTGAAAGAATATTGCAAGTAGACACAATAGTATCATAGAAAGTATAGATGCTAACTAAGACACCAAAAGAAACGGACTCAATGCATTTATAATAGAAAAGGGTCAAGAAGTAGGCACACAAGAGATTAAGAAGAGAGATTTTACGTACCTTGAACTTCTGCAATTAGGGAAAAAAGATAGTCGGGTAGGTTTAATCTCAAGAGAAAGAAATCTCGGGTAAATAAGCCAAATCTCGGGCGAGATTTCTGTCTCAAGGTCAAGATTGTTGATTCGACAACTATCGTCGACAATCATTGGCTACGCTCTGGGATATACTTCTCCCTTGTTTCCTTGATGATCCCTTCTCAGTTGGATCGTAGCAACTCGTGCCCAAAAGGTTTCCGATATGAAATTGCCGAAGATAGAACGATTTGGAAACTTAGGGTTATGTGTTTGGGGATCTCTTGCACAGTTGAGGAAATAGAAGGGTGGCCCAAAAATTATGTTGTTGCAATTGTGTAACGCCCCAAAATTTTAGGCACGTTTGCGATATTTATTATTTCCGGCTTTTATCGATATTTTGAATAACTTAAAAATTTTACGTCGTAAATTAAATTCTACGAGTATGTATACCGATATATTTTATTATCTCAATTTAATATTACATAATCTCGTAAGTAATTCGCGGAAATATTTTTTGTATTTCAAAGTATATTTTTGCAAGTATATTTATATACTCGATCAACATATTCTTTTCCCTTATATTTAAATTTCGGAAAGGATCGGAAAAGTTTTCCGATCCGAAATTTCCGTTCCGGTTTATTTGGATCGATTTAGTCTTCTTTTTTCTTTTTCTTTCTTTCCCTCTTTTCCTGTGCCGTGTGGCATCGTTTGTGTGGAGGCGGCCTTTCATTGTCGACTCCTTGCTGCCCTGACGCTGGCCAACCTACCTTGATGTGGCCTGCACCTAGCAGGGCTACCCGATCTCCCACACCCTCTTCCTTAGGCTTGCAGCTCCTCCTACCCCCACCACTCCCAGCTCTCTACTCCCCCAAGCAGGAGATCTCTCCCTGGCCTCCACCCTTTTTCACCGTCTCCCCTACTCTCCTTCTTTTACACCAGGATCCCTCTGCTTCTTTCCCTCCTCTCTTTCTGTTGAGTCTCGCCGGAGTGAAGCCACACCACGGGAGAGCCTTGCTGCCTCCATTGTCTCCTCTCATTCGAGCCGCCGGGATGAGCTTGTTGCTGCCCTCGCTTCACCATCCACTCTCTCGTGTCTTCCCGCTCCAGTCTCGCTGCACTGTCGCCTGGGAGAGTCACGCCAAGGACAACACTAGGAGCCTCTGCAGCCTCATCTCCTTTGTTACTGCCGGAGTCGAGAAGCAGGGACAGAGGAACCACCGTCAAACCGTCGGTGAAGCTGCTTCCTCCAGCCCTCTCTGTGCCACACGAAGGAGCTCTCCTTGCCGCCACCGGAGGAGCCTAGCCGCCTCGCCGTGCCGTCGCCTTCTCTGTTGCCCACCGAAGCTTGCCGGAGCTCCAAGGAGTAGCCGCCGGCGCTGTATCCCCTTCTCCGCCGCCTTCTAGTTTCAAAAATAAGGAGGGGAAAGCCTTTTTCTAAATTCAAAATCGGGGCCCCCAAATTTTGGTATAATTGTTATATGTTCCCCTGTTTTATAAATTGCAAATTTGTACCCAGTTTTGGAATGTAACAATTTTACACTTGCACATTTTATTTACATGGAATGCCATATATTTTATATTGCAAATTATGACCCAGCTTTGTGAAAATTATCTTTTGTGCCCTTGTTAATTTAATTTCGGATTATGACCCCAAAGATTTAATTGCGGCTTTTGACCAAATTTCCTTCTTGGATAATTTCCCGGAAAAGGGTTTAACGAGTTTTAACTTTGGCTTTTGAAAACCGAGTTTTCCTTAGTCTTATACATATTATATACTTCGTTCAAATTTAGCGTATGAGCTAAATTTGATTAGTTTTGTTTTAGGTTTGGAAGCGCCCCATGGAAGGCCCAACGAATCCTTACTCGACATCCGTAAACCGTCATATGCCTTCGACCTCGTGTGAGTACCCTCTTCCTCGATCTAGTTATATGTAGTGGTAGAATCGTGCTAGGTTGGATCTAGCATAACTTAGAGCGAATGCCACTTAGTGGTTGTGAACTTTAGGGAGTTATGAATGGGTGATGAATTGTTTGGTTGAGGAACATTCTTTTGGGATCTTCGAGGTTAGTAGTGGTATCGTAGCATAGTTGAGATGTATGTTCTAGTAAGACCATGAGCTTATGTTGATATTCAAGCATGTGTAGTTATGAGTTGTTGAGATTGTGAGACTAGGACGTGAATATCCTAGCGTGGGTTATGATGGTTGTGTTTTTGCGAGTTGTGAGGACTAGGAGTGTTATCCTAGTCTTGAGAGTGTATGATCTTGTGGGATGATATAGGACTAGAAGTCTAAGGACTTCTAGCTTGTGAGTAGTTGTTGATTATCGTGCCTTGTCTTGAACAAGTTTGGTTATATTCCTTCGGAGAGTGATATTGGTTTCGGTTAGCTTCGAGACGAGATAAGTCTACGGACTTACTTAGCTCGCTTTTACGCATTATTTGGATATGTGATGATGGTGTGTGCTTTATCTTTGTTTATAATCATGAAACTGATCAGGACAATTTGGTTATATATATTTGGCCCATTGTTTATTATTATCGGGCGGTGACATCACTGCCCAGCTCCCGAGGAAGACTAAGAGGTTCTTTGCGACCAGACCATACATGGTATACATGCGGGCTTCTTCGCCACCTAGTATACGGGTTGAGCTCCGCATCACTCCCGTTGGTTACACGGGGACAGAGGCGAGAGTTATAAGACTCTCGTGTCACACTTAAAACGAATGAAACTAGTAATGGAATGACTTAAAAAGAGAAGATAAGAATCGGATTGTATGTGTATTAGCATGATGTGTGTTATGTGTACTTATGTGTGTGTTTGTGCCCTTGTTATCTTCATAATGCCTAGAATGTAAGCTAACGGTTTTATACCGATTGTTGTAGTTGATGTGCAGGTTAGGATGTGGCCGAGTGATCCGTAGGAGTGGACAGTCGGGGTCCCCGTACATCTTAGGTTGAGTTGGGTTTTGGAGTGCTTGTGTTGTTGTTGGTTTTGTATTATATTGATGTTGTTGTAAGGACGCCTGAAGTCTTTCCTTTCTTTTGTTTTCGAGTTTCATAACATTGCATAAAAATGTATTTCGGTTTTGGCCTTTATTTTTGCCTTGTTGCAAGATCCGGTGAAATTGTTGTCAGGCTAAGGGTTTTGACCCATTGTGAGGTCTCCGCCCGTAGCATCCCGAGTTCCGCGGATTCGGGGTATTACAATTTGGGGGTTGAATATATGGTTATATTTGGAATAGATATTCAGCTAGGATTGTGTAGATGTGATAAGATCTCACCTACAAGATAAGATCTCAACAATAATATCTTGTAAAACTCCTTCCTCCTTAAATAAGAAATTGGATATTATCATATTTGATCCAAATCTAATAAATATATAATCTTTGATTGGATAGAGAAAATTTCAAAACTTGTGGAGCAAGTAATTGAAAAATCTCGGTTGAGCGCAACTAATCTCGAGCGAGATCTTCGAAGATAGGACCAGTGAGGTTTTGAGGTTAATGGCCGAATTTGTGTTTGCCTAGGGGTTTCTCTCTTCTCCAATAGACACAAGTCAACATACGTTAAACTCAAATAATCTCGCAAAATAATTGTAACAAGAAAAGACTTAATTTTTAGATGACTCAAAGAAGACTCAAATAAAAATACTCAAACCTTGTTGTATGAACTTCAATCAATTAGCTTTGATACCACTTTGATGCGGGGTTGATGCTGATATTACCGATCTAGACTTAAAGTTCACGAATTGGACAATAGAAAGAGATATCGGTGTAACGGAGTAAATCTCAAGCGAGATTTATATGAACATGCCGATGTTCTGTAAAATTCAGAATGCGAAATTATGGGTGATATGGAAAGATAAGATGATGAATATGGAGAATATATGAAATATTGAAAGGAAAGACTTAATGTTTAAATTTGCAAAGAACCTTGACCAAAGGATCAAAACCCTGCACAAAGAATTATCTTAACTCTTCCTTCTTTAACTTTACACAAACCTTCTAGATAAGACAAACACAAGGAGAGACTAGTTTGACTAATAGCACCAGTCTTCAATAAGATTAACACACAAGAACAACCTAGCAAGGACTCACAATGATTCAATTAAAGGCTTTCTCTTTTCGACAAACAACAAATCTCGGTCTAATTCTCGGGCGAGGTTTTGTCTCATGGACGAGATTTCTTCTCTGGTTCTCTTAAGTCTCGTTCTAGCCACTTTCTTTTCTTCCTTGATCATCTTTACTCTTGTAAGGTCCTTCCACAGTAAACAACAATGTCACTAAGGAAGACTTAGGCATGAGTGAGATCTCCTTAGATGCACATGATGTCCATAAGCTAACAACCTCTTCTTGAAGGAGCTTTTGAAGATGACAATTCATACTCCTTCAATGTTATTGCTCTAACTCTAGTAATAGGTTATTTAGGAAGTGCTGAGGATAGTCCCACATCATATATAAGACTAAAAAATATCTTCAAAACATGAAAATACCAACTATCTCAAATGCAGCACGTCCCAACTTATAACATGGATTTCTCAACATCATTCGTTAACTATTTGGTTCCAACACAATACCATATCATCATTATGAAGGAATTGTATTATTTACCCTAAGGTGCAATTAACTGATTATGTTATAGAATAATACATAGAGATATATAATCCGGTGAGATTAGGTAGTCGTAGAATTTTGCTAGAAGTCAACTATGAGTTATGTATTTTATATAATAAAATATGTTGCTAACATCATCGGGTCCTACGATTGTGTTGATAGACTAGATCATTTAATAAAGATGATATAATATACATGAATATATTATAAATATTATATTTGATATAATATGAGATTAGATATTTATTGGATGATAAAGTGTTATCTTCTAATTAAATACATTATTATTATTTATGATATAACTATAAACAATATAAAAAACTGGGTTTTTAGAAGAATCTGAACCAAAAATTAGCACCCACAGTTAAGACCTTTCATCTTTTGCCTATCGGTTACACATGTTGCGTTAACTTGTGTGTTTCAAAATGAAACAATAAATTGTTTTTGCAATTACTTATTAGATGTATTGAGGCTCTCATTAACAATATAAGTATTGCTAATTGGTTGCTAATAGGGGAATGCTTTTTGACGTTGCTTTGTACAAGTTCAAGAGAGCCAATGGTTGCATCCCCCCTTCGATCTCCTTTGTTTTCGATTTCAATTCTTGCACTAACATCCAATATCTAAGGCGATCCAAATCTATGTTCGGGTGAACCAACTAGAGGAATCGCATTTGAGGCTCTCGATTATCTCCTTCACAATAGTGGTTCACGCATCATGAGGTATTCTTTTTTTTATAATGTATCTAATCGATTATGCATGTGATCCTTGTTTAGATGTTTATAAAAACTTATTTCTTAAAATTCCGTTTTTACTCATATAAATTCTTAACAGTGGTTTCACACATGTTCGCTCCAAAAGGTGTGTGCAAGCTTTAATATTTATAACCCAAGAAGTATGCTTGAACAATATGCGAACCCGCAGTGTACGGATCAATTGTAATAAAAGCAAGAATTCCAGGGGTCGAACACACAGGGACTATGGTGAAACAAAGCACGGAAATCAGGTTGCCAAATAACTAATGACCACGAATTAAAGCAATCAAAGATGATATAAAGTCAGATAAAGGGAATGCGGATTCTAGGGATTAAAGCATCTAGTTGTGGTTCTGACTCAAGATCTCAAGGGATAACGCGGACAAAGCTGAGGTTTACAAAGAGAAGTTGTTTCTAAGGTGGGAATAGATTACCGGGTAAGTCTCACTAAACCAAAGCTCCTATCACTAGGTAAGTCTCAAGATACTAAGGAAAGGAACTATAATCTCAAACCAACACACCACCCAAGGGAATAGAATCAACCTTTACCGGGTAAGTCTCAGGATAACTCACAAGAATGGGATGAAGGCACACTCAAACCCCAATAAAGAATAAACCTTTATTACCTACACTCACGATCTTGGGTAAACAAGAAAAGGATCCACCGGGTAAGTCTCATCCTAGGCTTGCATTGAACCAGGAAAGGTATAATAAGAATAGGATTTGGCAAACAGAAACTCTTAACTCAGGTAGGGTTCAGGAAAGGTTCACCTCGTTCAGTAATATTCCATCCCGGCCGAGATGTTCAACGACTGACCGAGGTGTTCTACGGTTAAGATAAAGGCTCGAGCTTTCAGGGTCTTGCTGGGATTAAGATCATTCTATCATCGTCTTTCCCACAACTTTCAACCAATCACCCTAGAATCGCATAAGAAACTTATCCAACAATCATCATGATAACAACAATCAAGTATATAAGAAAGGAATCAATATTCGAACAAGAAAACATTAACACAAAGGTCTCAATAACTTAATGAATCAAACAATAAATCAGCGTTCCTCAAGTCACAATCAGAAAAGACAATAAACCAAAAGCAATCTAAAAAGATCTTACAAACTCCTTCAAAAGTCAACTCCAACTAGGATTCCTTCCTTCCTTGAACTTCAACCTTCAATCTTCCTTCAACTCTTCAGAAAATACTTCATAAATTCCTTAATTCGAAGATAATGGGTGATCCGTAGATGGCTGAATTGTAGAAAATCCAACCCTTTATATAGGAGAATTATCTTCCAAAAAGTAAAATATCTTATAAAGATAATTTCCTAGAAAATATATCCATATCTTCCAAAATAAATCAGCCTATAATATTATCTTCCTTCCACAAATCCAACCAAAAACATATGATATTCTCCTTCCAAAAATAGAAGATCTCAGCCAAAAATAAAGATCTCGCCGGCGACAGGGTGTTCGCCTCGGTCTAGACGCTCCTTAAAAATCACCTAGGTCGAGGTGATACTGAAGCTGACCGAGGTGAATCTCAACTGAATGTAAATCATCTCGAATCAGGTCCAAAATCAATCCTCTTAATCATTTCCATGCTTCCTGAGATCTTCTTATAGCTCTTCAATGCTCCAGAATGTAGCTCCAATGACTCATTAGCTTCCTTAGCTCCATTTTGGTCCAAAACGTGCCATTTTCCCTACAATTACAATAAAACTAGGCGTAGATTTCGATTCCCGCAAAGGTAGACAAAACAACAATATAAACGCAGAATATACATCCATACATGCAGATTTATGAAGATAAAACGTCTAAACCAATCCCAAAATATAGACTATAATACATGCTATCAAAATACCCCATACTTGTCCCTTGCGTGTCCCCAAGCAAGTTCCAAATCTTAGATACAAGATAGAATGGATTATAAGTCAGAAAGATCAATGAAAAATATTTCAAAACATTTTGGTGGTGTGCTCCACTCATAGATCACTCTAAGAGAATGCTTCATGGCTAATAAAATCAAGACATGATCAAAACATTTTATAAGTATAAGAAAGTTGGTCATCTTTGCATAAAATCATAGAATGCATAATAAATCATATTTATCGAAATCGATCATGTATAATCCAGTTTAAACCACCAAGTCAATCAACAAGCTCGAGGTCTCAAGGGCTTTCCAAAAGAGGTCAAGAAACGTGTAAGGGTGGGATGTATATAGGGTAATGTGGTGCTAGAATCCGGGAAAAGGATCTTACTTCACTTTCTTTGAATTGCTGCATCTTCCACCAATAAGCTTTGCTTATTTTACTTTACTTTTTGGGATGCATGGACAGAGGTGCACAATAACCGAAGCCTAGGAGATCAGTAATCATCAATTTCTCGAGATGCCTCAAACCCTTGATGCACATACCATGACCCGTTAGGAATATCGCTCAATCCGACTTTGGCAAGACACAAACACCCGGCTATGTGAATGGTGCCGAGTTACTCATCATCATGATTGACTTCCCCAAACCTAATTGTTTCTTTCTAGAACTTTTAACCAACATCTCAACTTCACTTTCACTTGTTTTTCTTTGCTTGCTTCCAAATTTCCGGATAGGTAAAGGGAGGCAAATATGTATATGAGGGGCTAAAGTATGATCAAGAAGAAGAAGATAAGAGAATGAATTTCCTTAGTCATCCCAGGAAGAATGTGATAGAACTCATCATGTGGTGTCAACCTTCAAATCCAACATAATTTTGATAAAAACAAAGTATTAAACATGCTAAAACTTCAAACAAAGCATTTTGCAACTTATACATACTATAAAACCTTTTGAGCATATAAAGATTTCAAAACCAATCTACAAACAGAATCATCACTGAGGTCATATCCAAAGAAGAAGCACAAAACGTTTCAAAAACTCTCAGTTAAGAACCCACCTCGGTCGAGGTGTTCTGGCGTCATCCGAGGTGTTCATCCTTGATCGGCCATGAACGTCCCGGTCGAGGTCATAAAGTTTTTTTTTTTATCAAACCAGTTTTCGACGTGTTTTTAAACAAAAACCTGTATGTATGCATGTAATGGCAGATAATCACATAGAGCCAAGTAAACAAGATAAGATCATAAATATCCGGGAGTCATACAAATCATACACACATAAGTCAAGTAAGATACATCCAAATACCCCATACTTGGGACACATTGTCCCAATGGGTCAAATATAAGTCTAAGAAACAGAATACTCACCAGACCTAGCTAAACTGCATAATAAAGAAAGAAAGAAAATCCATGCAGCTCTAATCCTCGTCAGCTGGCGGTGGTGGAGGTGGAATGTAGGGGTGCTGGGATGGGTCAAATGGATAACCCATCATCTGTTGGAACTGAATCTCCATCATATGACGCTGATAATGATGGCTCTCCCCTATTTGATGCATCCATCTATCAGTGTGGCGGCGCTCATCATCGAATCGCTAGGACATGTCTACTATCATGACTGCGTAAGAATCAATCATCTGCTCAGTCAACTCATCAATCCTTCGGTGAGCATCGGGATCTCTATGTTTGTGGGGTCTGCGCTGAGGTGGTGGTGTTGGTGGTGTTGTCTCCTCCTCCGTCGCCTCATCATCTAGATCGACAACGGAAACACAAGGACCGCCGGTATCAGTACCGGTCTCCATGGAAGCTCCTCCATCATACTCCTCCTCCTCATCATCAGCAGCGTCTCTGGAATCCTGCATGTAAGGAAACCAGGCAGCAGACCAGTACTAACAGTCGAAGATAGAGAACTAAGATGACCACAAAATGCCCTGTGGAGCCATCGTCTCCCATGGCATGGCAACGTAAGGCATGCTAAGACCACGAGGAACGAGGATACGTCTGGTGATCATCTCTTGCAATCCCAGCGGATTTGCAGCCGCAACCAATGTACATGCAAAAATATCCAAACCCATAGCAGTAGCAATGTGGGTCACCAACCCTCCACAATAGATATCTCCTCTAGACTTGCCCTTGATCCTATGCAAGTCCTCAGCTAACATCCCAGCAAAATCAGGAACTCCCCCTGTGACCATACATAATAAGCTCAAAAGCTCCCCCTGATGGACCTTCTGGGGCGTCTCAGTACGTGCCAGAAGAGTCTCATTGAATATCCTGTGAGCGAGGCGGAAGGAGAGATGGAAAATGATGCGCTCCCGGGAATCTCTGGGTCTCCACCTATCACTATGCTCAGTCACGTGGGCTATCTCGCCCCAGAAATCTTGAGCTACAGCTCGGGATGGAAAGTCAGAAACTGTGGGGGGTAGGGAAGCCGAAAATCTCCCTAAACTGGTCCATAGGCACGATATAGTTCCGGTTCAGCAACCGGTACTTGATCCCACTCCACTCCGACACATAAGTGACGGAACTCACAAACTCCATATTCGGCTCCAGATAAGCCGGCTTTAACCTCTATAAACTCCTCCAGCCCTACCATGGAGATCATCTTCCTCAAGTCCTCTTCCACATGGAGGCACTTGAAGGCATGAACGTCAAGAAAACGCGGGGCAACGATAGGACGCCCGCAAATACGGTCATAGTAAGCCTGGTGTTGCTCGTGGATCACCGGAATCGAATACTGTGAAGCAGAAGAAGGAGAGGACTGGTTGGAACTACTAGGTTTGTCTCTCAAGACCAGCTGGCGATCAGATCTGCTACTCATGATTTTTGACAAGTCATCTCGGTTGCCTCAATAACACCTCGGCCGAGACACAACCGACTGGACCGAGGCGAAAGACTGTTCGTATTCACTCTCTGAATTTGTAAGTTCTTTTCCCCCAAATCACTACCAAAGGCTTTATAAGGGGTACTTACATCCTTTTCATCAACAAACAGTGGCAACCATACCCAGATCTGTGCGAAATCAGTAAAAGGAGAAGAGGTTAGGGTTTTGGAACGAAATACCCCGATTCTGGAGATTTGGAGCGTTTCCCTTGCTGATTGATGCTTGGAAACTAATCCTCTCGCTTCCTCTGGTGTAATCGAGCAAAAAATCGCAAACCATCACTCGACATTTTGGCGAGAAATCGTCCGATTTTCTTCAAAAAACTCCGAAAATATAAAAGCCCCTTTTTCCTTCTTCTTTCTCACAAACCATCACTCTCACACTCATTTCTCTCTTCCAAAAACGGTCGTCTACTCCCCCCCCCCTCTCTCTCTCTCAAATCCTCATTCTTTAACCGTTTTCGCTCGTTCTTGAGCCAAAACTGCAGCCCTTGAAGAGATAAACAAGATTGGAGCAACGTTCGCCTTGGCAAAACAACGGAACTCCCAGATTTCAGGTTTTAAATTCAAAAACCCTAAGTTTTCAATTCTCTCATATCCACTCTTTTGAGGAGTTTATTGCTGAAATTGCTGAGTTGAGAAGTTTAGAAATTGTTGTGGAGTGCTTTGGTGCTATTTATTTGAACACACTGCTGTAGAATCAATCGATTGATCGAAACAAGGAAAAATCGAGTTATTACCTAGAAAAATCGGTCGATTTACACCAAGATCTACCCGAATTTTCTTTTGTTTTGATGGATAAGCTCCGTAGATCTGGCATAAACTTGTTTTCTCATAGGGAATCTTCATCCCAACCTCCCCAAGCACCTCAAGCACCTCCTCCAAGGCTCCCCGTCATCCAAGATAAACATAAACGCAAGTATGAACGTCACTGAGCTCGCTCTATTATTGCACCACGTTATATTTAGTTGGATGAGCTTAATGTGTTGCATATTAGGGAAGACATTGACTAGATTATAGAGAAACCTGGATTGACTGAGTTTGTGCAAATTAGGGAGAATGCATATGTGGAAATTACTCTCGAATTCCTTAGCTCCATTGTCCATGACCCGAACACTAGAAATGTAACCTTTAGGTTGATGAACAAGAACTATAACTTTGATGTCGGAGTGTTCGGAAATTTCTTTGGCTTCCCAGTATCACATGTAGGCACCTTCCCTCACGGATTCAAAGTCGATGAATTTTGGGAAAAGATTTCCACTGGACACGTTGAAGGTGATATATGGCGACCCGGAAACTCAAAGGAAAAGAGTATCTACAATCTTACCTTCAAGATAGCTCATCGGATCCTGAGTGAGTTGATGTTTGCAAGAACGGAGACTCCACAAAAGGTACAAGCTAACGGAATCTTCATCCTTTATTGCATGCTAGAGGGAACGATTCTGGATTATGCCACCATGTTGTCGGACTACTTGGCAAAGATTGACAACAAATCCGGCGGCCACATTTGTGTTGGAGGCCTTGTGACCTATGTGGCCAAGGCATTGGGACTCGACATTTCGGCATGTACTCTTGCTGCAGAGGCACAACCATTGGGGATTCAAAGATGTTTACTACTGGAAAGAAGGATTTGAGCACTTCAGTGACGAGGAGTTCACTGAAGATGAGGGTGCAAATGTGGAGGATATAGGAGGTGACACTGAGGGGTATCCCACGGACACACATGCTCCAGCTAGGGGCATGCTTGAGTTAGGCAATGGAGGAGATACCGAGGTCCTAGATACCGACCATGAGGGAGGTCCGAGTAGGCCGGTTGATGATGAGGCTACAAAGGATGAGCACATGGTAGAGGCCGATCCATTTTTCCCTCCTCCGAAGGAGATGCCAGCTAGACCGCTTCGCCGGTCATTCTCAGGTCAACGTCGGACTCAGCGACAGGACGACGACTCCAGTTTCAGCGTCCAGATGTCCACCTTGACGAGAGAGTTCTAGGAGTTCCGGACCGAGGTACGAGGCCTCCATTCTTCCTACGACGGCCAGTGGAACGACCTCTACTATCATACATTTGGCTGCTTCTATGATCCTACAGCTCCGATGTACCCTTATCCACCACCACCACCACCGTAGGATTGAGTGACTTGCCTTTTACATTGTAAGTATTTTTATCCATTCTATACTTGAGTTTTCACATAGGGGACAATGTGAGATTTATGTATGGGGTGGGGGTACTTACAATCTTTTATCATCTTGTCACACGTCTACTTCCATTGCATTTGTATTTCCAGATTTCGGGTTTGTAATAACTCTAGTCACACATTTCATTTTGGACATTTGCATGCATTATCATTCATTATCAAAAATCCAAAAAAAGAAGAAAAAATTTCAAAAATTATGTGCTTCTAAAAAAGGATATGACCTCGATGATGACAATTGTGTTTGTAAAAATGGCAAAGAAAGTTTTGTATGTTTAAGTTTAGTTATGACGTTTATGGACATTTATCCTCTACTTGAACGATATGTATAATTTGTATGCTATTTGATGTCTTGATACAATTAAGAAATAAAAATCGATACCAACAAATAAGTTCTTATACATCATAATGGAATGACTAAGGCGCTTCAAGTCTTTTCTCTTCTTCTTATCCACGTTAAACACCTCATATGTATTATTGTCTTTCCTTTACCTTTTCCGGGAATTAGGAAGCATGCTAGTGTGAAGTGTGGTGTGTTGTGAAGTTGTTGCAAAAGTGGAATGTGTAAAAGTATAGAAAATAGGTTTGAGGACGTCAATCATGATGATGAGTAACTCGACACCATTCACATAGCCGGGTGTTTGTGTCTTGCCAAAGTCGGATTGAGCGATAGTCCTAACGAGTCATGGTATGTGCATCACGGTTTGAGGCATCTTGAGAAATTGAGAATTGCTGATTTCCTAGGTTTCGGTTATTGTGCACCTCTGTCCATGTTCTCAAAAGTGAAAAAGTAAAAATTGCAAAATGCAAAGTGAAATTCTATTTTCGGTGGATGCAAAAGAGTTCAAAATTTGTGAAGTTTTATTCCTTATTCCCGGAATTTACCACCACATATCCTTTATATTTTCCCACCTCTTTGACACGTTTCTTTGGCCTTTATAATTGAAAGTCCTTGAGACCTTTGTGCACGTGTTTAAGGCTTATATGGTTTAGATTTGTATTCTCGTAATTATCTCTACATTTTATACCATACATTTCATGTATATTGTTTGAATAAAGTACAATTGCCCTTTCATGCCATAACTATATCAATCCATACATTATCTTTCAATACGTTATTACATCATGATGAGAGTGATCCATTATTAAGAAACACATTACAAAAAGAGTTTTTTTTAAAGCATTATATAATCCATATCATCTTATATTCTAATTTTGAACCTTGTTTGGAGACAAGCAAGAGGCAAGTATGAGGTATTTTGATGACATGAATTGTATACCATCATATTCATACATTATATGAGTCTATCATCTCAGTTTTATATACATTTGATGAAAATTATATGACTTTTAGTTCATATTCATATACATTTCGAGAATAGAGGTCTACACACTATTATTTGTGAAATTGTAGGTAAAAGGCGATGATGTGGCACGAAAAAGGAGCATTATGGAGCATGAGATTATTGAGGATCAGGAGAAGAGCCAAAAGATATGAAAAGATATGAGAAAAGATCACAAGAGAAGATAGAAGTCGGAACTAAAAGATATCACACGATCAGAAACAAAAATCGGACGATTATATATAAAAATCGGTCGATCTCCTTCACAAATGATCCGATTTTCATCTTATATAATCCGATTGGTTGTAGGATTGTAACCATAAGATCACATCTCATACACTATAAAAATGAGGACGTCTCACCACCTTCAAAGGCATCCAATCCGATCCAATACACGAGTATACAATCAAGGGCACTAAGGAAAGCATTCGGAGTTGAAGATCGAAGGAAGTTCGGAAGTGCTACTCCAAGAATAAAGTTCTTGGAAGTTTTGTGAGTTTGATTCTATATTTTGTCTTTGTAAACACGATTTGGAGTTTGTTATTGAGTTTTTCTTTGAGTTTGAAGGATTGAAACATTGTTCAAACGTTCTTGGTTTGGTTTTATTCAAGATTCAACGTTTTCTCAAGTTCTTTACTTTCTTAATTTAATATCTCTTTTGATTATAATAATGTGTATTCTTGGCTAAAAACCTTGTGATTATATGGTGATTGGTTGATGATTGTGGTTGAGATGATGATAGAATGACCTTCATAGCCAGATTGGACTTTGAGAGTTGAGTTTAACCTTAACAGAAGCAAAAATCAGGGTGTTCGTTGAGTAAATCGGACGATTTCTAGGGATGAACAACCCGATTTTCCTTCTATTGTACCTATCTTGCCTTATCCTTTATCCTTGGTTAAAGATTGCCTAAACCCTAGCCTTGTTGAACCTTTCTAGCCTATATCCGAGTGTGGGAAGAGACTTACCCGGTGATTCCCATCCTTGGTTGCCACCGATTACAAGTCCTAGCTAATAGAGGATTCAGACCCCTTGAGTGTGCCATAAACCTTTACCTTTGTGAGTTAACCTAATTCTCTTGGGTTTTGTGTTTGGCTTTGAGATTATTTTCCTTCCCTTAGATCCTCTATCTTATCGAGACTCAACATCCTTTATTTAGAGCCTTTGGGTTTGGACATGGATGGTGGAGACTTCATCGTACATCATCCCGTTTGTGAACACATACCTTAGCAATCCTAGCTCTGTCCATATAATCTTTAGATGTCTTGAATCGAAAACCACAATTGGATTCCTTGATCCTTAGAATCCTTTTTCCCAAATCATTACATAAAAATCAATTTTTTTGTCTTTTCTTGTCAATAGTTGCATCTTTCCTTGTTAGATTTCTTATTTTGAATTTGATTTCACCAAATCCTTGTGTTCGACCTTGGAATTCTTGCTTTTATTACAATCAATCGTACACTACTAGTTCGCTTAATTGCATTTATTCTCGGTATAAATATTAAAACTTGCATACACCCTATGGAGCGAACAGATAATCTGCAGGAATGTCCAAAACCACAAAGTATATAGGAACGTAAAACTTACCAAGCCTTACGGGAATGTCTTCTAATATGTCGACGGGTACAGTAGTGGATCGATCGGCCATGTGGAGTTTCATCATTACCGGTTTAGGCTCCCCTAAGCCAACCTTCTCATACAATGCAAGCGGGATAACGCTCACACTAGCCCCAAGATCGCAAAGTGCATTGTATATGCCTTCTCCAACTCCAGTGGAAACACATAATGATCCCGGATCTCGAAGATTTGGTGGCATCTTTTCCGTCATGGTTTTGATGAGTTCTGATGACTTGGAAATCATCTTCACTTCACCAAAATCTTCTAGGCTCCTCTTGTTAGAGAGGATCTTCTTCAAGAATTTTCCGTAGGCTGGCATACCTAAAATTTCATCAATAAAAGGTATGTTAATATGCAGTTTGCTCATGAGTTCAACGAACTTACGAAAGTGCTTGTCTAGATGCGCTCTCGCTCTAGATTGTGGAAACGGCAGCGGAGGTTTGTAGGCTAGAGGTGGAACGTAAACAACGACTTTTTCCTTCTCTTTCTCAACCGGAACCTCGGTCTCCATGGGCTGTTTGCCCTTGTCATCCGTTCTTGGAACGGGATCGGTGGTCTTCGCGCCACTTCTTGTTTTGATCGACATCACTTGCCCCTTAGGATTATCATCAGTCTTTCCGGAAAGTCTCCCTTGATCTTTAGGAACTTCTCCGGCCTTACTAAACACTTGATTTTTCAAGGCTTTTTGTGTCTTAGAAATCGAAGTGGCTTAACTCTCTAATCCTTGCATCTTCCCCATCATAGCTTCCATCATTGCTTCGAGCTTGTCCCTTGCAGGCTGGTTCGAACTTGATGAAGCTTGTCCTTGACTTTTCAAAGGAATAGAGGAAGAAGAAGGAGGGGTTAGTGAATTTTCAGTATGAGAATAAGGTCAACCGGAATTTTGTTGATTGGATCTCCAATTGTTGTAGTTCCGGTTGCTGTTGTTGTTCTAGTTGTTATTGTTCCTATTCCTTTGTTGATTTCCCCTTCCTACATAGCCCACATCCTGCTCCTTGGGTTGTTTCATATGTGCTGTCAAAAGGTCTTTCAAAGCCTTCATCTCGTTATTTAAAGCGTTCAGCTCCTTGACATTAGAGGCGGTAAAATTCAGCACCGGAGTCCTTGAGCTTTGAATACCCGCTTCATCACCCCGATGGGAGTACTTCTCAATAGTGAGAGTTTGTTTCTCAACAAATTCTCACGCCTCATCAACTGGCTTGTCCATAAAAGTTCCACTTGAAAGTGTTTGTAGCTTGAATTGAGCCTCCGCATCCAAGCCCTTAAAGTAGATCACAAGCAAATCAATCTTTGGAATCCCATGATGTGAGCATTCCAATAAAAGGTCCTTGAACCTTTCCCATGAGGTGAAGAGACTTTCACCACTCTTCATCACAAATGCATTTTATCTTTTCTCTAAACTCTGCCGTCTTTGATGGCGGAAAGAATTTAGTGAGAAACTCTGCGGTCATCTCTTCCAAATCTGTTCACTCTTCCGGTGGAAAGTGATTGATACCACGCAAGTGCCTTATCCTTTAAAGAGAAAAAGAAATCACGCAGCTTGTAATTGTTATTCTCACATCTAGAGTGTCTCAAAGTCTCCATTAATATCTCATAATTCTGAAGATGTTGGCGCTCTCTCTCCATTCTTCCAAAGCGATTCTGTTGAATCATAGTAATCACTTGAGGTCTAAACTTGTAGTCACGGTCAGCCGGATCCCCCAAATGCACGCCCAGACGGCGAGCTTGCTGGACCGGATCCATCCGTTGCCCAAGTGTTTGTGGATCCCGCAAACGGATCAGCTGGCTCCACTCTTGATGGAGGTGGTGGTGGCACAATGAAATGGTGTTGGTAAAACATTGACGGGTGCCGGTGGAGGTGGATTAATCACAACTCTAGCATCCGTATCTCCCTCTTGATTCACCAGTCGGACTTGTGCTACCATATCGGCCATGTCGGCTCGAAGTTGTTCTTGTAGAGCAACTTGATCAGCTCTCTCTTTCCTTAGAGCTTCTTCTTGAGTCCTTATCTGATCTCGAGCTACAGCTAATTCATCTCTAAGATCCTCCACTTCTTGGTTATTGGCAGCAGCCATTTTCTTAGCTTCTCTCAACTTCTTCTTGTAAGTTTTTTCCGATTCAGGATCGTAAGGTACAATTTCTTTACCGGTTTGCATTTTTCGCAAAAACCTAAAGAAAGATCTTGCAAGAACACTCAGCAAGAGTAATCAGTAGCAAAGCAAGAAGCTACCAAGCTAGACAACCATGCGCTGGATTGGTCTTGACCAATTTCCCGGCAACGGAGCCAAACACTTATTCGCTCCAAAAGGTGTGTGCGCAAATAAGCTTTAAATTTATATCCAAGAATTAAGCCTAATGATACCGAACCCGCAGTGTACGGATCAATCGTAGTATGAGCTGATATTCCGGAGTCGATCTCAGGGAATCGGTGAGAACAAAGCAGTATAAAGCTATCTAACTTGTGTAGTAAGCAAAGCAATGATCAATATAAGAATATAGATGCAAGAATAATTAGGAATGTGGATTCTAAAGATCCAAGTATCCGGTTACGGCATTCGATTCAAGATGTCTAAGGATATGTACGGACAGAGCTGGATGGCAACGGTATATATTCTTCGGTGAGGTATCGTACGGCGAAGTTCCAACACCCTTTTGTCCCAACCAAAGGATTCTACTTAACGGATGTTGAGTCTCGTCAAGGACATGTCATAAGGATAGGATTCAACTCTCATATCAAACCAAAACCCAAGGTATTCAAAGGAAAGACAAAGGTAAAGGTTATGACACTCCTCACCTTAATAGAGGGTTTTGAATCCTCTATTACCTAGAACTCGTAAACACTCACAACCAAGCAAGGCTAAGGGTTAGAAAGGGTTAACAAAGGTAGGATTTAGGCAATCTTTAACTTTGGATAAAGGCAAAAGCGAAACGTGCAAAATAGAGGAAACCACGGGTAGATCTTGGGAAACCACGATCATGGTTCCTGAAGAATAGGCCGTGGAAATCCTTGTTCGAGGGTTTTGTCTCACAACTCTCAGGGTCCGATCTGTTAAGGCTCAATCTGTCATCATCTATACCACAACCATCAACCCTTCACCCTATAATTGCAAGGGGGTTTAGCCAACAATCATCATCATATTCAATTCAAGATTAAGAGAAATCAAAAAAGACATGCAACCAAGAAGAACACAAAGGTGAATAATGATGAATCAAGAATCAATCTTCAAAATCAATAACTCAATCAAACAATGTATAATCCCAAAATATGTGTTCTTAAGGACATTAATCAAAACCTAAGACAATCTCACAAAATCTCCAAGGCGGAATCAAGAAAGCTCTTCAATCTCCCTCCGATGTTAAAGCAATCAAATCTCTAGCGTAGAGAAATCCGAAGTATGGAAGTGAATCCAAATGTGTAACCTTCTTCCAGCGTGTAAAGCGTCGTCCTCAAAATGCAGCCGTCGACTTCCTTTTATAAGATAAAATTAGGTCTAAAGGCTTCTCTCTTTCTTGTTGACGTGTCAATAACAGAACGGTCTTTTCCAAAGAAAGCCACGGGTGACATCATCAAAACCACGGCCGTGGTTCCTCCCGTGGTGACTCTCGACCTTCCTTTCCATGTGTGAAATTCAAAGAATTACCAAAACCCCGGCCTTGGAACTTCCTTCTTGGCCGTGGTTCCTCTTTTTCGATGTTTTTCTCTCTTGCTTCACTTCATACTCCTTCCTATGATGTTCCAATGCTTCCCAATGAACTCCTCATCGACCAACACTCAGTAAATGCTTCCTTTCCGCTCCAATTCAGCGTCAATTCACCTAAAATCACAACAAAGCTTGTGTGTATCTCGATTCCATGATAATAGGTGAATATGCTTAATAAGTGCTATGAATGTATGTCCATGTACTCAAAATAAAGGGAAAAACTACCTATATGCACATCTAAACTACGTCATATTTCATGCTATCAAGGTAACTCGCAAATCAAACAACAACTTAGTTTCCCGCAGAAAAGGAGGAAGGAAAGCCTGTTCACACAAGGCATCACGAATCACGAATGAAACGGTTGCTAGAAGTCTATAACTTCTAGTCTCAATGATCTCTAAGAGATCTCCACAAACTAAAGTCTCAACCTTAGTCTTACAGATCACTAAGGGTCAACAACAACATCATAAGCCAAGGAAAGGACCGAGGGGAGCAAGGAATGAAGCAACTCACCAAAGACGGGAACTACTGCAGGAAAACCGCAGGGGCGGCTGGACAGAGGCGCGGGGGCGGTTTTCGGTGCAGAAGCGATGTCGACTCCTTCGACAGCAAGGGACACAACAAGCCAAAGCTTGCTTCTCTCAACATACACACACGTCACAACTCAACCAAGGGAGCATGTGAACATCAACGTATCAACAACGGGAGCGCCGACAAGAATCAAGGTTCAAATTTGATTCTTGGAGAAGAAGAAAAGGAAGAACGAAAGAAGAAAACGAAACAAAAGGGAACGACATGTGGCAACACATGAACGTGAGGAAGAAACAAAGAAAGATGAACTTACACGTTCAACAAGATTGTAGGAAGCAAGGCTGCAGCTCTCGAGGGTGAAGAAAAATGTATGCAAGAAATGGGAAAAAGAAGGAAAATGGGGAATTTATAGGAAATGAGGGAAACATTAGATGGAAGGACGCTTTAGGGTTAAGAACATGATAGGAAGACCGACCTATAAGATAGAAGATCGGGTCTTCTATCTATTGAAAGAAGATAAAACAAACAAAAAACAAATCAGGGCGATCTGGTGTAAAACCGCAGGGGTGGCCAGCCGCAGGGGCGGCTGCCTTTACCGTGGGGCGGTGAAGGCCAAAACAGGATCTCACATAACATGTTTTAGTTTTGATAGTGAAGATTCTTTCGATAGTTTGGATTGGTTAGAAGAAAGTATCCCCGAAATATCCAACATTAGTGAAGATTGTACAACAAGTCATGGTCGTGCCCACATCAACAGTTGTCGTGGAGCAAACATTTAACCAAGGAGGGAACATGCTCAATTACCAGAGAACCCAATTGAAGCCCGAAAAGTTGAAGGCGCAAGTTTGTATTCAAGATTGGATAAGAGTGGAAAAGCGGAAACAACAGAATGCCCCGATGTATGACTCAAAATCGGATTCCAACACCTATGACGATGCCACTACTTTTGAGTTCGAGGCCGAAAGGTAAGCGGGGTAACGAAAACAACTCGGAATTTTGAAAAAAGGTAAGTAAAGGTAAGAATACTACGTGGACTTTGATTCCTCTTAATCCCGAGAGGATACGTAGACAACCGGGTAACCGGTTCAGGCCTCTTTTTTTTTTTTATAAATAAATTATAGTACCAATCGGCCCGATCAGCAGCAACCGACCGGCCCGATCACTACACAAATTACAAATTTGCATAGTTTTGTAATGTTCTATTTGGACCGATCGGGCCGATTGATCATCGATTTGCCTAATCACAATTTTTAGAAAAATTTCAACAAACGTATACATTTTTATTTTTTTACAACAAAAAAATTCGTCTGTGATGAACTGGATAAATTCTTCTATGATGAACTGCATAATTATTATTGTTGGATTTATACCAACGAAAAAAAATGGAGGAACCTAAGGAACGAGTTTAGAGATAGAATTGAAACCCTAGACAGAGGATCTCCTTATCTGGATGTACTCGAAAAAAAGACTCGATTATGCAATACTAAACCGACAAACTTTAGACTTGCAGGTTTTGCAAACCGGCAGTTTAAGTTTAGCCTAAATCGGCGAAGATTCGTAAATCTAAACCCGTAGTTTAGGTTTACGAACAAATTAACCACTAAGGGCCTGTTTGGCATCATATAGGTATTATTTTTTTAGATTCTTCGGGATGGGGATTCTTGAGATTGTTGGAGATGGAGATTGTTAGAGATTCTTTTTTGTATATAAATTTTAAGTGTTTAATATTAGATTATTGAGACATATTGTTTAAAAAATATTACGACAATACCCCTAAAGATCAATTGATACTAGTTGACGCATCAATACATGTCCCGTAATCAAGGTTTTCAATATTTGAATGAAGAAATTCATGCAAAGTCAACAATTTCTCACTCTCCTTATCAATTTTCTCTTCTAGACCTTTATAGAAGGTAACTTTATCTTCATCATCCATCGAACGAAATGGGTCAGAAAAGTATAACTCATGCTAAACCAACAATTTCTCTGAGTTCATCATCATCCATCCACTCAAGTTCAGTGTTGTCATTCAGAGCATAACCATGTTGTGCCAAGTCTGAGCCTCAATCTAATTCCTGCTTCACTTTCTCCCTAGAAACCGCATAATTCTTTGTGAATCCATCACCCATCTTCTTCAATACTAGCAAGAGCCCATCAAAATTCATCTCTACCAAATTATTTTTTTTACTTTGGATTTTCACATTCTTTTGAGTTCGTAGCAGTCAAAACTTCGTCAACAACATGATTCTTAGAAACAACATCGTTATTAAGCTCAACTGAATCATCGGAAGCGTTTGTTGTAGAAACAACAACATATTCATCCAAGTCAATTGATTTCACTATGTCAGACATCTTCTTGACTTCTTCCCTGATTTGACATTTGGCTAGAATTAAAATTTGCATCCTCTTGAGATGCTGAATTATGAGCGTCTGGCCTGGAGGAATTCTGATGACAGTCTGATTCAGGAGGGCTAGTGTTACAACTTACAACTTTGATCGAGACGAGAAGAGAAGAGTCTGAGAGTGAGGAAGAAAATATCTATCGATTCCTGTTGGTATGTGCAAAGGGTAGTAAAGGTATAAAAAACAATCTATCCCCAATAATCTCCAAGAAGCTTGGTTAGGGAAGGTTGTTTTTATGAGATTTTTTAGTAAAAAAATCTTGTAAAAGAATACAATCCCGAAGCTTCAATTAATACCAAACGAGACTAATTTTAGCATCTCAAAAAATCTCGCAAAAAAGAATCTAAATTAATCCCCTAGAATACAATACCAAAGTGACCCTAAGTGGCTGATTGAGTTTAGCCCTAATATCGATATCAATACACATATAAATTTATATGTAGTTTTAAAAACCTATTAAGAAATTAAAGTTGTTATAGTTTAAACAGAGCAAAAAAAAAAAAAAGTATAGATAAAAATCTTTATGACGTGGTAATGGCACCATCGAGATAAAACGCCCTCGATGGCAAATAGAATCCAGTCTCTTTCTTCTCTGTCTTCTGCTGGAGTGCCTACAAAATCCCCGAAAGGTTAGTTAAAGAGCACCTAGATCTTCCTGGTATCCCCTCTTTATCATTGCAATTGGCTTTGTAATTATTGGTGTTTCTGGGAATTCGAACGCTCAAGGTATCGTATCGATCAATTTGATCAATTCATTCTTCTTTTCTTGTTTATTGAATTGATTGAATAAATTAGGTCAAGTCGATAAGTATCTGAAATCCCTAGATTTTCGATCTATCTGTTGAATTTCCGAGATCTGGATTAGAATTTGGGAACTTTATATTTCTATTGATGATAATTGTACCCCCCCTGCTTAGCTTTTGATCCGGATTTCAACAGGATCTGGTTCCAGATCGTAGCTTTGAAGGTTTTCCTTGGGGACTCGGTGGGTTAAACATCTAGTTGAACCCATGGATAGCAACAAGGACGAGGCGGTGAAATGCATTGGGATTGCCAAGGAAGCCATTGCTTCGGGTAATAAGGAGCGAGCGTTAAAATTCATAAGAATTGCTCAAAGACTTAACAGTAACTTGTCTGTTGATCAACTTCTCGAGTCTTGTGAGAAGATAGGCGGTTCACGTGGTCCGTCTGAGAATGGGAATCGACGTGACGATAGCCGTAGTGGGGCTGCAGCTACCAGAGCTGAGGGGACTGTCAATGGGGAGCGAAGTTATACGGAAGAGCATCTTCAGTTGATTAGGCAAGTCAATCGTAACAAGGATTATTATGCTATCCTTGGTATAGAGAAGTCATGTTCAATGGAGGAAATAAAAAAGGCGTATAAAAAGTTGTCCCTAAAAGTTCATCCAGATAAGAACAAAGCGCCTGGTTCTGAGGAGGCTTTTAAGAAGGTTTCAAAAGCTTTTCAATGTCTGAGCGAGGAGGATTCAAGGAGGCACTATGATCAAGTTGGTCTTGTTGATGAATACGAGCACAGCCAACAACATGTCAGGCGAAGGAGACGAACTACAACTAGTGACATCTATGGTGATGATTTTGACCCTGATGAGATATTTAGGGCCTTCTTTGGTCAGACAAATTTCAACACCTCCCATGTTTTCAGAACTAGAGGAACGAACACTCAGCAAAGGACTGGAAATGATGGAGGGACTTTCAATTTCATGGTTCTTCTTCAGTTAGTACCATTCTTGTTGATAATGCTTCTTGCATATTTACCCGTTTCCGAGCCTGAATACTCTCTGCAGAAGACCTATAGCTATCAAATTCCCAGAGTTACGGAGAATTATGGGGTGGAATTCTATGTTAAGTCTCCAGAATTTGATGACAAGTATCCAGTTGGAAGTGAATCTAGAGTCAACTTTGAGGAAAATGTGATTCGGGACTACAAAAACGTGCTTGGGCAATACTGCCACATTGAACTTCAGCGCCGTCAATGGAGTAGGAACATGCCAACACCTCACTGTGACAGGCTTAAGAGCTTTGGATTGGCGTGAAGGTTGGTTGTGATCTCTTTATTTTGTTTATGTATTGACTTGCTTTTGATTGTTTTTTCTGCCAAGTTAAATAATGTCGTTTGAGTCAAGTAGTTTGTTAATGGAATATCTGTGTGCTCTTCCTATAATTTGATTATGACATAATCTTTCGCTGATGCCATATATTGAGAGTGGAGCTAAATCATGATAAGAATATTTTTGGCATCCAAAAAATTGATTATAAATTCTTTACAATCCATAAGCTATTTGGGCCAAACAAAACTGAGTGTGGGAACTTGTTAAAGTAATCAGATTGGTTTGGTCGAGAGATTATGCTTATGCCGATGTACTTTTCAGGATATCAACACATTCTATCTTTTTTATCAGATCCCATGAACTGAAATTTATTTTGTTCTATTTCCTTTGGTATTTTAACTGCTTCTGCTGAAAGTAGAAAACATCAGCCAGCATTGAAGATGGCTGGTTTGTGTCTGAATGGAGCTATAACGGACTCCTTCTCATCTATTATGCATTAGTATAAGCTCTACTTTTGCATGAGGAGTGTTTGCAAATATTTATCCATAAAAAGGGGACAGGATGTAGTTTTGATTAATAGTGAATTGGATTGAAAGATCAAGCTTAATTAATCAGCAGGAATCGTATCTCATTTTAGCTTTTCATAGGTAAAATCTGAGCAATTTTTAGCTGTACACGATAAAAGAAGTAGTATTGACATTTAATTGAGCTCTTACTGTTGATAATTGATAAGTTAATAAGATAGTAATTAGTATTACTTCTTTTACTGTCTAGTTGATATCTCTCAATCTGAAAATATACATGTGCAGAGTGACGATTTGTGTTCTATCTCACCTTGAAATTAGTCACTTAAGGTTTTAATCCTCAGAATAGCAATTCTTTCCAAAAGGTTGATAGTAGTCAACTTATTTATCTTCCATCCTTCTGCTCTTGCTTAAAATCTTATTTTATCTTGTGAAAAATCTCAGGATTCTGCTGGAAATGAAATTATGTCAATTGAAATTGGCCTATGGACTCCGTTTGTGATCTTTTATTTAAAAGTAGATGTCGGTCGACTTAGTTCCGCTTCTTTTCTATCATTTCCTTAGAAGAAGGATGGAAGTCTTTTGACCAGCAACCTTCACTTTCCTTAGAAGATGGGTGGATAAGAGTGTCATGCCTGAGAATGAGCTTATATGAACTTTTTATCCTTTCTTTATATGTATAGAATTAACTGTTATATAAAAGTAATCCTAATTTAATGGGCCCACTACACCTGGCCTGGTTAAGTGAAATATTTGCCTGTGTACCCTTGATTTAGTGTAGTCTCTGCTGCAGCAATGAGGCATCTCATCAATTTCTGTTTTAGAAACTGCAAACTTAGCTATGCCAGCTTATGGAATAACTGCCAGCCATCCAAGGAGTTGCCCTTATTCATTGAACCCCTTTTAGAGATAAATGAAACGTATTAAGTAATTTAATGGTGATAGAGATCGGCACTTAAGTATGATAAATTGCGTTAATGTCTCGATATCACACAACTTTGAACGGCAGAAGTGGTTGCTCTATTTTAGTTCATTGTCTCATATGTGTTGAAGAAAAGTTTGCCCAACTTTCTATTGATGATTATAAATGTTTGTTTCTAATTGTATGATTTTCAACATAAAAATATGCACTTTTTTCTTAAGTAAAAAATTTTTTAATTCAAACTTTTTCCAACCTGTTAAATCAACCGTTTGACCAGGTTTGCTTTGCCAACCTGTCATTGAGAAGTTTATTTTGGGTGCATGACTTTTTCCATGTGCTTCATTTGCCTAATACTTAGCTGCGTTTACCATTTTTCATGCTTTGCAAACTAGATTGTGCTTGCTCCTGAGTAATGCTAAGAAAGAGTTAAACCTTCTTCATGCATCAAGTAGAATGATATGGTATGCCTACAGAAAGTGGAAAGGTTATAAGCAGGTGAAAGGAGATACGTATGCTTTTCCCTTAATTTTTATTTGGAGGTAAAAGATTTGAAGTACATCAAGCGACAATGAGGACTGTGCTTGCAAGTTAATCTGTGGAGGAAATTGATTGTGAGATAATTGCTAAAATGCTAAGTATCTAGCATGCAGAAGGTTTTCTTGAAACACTGCTATTTTGCATCAACCTAGGGCACTAGTCCTTCACCTGGTTGGCTGATTAGCTAATCATTTCTCGAATTATCCCTTTTGCTTCTCATGTATTTATTGTCTTTTGCAAAATAAGAGGGTGAGCAGCAGGAGAGTCTGTTGTTCATGCATATTTTGCAATGAAGTACCTTTCTTGCTGCCAGAGCTTTTCAATAAGAAAATTCTGCTTCATTTGGCAGTATAGTTGATGAATTATCTAAATTTTAGCCGCATATTCAGAGTTTTATAATGCGACAGTGAATTAATTGTGCATATTTGGTGTCGTCATTTTTTTTGTTTCCCCAAGATGGTCAGTAGAATTCCATATAGGTTTGATCTACATGATATCTCAAACAAGTGGGTTGGTGAAAATAGATGTTCAGCAGAAGTCTGTTTGATGTATATTTGTTTTTCTTGTTTGGTTTGCAGCATGGTTCCATATAGATAATTTGATTTATGTATGTAGTAAACTGAATGCCATTTTATTTTTCAGAATCGGCTTGGGATCCAAGTCATGTAGATGACAGATAGTAGCCGCTTAAGCACGGCCCAATTTTCAGACTAATTGAGGATAATCTGGCAAAGGGTGAGTTGATGTTTGCTGGTGAGTGAGAAACAACCTCTGATGAGCATCTGGCTACAATTGTTTTTGACCTTGAAGGCATTGTCGATGCATGGTTAGATTTGAAGAATGATGCATATGCGTTTTTCTTTCTTCTATTGGCTTATGTAGTTATATACGCGTTAGAGATGGATGCTCTTCTGTTCCTGTTTGTAACTTTTGGTTTAGGTTATTGTGTGGCTAGTGTCCATAACCGAGTATACAAAAAGAATGAGACCCAGTGAATGATATTTATTCATCGATCAATAATGACGGACCAATGTTTGGTGAAGTGCATAGCATGCAGTCGTTTTGCATTGTGTTCATGTATGAAGAATGGAACCTAGAAGTAGAATTCCGGTGTCAAATTCAGAAACTCCAGAAAGCGCAGAAATTAGAACGGTCAAATTGAGTAGAAAACAGTAAATAAGAAGCGGCCGAAAAACGGTTAACGATTTTTCTCAAATATTTTTTTTCTTACTAAATCGTTGTTAAGCCATGAACCCTTTTTACTAAAATATATAATAAAGTTTTAAAAGATTTGTTTTTATATATGGCTAAAAATTATGCTTCCGGTTAAATGTAAGACTTGATTATTCGTTTATTCAATTCATATTTTAAACTAGATGAATAGAACCTTTCTATGCACGGGTTTAAAATATGTTTATACTTTATTTAAAAAAATCTCTTAAAATATCGGTTAATTTCAAACGAATATTTGGATGATCAAATAAACTGGACACAAAACCTAATACCCTAATATGATTTCAGTCATATCAGATCGGATAATTATGCACGGATATTTGGATTATCTATTTGATCGAGTTAAAACTTAATATTTGGACATAAACTTTTTCCTTTCTTCATTAGAATTTTTTTTATAATAGTAATCCAAAGTCAAACAAAATAATGCAAATTAAGGTGTATGAACATTTTTTAATTAATTAAAATAAATTTTCTCCATACATATGGATATCCGTTTTATACAAAAATTATGACCCTTACTCGATCCAAAGAATATTTTTTGATCGAATTAAAATGGATAACACCATAACAATGTTTACGAATTTCGCCGAATGGGATCCGATATATAGATTTTGATTGTATGTTTATATAGATAATTTATTGTTGAGCTAATTGAGAAAAAAAAAATATATTTTATTTATACATATTTTAAAATAAATTTTAATATACAAATAAATCCAATAATATAATATTTGGATTATTAATTGTAAATTGTATATAAATTTTTAAATGAACATTAATAGATGCAATATTTATGACAAAAATTATTTTTTAATCTTACTTGTAGGTAAATAAAAAATTAATCTAAAGATAATTACATGTTTGTTTGACAAATATCTCTCTTATAACAATAGATTTGAATTATAATTCACTTAAAACAATAATGCTTTTTGCAATATAATAAAAGTTCTATCGATTTGCATCATTTTGAAACCCTGTAATCAGATACTGAGATACATACAACAACAAGCATCTTCCAATTGTCTCCTTCTCGATTGACGCTTCAAATAAAAATTCTTGAGTGTTTTGGAGAACCCATTGAATTCAAGGAAGAGACAAACAACTTGAAGAAGAAGAAGAAGAACGGGCATGTGGTGAGCAGTAAGGGAGAGGGGCTTTCCGTTCTTGGAATGGAAAGAGACGAGCAAGACAAAAGATTATGGCGGTGTTTCATCGATGTCATCATTGCGGCCCTTCTCCCTTACTGAAGCCCGTTCTTTCACTAAGATTTTTTTGTAAACCTCTTGAGAAACTCATTCAAGAGCATAAAGAGCTTCAAATAGAAACAAAACACTCAAGAAGTTTCTATTGGAACCATGTAGTCAGATACTGAGATACATACAAAGTGCTTTCACTAAAAATAGATAAATATCCGATAATGTAATTATAGTTCATGAAATATTTCATAGATTTAGATCAAAGAAAGGTAAAGATGACTTTATCGCTATAAAATTTGATATGAAAAGGGCCTATTACAAAGTAGAATAGGATTTTCTAAAAGCAGTCTTAGAAAATTTTGACTTTGGTAAAAAGTTTAAGAACTGGATCAATGAATGTATATCAACAATTTCATACTCTCTACTAATTAATGACTCTCTGAGTACGATACTTACCCCACAAAGAGGCATATGTCAAGGTGATCCCCTATCATCGCTTCTCTTTAACCTATGAGCTAAGATGCTAGCTAGGAACCTATAAAAAACATTATTGAAAACCGGAAATCTATAGGATTCCCCATCACGAAGAATGGGCAAAAAATCCCTTTTCTAGCCTTTGCGGATGATATTATTATTTTTTCCAAGGCAACAATTGAAGCGAGTAACAAAATACTCATGGTCCTTACTGGTTATAGCAATACATCTGGGCAAGCAATTAATTATAATAAATCCACCTCCAAACGACATCTAATATCAATTCAAGCAAAAAAAGAACAGTACAAGCACAACTTGGGATTATACTATCCAACAACCTAGAACAATACCTTGGGTGCCCAGTGATCAACGACAAAGTAAACAAGGATATGTTCAATTCGGGTATTTCAAAATCAAACAACAACTTACAAAGTAGAAAGCAACGTCATTCTCACAAAAGGGAAGAACAACTTTAATACAAGCAACCTAAATGCCAAGCCTAGCTATATCATGCAGACATTCATTCTCCCTACTAGTATTCATAATGAACTAGATCGGATATGTAACACCCCAAGTTCTGGAAACTTGAAGCGCTACATGCTAGGACCGCACAATGGGTCCCGGCCCTCAGAGTAGCAACAACAAACGGATCTTACAACAAGGCACAAACGAATGAAAACCAAAACTTAATATAAAATCAAAGGTTCAAACAGAAGAAAACACAAAACCTCCACAGCCGGGTCAAAACAAAAAGGGAAACAACAAACGAAACAAACCCAAACCCGTCCTATAATGTACGGGAACCCCGGCTGACCACACCATCCGGATCACTCAGCAGCATCCTGAACCTGCGGAACATCTACAACGACGGTATAAAACGTTAGCTAACATTCTTGGTATAAGTAAGAGTGTAAAGACACAAACACACATAAGGTAAAGAAAACACGTAGCATGCTCACACATCAACCGGTTATTATCTTTCATTAAGGTTATCCATTACTAATTCAACTTCTTTTGTCACACGAGAATCTCCCGAAACTCGCCTCCGCTTCCGTCTACCAATAGGAATAGATCAGTAATATCCGTTACCTACGGGTCTGGGTTGCAAGAGCACATTCTAGTCTCCTGTAGAACTAGACAAGTGGTCACCGCCCGGTTATAATACACTTGGGCCAGTTAAGGGTAACAAAGGGTGAATCCTATTTCCATATCCGTTATAAGCATGATAGCAACACAAACAAGCCAAAACAATCCAACTAATACGCGGAATGAAGCTAAGTAAGTCCAAGGGACTTACCTCACACGAAGGTAACACAAGAGATCAGCTAACAACTCAGAAACACACAAGGAAGCTCAGTTTCCCTCAAGAAAGGAGCAAGGAAAGCCTGTACAAACAAGCAACACGAATCAAGAACGAAACGGTTGCTAGAAGTCTATGACTTCTATTCTCAACGATCTCTAAGAGATCAACACATGCTAAGGGCTCAACCTTAGTCTTACAACAACTCAGGGGAACAAGGAACAACAAAAAAGAACCAATGAAGGAACGAGGAAAGGAAGGAAGGAAGCAACTCACCAAAGACGGGAGTTACTGCAGAGAAACCGCAGGGGCGGTTAGACAGATGTACAAGGGCAGCTGAACAGAGGCGCAGAGGCGGCTCTGTGCAGGCGCAAGGGCGGATCTTCGTCAGAAGCTACTGTCGGGCTTCTCTTCGACAGATCTCACAGCAACGGCAACCAAAGCTCAAACCTTTGGTTCCAACACGTCGAGACTCCACTCCAAAGAGCCTGAGAACAACGAAGGGTCAACAACGGAACACTCCACAAGAATCAAGGCTCATGCTTGATCCTTGGAGAAGAAGGAAAGAAAAGAACGCAAGGAAGAAACCAACAGAAGGAGAAGACATGCAGCACTTAAAGGACCGTGAGGAAGAACTAGAAAAGATGCACTTACACCCAACACTCGTCTTCACACGAATATCACCTAACCCAACAATTCTTGCTGAGCTCTGGTTTCCCATCTTAACACTACCAAAGTCACCAGCTTGGTAGTTCATGAAGTACTCCCTTCTGGGAACACAATGGTATGAAGCTCCTATTCAGCGGGATTGCAAGAAGCAAGGACGGCTGCATCTCTCTAGGGTTTGAAGACGATAGCAGGGAAAGGGAAAATGGAGAGAAAGAAGAGAATATATAAGGAGGGCTGGTACGCTAGACGGAAGGGCGTCTAGGGTTAGAAAGAAAACAAGGAAACCGGCCCATAAGATAGAATATCGGATATTCTATCTATGGAAGAAAGATAATTGACGAAAACAGATCGGCGCGATCTGTCGCACGATCCGTAGGGGCGGATCGTGTGGGGCGGCACTCTTCCCCGCAGGGGCGGTGAAGGCAAAACCTAGGATCTTACAAGATAAATAGGAATTTATTTAGGAATAAAGGACCTAATTTTCACCCACTCATCAGTTGGGATAAGATTTGTAAACCGAGATCTCTTGGTGGAACAGGCATTAGAAAAGCCAAAGATATGAGCAAAGCGTTACAAATGGAACTCCTATGGAAAAGCATGGATGAGCTAGATAACATTTGGGTGAGAATAGTAGAAGAAAAATATCTAAAAAGTACGTGTTTATGGAAATACAAATGTGGAAGAAATACTTCTTGGCGATGAAAATAATTGGTTAAATTAAGTGAAGAATGTGATAGAGGCACTAGATGGAGAGTGGGTGAAGGAAAAACAATTACTTTTGAAAAAACCATTGGGTGAACAAAGAACCTCTACAAAACCTTGTAATCAATACAACAATGATAGAGTCATCCGTCCAGGTAAGCACGTTTATTTCTAATAAAAGTTGAAACCATCAACGACTAAATCAATTAGAGAATATTCTTCCAAATGACATTATCAAAAATACTGAATACTAATACTTGTCTAAATATGACATTAGAGACATATTATATTGGGTTGCAAATGAGGAAGGATGGTAATCCACTAAGTCGGCTATGAAATTGATCCAAAAACGGAAAGCGGGTGTCACAACTGACAAAACTTGGATATGGGAGATCAACATTGTGGCAAAAATAAAAAATTTCCTCTGGAAAGTGGCCCTGGATGGCATACCAACGAAAGAAAATTTAGACAAACAAAGAATTCCAATTACAATGCATTGCGTATTTTGCAACCATCATACTGAAAGTACTAAACACTTGTTCTTCGGCTACGTTTACACTATACAAAATATTGATAACACCAAAATCTCATCGAAGCTTCATGATTATGGTACGACAAATATGAAAGTTAACGATATTATCCTCGATCTTAAAGAAAAAATTGATTCATCGGAACTAAGACAACTAGTGGTGATTTGGTGGAATGTTTGGATAGTAAGGAATCAACTTGTACTTAATAAAAAGAAGGCACCACAAAATCTGAATAAAATGGTTGTAAGTCAAATTAGTGAACTAGCAAACATAAATATCTATTTGAAGAGCATCAAACAACCAAAAACAAAGAGAAAGACAAAAAACATTATATGGCAAAGGCCAAAAGAAGGATTTAACAAACTTAATTTTGATACATCTAGAAAGTCCTCAGATCGATCCGCTTTTGGCTATATCATACGGAACTCCCAAGCAGAAGAAACGCTCGCTCTTCGGAAGGGCCTCCAAAATGCTACGAGTATTGAGATTACATCCATCGAGATAGAGGATGACAATCTAACTCTCACTTTTGATGTCAACAAACAATGAAAACCACCTTTGGAAGCAGATATGATCATCTCTGATATATCAACTATGATTTCTAGTTTTGAGCAATGCAACATTCAACATATTTTCAGGGAAATCAACATTGCGGCGGTCAGACTTGCTATGTATGGCCACACATTAACGAGATCTGACATGGGGTTATCGAAGGATGCTGAAAATCTCATCCGTCTAGATGCCTTGGGAAGATCGGTTTCTAGATACTCATTATCTCAACTACTCTCTCTCTCTCTCTCTCTATATATATATATATATATACATATATATATATATATATATAGATCCTGACTCATATGTAAACAGCTCTTATCGTGTAAACGTGTAAACACCGAATATATGTGAGTATACCGCCGAATATATGTGACTATATCGCCGAATATATAGATTCAGGTCCGGCGAAACTTCTTCCATTAATAACATGATTTTTTTTATCCTTTAATATCGCCTAATCTCAGTCATCTATTTAACGATCTAACGGATACAATTTGTTTTCATTGAACACTATAAAGGCTGTTTACATGGGAGCCAAACTCTCTCTCTCTCTCTCTCTCTCTCTCTCTCTATATATATATATATATATATATATATATATATATATATATGATTGGATCATATATGAAGAAGACTTGGGTTAAAATTGATGATATATAATGGTTGTGATTAAACCGTCATTTCAATACTTCTATATGTGATGTTGTTTTCCGTAGTTTTATTTCTAATTAAATTTTTGAAGCTCGTTGTGCTCTTGAATGAGTTTCTCAAGAGGTTTAGAAAAAAAAATCTTCCCAAAGTGAATTTGTGGGTGATGATCGATGGAATCTATGGTTTTGAAGGTGAAAGATGTAATGAAGAGCTTACAATATGAAATGAAGGAGACCTGATAATGGCCCACCTTGTTGAACTAACCATCAGAGGATGTGGTTGTCTCCTTGTTATCGACGATAACTACAATCTTATCGGTGCATTCACTGACGATGATCTCCCGGGAAACCAAGGACATGCTCATAGTTGGAGAAATGTGCAACACGTAATTCATATGACATGTTTATATTCTCCATTGTTGTGTTTACACACTAATTATCACCCTACAGGAACCCAAGGACAATCAATCCAAATGAAATGACAGTTGATTCGATGAAGAAGACGGAATCCACCCTCCCCTGTTCAATTTGCGCATGTGATTAACGATAAATTACATTGTACGGATTAGTTGAACAAAAAATTAGTTGTATAATTGGACATATAAATTAACACTTGAACAATTGGCCATATATTAAAAAAATTTCAAATATAGTTGAACAATTTCGAATATAGTTGAAAAATTGACATATCTGAATAATTTCGAATGTAGTTGAATAAATTTATGTTATATTTAAACAATTGTTATTTAATTCAATGGTCGTGGATCCTTCATACTTTTAACGTAAGACCCTTTTTCACTTAAATTCAACCACAAGTGTCATGTGTAATAGGGACGTATAGAGATGTCATGTGTAATAGGGACGCATAGAGATTTTTAATCGATTACATATTGGTGACGATACATATCGTACATACCGATTCACTTGCAGAGTTATAAAAATATCTATGATTAGTGAGTTCCTTAGACATGACCGGGATATAATTGCCATTAAAGTAATGATGCACATTTGACACTTTAGTGTTGACCGTAACATGTAGTTATAAAGGTGCACAATGATTGGGATTGCCCAAATTTGAGTGAGAGTTATACACTCCAAAGATCGATAATGTCCTCCTACTCCATGCAAGTCATGATGTATTTGGAAAGGATTGATGTCTCAACCACTTGAAGAGTGAAAATTATGAAAATACTTGTGCACGATCATATAGATTATTAGTAATCATCAAGATTAATAGTTTGATCTCAATAGTTCAAAAAGCATACTTGATGTAAAAGATAATTTCATTGTATAGTTAATTATAAAGATTAAATGACAAATGAGTTTTTTAATACTACACGCTTGTTGTAAAGTGTAAATGGGAGACTTCATGAATTGTGTCCTTTAATCTAAGGTGCAATTGTTGATTATGATATATGATAGTACATAGAGATATAAAATCCAATGATATTAGATAGTCATAGCGTTTTCCAAGAAGTTAACTATAATTTATGTATTTTATGTGATAAAATATATTGCTAGTATTATTGGATCTTACGAGATTATATCTATTGGGTTGATAAACTAGATAATTTAATAAGGAGTCATAATATATAAGTGTATATGTTATAATTTTATATTTGATATGGCATGATAGTTTATATTTATTAGATAATGACGTGTTATTTTAAATAAAGATTAATACTAAAAAGATACTATTATTTAGGATATAATTATATCCATAAACTCTAATCCTAACACGGTTTAATCATAAGGGAGACTCCATAAAGAAAGAGTGTTCTATAAAACAAAAAACAATCGATCATCGATAGAGTTTTTTTGTTTCACTTTATATGGTCTGATGGTACCGGTACGTCTTGATTTTGTGAGCTTCGCTTGGAAGAAATGTTGAATTTGTTTGTGAGAAAGAGTTGAGTATAGGTGATCGAAATCTGAAGGCTCTAAAGGAGAGTGCAACTCTGAGTTTTTCACCTGTGGTCCTTAGAAGTTGTACAATGTAGTGCTTTTACAAACTTGTTCACGTTGTTTCTTCCTTGCTTTGTTTGCTTAACGTTTCCTTTGTTGCTCCTTCTAGATCGGCTTGTTGTGATTAAAGTTCTTTTTTGATCTATTTTTCTCTTTTTTCCCCTTATCTTTTGGTTCCCTCGTGACGGTTAGTCCATCTGCCGATTTGATCGGCCTTTCGATCCATCAGACGGTGTGCCGTCTAGTGCATTGAACCGCTTTCCTTTATAAAAAATACACACAATAGTATCAATTGCCTTCATTCGATTAGAGAGACCAAATATGCTCCCCCGTTTTGCTCTCCCAATTTGCCTTCGAGCCTTGCAACTAACATTCAAGTCTCAAGTGATCTAGATAATCTAAGGGTGGGCATAAATCTCGATTAATCTCGTCCCGTCCAGGTGCCGCCCGATGTCGTCCCGATCCCGGCGGAATTTGAAAAAAAAATGTGTATCCCGTCGTGTCCCGTGAAAAATTTGCAAGACGGGACACGGGACAAGAACTTCCCATCTCGGTTAATCCCGTCCCGTTCGCATATATATATATATATATATATATATATATATATATATATATATATATATATATATATATATATATATATATATATATATATATATATATATATATATATATATATATATATATATATATATGTAAGTTATAATTTTTAAATTAAAATTTTAAAATATTAATTTTAAAAATATTTTAATATCTTCAAAATTATTAAATCGATAATCTTTCATCAACCATTCACTCATTCTTTTCGACTCACTATCAATTAGGGTAGTTTTTAGAGTCTTTTTATTGCATTAGTGTTGGTTTATGCTACTAACTCCTTGGTCCAGAAGAAGAAGATCAAAATTATTAAATCGATAATCTTTCATCAACCATTCACTCATTCTTTTCGACTCACTATCAATTAGGGTAGTTTTTAGAGTCTTTTTATTGCATTAGTGTTGGTTTATGCTACTAACTCCTTGGTCTAGAAGAAGAAGATCAAAAGAAGCTAAAGAAGGAGTTATAAGCACTTAGGAGTGAAGATCGATCACGAAGCAAAGCTTCTGCTGCCTCACCACCCATGCGGGTCCTTGCAGCCGCCCCTGCGGTGACTTGCCTTGACGAGACGAAGACCAGCTCCCCTGCGCCTCCCACTGCGCCCTGCCTGCGCCTCGCCTTGGGAGCTGGAAGGTGAAGAGTTTGTGTCACCGCCCCTGCGTTGGCCTTAAGGCGCCCCTGCGCCTTGACAGTAGAAACGTCCGGAAGGCGAAAGGTCAGACGTTGAAGTGCATTAAAGATCCGTCCCAGCGGAGTTATGTAGCCGCCCCAGCGGTTCTGAAGAAGATCAACCGATTCTGCCTGAACCGCCCCTGCGGTTCCTGAAGGCCGCCCCTGCGGTTTAACGCCAGAAGCTTTACTCCGGCTATTTACACCACCTTTATGGCATTTACGGTGGCTGTTTTAGGCCGGCTATTTACTCCTAATTAAGTGTCTTTTGTATTATAAATAGTCCATGGCTGATTGCTAGAATTATCCATGCTTTTCCTCACAAAATCCATTTTAGACTTGAGCTTTTCATTGTAATGAGTTGCTAAATCCCTTGCTACATTGGGTTGGTTTGAAGCTGCTTTATTGCTTTGGTTTTAAGTCCTTTTTAATCTAAGTTTTCATTCAGTAATACTTTGTGTTTCCTTGATCTCCATTGTCTAATTGCATGTTTACTATTGCTTGAGATTGATCACCTTAGGTTCTAAAGTGAATGCAAACAACTAGGATTAATAGGTTCCGGGTTCGGGTCTTTAATCTAGTATCAACTTTAAGTAATAACGGGTTGTGATTACTTAAAGAAAAGGAACACAAATATAAATATAAGTTTAACGGTTTTAATCTTCTCTTTATATCCCTTTGTCTTTGTTTGAAAGCTAACCTATTATTTGTTCTTGTAGGTTTACAGAACTTTAATAGGTTAAGTTGTGTTGATGCCGGTTGGCTCAACACATATATACGATCGAGACGGGAGATTACTTGGAAACTTGTAAAAGGAACTCACCAAAGTAGCAATTGCATGCTTAGAATCAACCTAGTGTAGATTCATCTATTATTGTCTTACTTGTCGCATTAATCGTTTTCATAAGTTTTTGTGCATCAATTCAACCAAACCCCCCCTGTGTCACTTGTCATTATAATCGATAATTGCATCTAAAACACCTTAACTCTCTTGGGTTCGACCCTTACTTAATCACTATACTTGTTCTTAGTGCTAAGTCGGTATTTACTTTTGATTGGGTATAGACGACCATAGAAATACCTTCGGTCACACGGTTCTTCTATTCTTCTTCCATGACCGCCCTTCCGGTATGTCTCTATCTTGGTTAATTTCGTTTTCCAGGTGTTCTTCTTCTTCTATTGAGTTTTCTTCTAATGGATTTTACACTAGTGCTTTGGATAAAGGCTTTTTAAATTGATTTGTTTGCGAATCTTATCTTAGTTTTAGCCTTTTGGGGGTTTCTGTATGACTATATCGATATATGTATAGTTGTGCTCATAATGTTAGGATTAAAAGCTTGAAAATGCGGAGCATAGCCGATTAAAATGGAAGTTTATTCCTTTTTTTTTACTGAAAATGCAGTGCAAGTGGGTTAGGTTTGAAACTGCAATGCAATTGTGCTCTATATCTGTGATATTTATTGTCAACAACTTACTAGCACTAGACGCACTACCCATAGCCATTGATGGAACTTTGATGAATTTATGATCATGCCATAAGCATGCTTGAGAGTCTTATAGTTGGTCGACTAAGGTATGGATCTAGATTAATTATAGGAGTCACACTTGAAACTCTTAAGCTCTCATTTGAAGATATTGATTCACACATCAAGAGGTAACCTTCTCGTTTACTTTCTCTAATCGACGTATGCATGTGATGTGATGAGTTCCAAACTTAACATCATATAGCCCTTAGAATCATGCATTTTCATATCCATATATCTTGTCTATGCTTCACTTTAGTGTAGAAAGTTTCCCTTTTCATATCTCGGTGTCTACTTTAGTTTATTTTGTGTTTCAAACATTCAAGGTCATTTATGGAGCATAATGGTATGAAAATACCAAATCACGAGGATTCAATCTTCCTTGGACTTAGATAATACATGGAAACATCAAGATTGGCTGAATATTAAAGAAGTCAAGTAGAAACCATTGGAGTTGGATGCCATTTTTCGACGGCCTCTGAGAGATTCCCAATTTCAACCATCTTCCCTTTGGATTTGACATTTGTGTCAACTGAAAAGTTGTAGATTTTCAACTAGAGAAGAGGGAAACAACTAGGATTAATAGGTTCCGGGTTCTAAAGTGCATGCAAACAACTAGGATTAATAGGTTCCGGGTTCGGGTCTTTAATCTAGTAGCAACTTTAAGTAATAACGGGTTGTGATTACTTAAAGAAAAGGAACACAAATATAAAGATAAGTTTAACGGTTTTAATATTCTCTTTATATCCCTTTGTCTTTGTTTGAAAGCTAACTTGTTATTTGTTCTTGTAGGTTTACGGAACTTTAATAGGTTAAGTTGTGTTGATGCCGGTTGGCTCAACACATATATACGATCGAGACGGGAGATTACTTGGAAACTTGTAAAAGGAACTCACCAAAGTAGCAATTGAATGCTTAGAATCAACCTAGTATAGATTCATCTATTATTGTCTTACTTGTCGCATTAATCGTTTTCATAAGTTTTTGTGCATCAATTCAACCAAACCCCCCCCCCATTTGTGTCACTTGTCATTATAATCGATAATTGCATCTAAAATACCTTAACTCTCTTGGTTTCGACCCTTGCTTAATCAATATACTTGTTCTTAGTGCTAAGTCAGGATTTACTTTTGATTGGGTATAGACGACCATAGAAATACCTTCGGTCAAATTTTGGCGCCGTTGCCGGGGAGTTTTAGTGTTTTATTGTTATTATTGATTATTGGTTTGAACCATTTTTATGGTTCAAACCCGTGCTACTAATTCCGGCTTTGCTTCTTTTGATCCAGAAATTGAGAGGACGCACATCCGGAAACGAAGACAACAACAACTTCAACAAGAGATGGCTGACCGTACTCTTCGTCAACTTACGCTGCCCACCTTGGCTCAAAACCCTCTTGCGGTCGCTATACCGGCACTAGGGGAAGGAGTCAACTTTGAGCTCAAGTCGGGCCTCATTCACTTGCTCCCATCCTTCCATGGGCTAAGTGGTGAAGACCCCATCAAGCACCTTGGGAAGTTCCACACCCTTTGTATGAGCATGAAGCCGACCAACATTACCGAAGAACAGATCAAGATGAGGGCTTCGGCTTCACACTCAAAGATTCGGCGGATGATTGGTATTACCACCTTCCATCCGGGAGTATTGACACTCGGGAGAACCTTCACAAAGCGTTCTTGGAGAAATACTTTCCAGCTAAAAAGGCCAATAGCTTGAAGAAAGCTATAAGCAACATCGAGCAAGAGGCAACTGAAACTCTCTACGAGTACTTCGAAAGGTTTGCACGCCTCCGATCCAGCTGTCGTTTCCACGGATATTCAACTCAAGATCTAGTCTTGTACTTGTACAATGGCTTGCTAGACAATGAAAGGAGGATCGTCGATGCGGCTTGCGGAGGTAATATTCTTAACTCTACTCTTGACCTTGCTTTGGAAAAGATACAGGAACTAGCGGAAGGAACTCGGAACTTTGGAAGGACCCCGGCTAAGAAAGGAGTTCATGCTGTGAGTTCCGGGAAGAGCGAGATTTCCACCGAGCTAGCGGAATTGAAGGAAATGGTGAAGAGGCTAACACTTATGGGAACACCGCAACAACTCAAAGCTTGTGGAGTTTGTGCTGACCCGTATCATCCAACGGACATGTGTCCACAAGTTCAAGATGACGATGCTGAAGTAAACGCAATGGGTTATGGACAACCACAACAGCAAAGACCTAGGAACGATCTCTATGCACAGAATTTCATGCCAAATTGGCGTGACCAACATAATTTTCGTTGGAGAGATCAACAAAACCAACAACAACAGCCCCGCCAAGGTAAGTATCACTCAACTGAAGATATGTTGCAGGTTTTGACTAAACACTTTGCTACTCATGTCCAAACAACAGAATCTAGCATCAAGAACCTTGAGGAACAGGTTAGTCAAATGGCGAAAGCTATTTCAAGGACCGAATCAAGGCTTTCCGGAGGATTGTCTTCCCGGACGTTTATAAACCCCAAGGAGAATGTTAGTGCCCTAACATTAAGGAGCGGGAAGCAAATCCAACAAGAACCAACAAAAAAGTCACAAAGTGAACCTTCTGTCGTTATTTCCGCACCCACAACCGCCCCTGCGGCTGCAGCTGCACCCAGCCCAGAAGGAAGGACGCCCCTACGGCTTGCTGCCCCCGCCCCTGCGGTGACAACCCCTGAGCCGCCCCTGCGCCTTCAAGCTGACGCCCCTGCGGAAAATACAACAGAAGGTCCTACTAAAAAGGATACTTACGTCCGGCCTAACTTTCCGCCGCTGTACTCCGAGAAGCCACCGGCTCCTTTTCCTGAAGCATTGAAGGAGCGAAGAATCATAGAGGACAAGGACCTCTTTGAGACTTTCTCTAAATGCGAGGTAAACATTCCCCTCCTTAAGTTGGTGAAAAGTATCCCTAAGTATGCTCGTTTTTTGAAGGAACTTTGCACTATCAAGAGGAATCAAAAGCTAAAGGGGAAATAGAAAGTGCAAGTGAGTGAACATGTGTCGGCAGTTTTCCAACGGAGAATGCCCAAGAAATGCAGCGATCCGGGCATGGTAAGCATTCCTTGTGTTATAGGGGAAACCCGCTTTGACAAAGCAATGCTTGATCTCGGTGCTTCTATTCATGTCTTGCCATATTCGATTTACAAATCACTTGGCCTTGGGCCACTAATGGAAACTAGGATTGTAGTACAACTTGCTGATAGATCTAATGTGTACCAGAAAGGGATAATTGAAGATGTATCAGTGATGGTAGACAACCTAATTTTTCCTGCTGATTTTTTGTAATGGATATGGAAAATGACTCGCATGCTGCACCCATTCTGTTAGGTAGGCCATTTCTGATAACGGCTAGGACTAAAATTGATTATGTTAGTGGTAAATTGACCATGGAGTTTGATGGAGAAGTAGTGGAATTTTACATCTATGATGCAATGAAATTTCCTAGCGATGATCATTCTCTATGTGCTATTGACATTGTTGAACCTTTTGTGCAAGATGTTTTTGATAACTCTGACGTGGATGAATTGAGAAATGTGATTGAGCATGACATTGATGGTTTCAAATCAGATTATGTGTTAACATCTAGCATGAAAGAGGTCCTAGCCCAATTAGATGGGCATAAAAGGCTACCTATCTCCAATTTGGCCATTGGGCCCACTTTACTAACCCCGAGCGAAAAGTTTGTCCCGTCCATAGTGCAGGCACCGGAAATATAATTGAAGGACCTTCCATCACACCTCAAGTATATTTTCCTTGGAGCACACAATACCTTGCCGGTAATCATCTCCAATAAGTTGACCACCGGACAAGAAGATAAGTTGGTGAATGTACTAAAGGAGCACAAGACGGCCCTCGGATGGACTATTGCGGACATCAAGGGGATAATTCCTTCCACTTGCATGCATAGGATTTTACTTGAAGACGAAGCCAAGCCCTCTAGGCAACCTCAAAGGAGGTTGAACCCACCAATGATGGATGTGGTCAAAAAGGAAGTGTTGAAGCTCCTCCAAGCGGATATGATCTTTCCTATCTCGGATAGCACTTGGGTTAGCCCGACCCAAGTGGTTCCAAAAAAGGGAGGCATCACTTTGGTGGAAAATCAACACTGGGAGATGGTCCCAAACAAAACACAAACTAGATGGAGAGTTTGCATTGACTACCGCAAGCTCAATAAGGTAACACGAAAAGACCATTTCCCTTTACCTTTTATTGATCAAATGTTGGAACGTCTTGCAGGTCATCAATACTATTGTTTCCTGGATGAATATTCGGGCTATTTCCAAATAGCCATCGCACCAGAAGATCAAGAGAAGACGACGTTCACTTGCCCATTTGGCACTTTTTCATATCGCAGAATGCCCTTTAAACTTTGCAACGCGCCGGGCACTTTCCAACGGTGCATGATAAGTATTTTCTCTGAATACATAGAAAATTTCATTGAAGTCTTCATGGATGATTTTACCGTCCATGGGGACAGTTTTGACGCATGTTTAGGGCATTTAAAACTTGTGCTTGAAAAATGTGTTGAAACCAATTTAGTTCTTAATTCGGAAAAATGTCATTTTATGGTCGAACAAGGAATTGTGCTAGGACATGTAATATCCTCAAAAGGGATAGAGTTAGATAAGGCAAAGGTTGATGTGATTCAAAATTTACCCTACCCTACTAATGTTCGGGAAATCCGAACTTTTCTTGGTCATGCAGGTTTCTACCGACGGTTCATCAAAGATTTCTCAAAGATCTCAGCACCCCTGTGTGAATTGCTCAAGAAAGATGTCACCTTTCTAGTGGATGAGGATTGCAAGAAGGCTTTCGACACTTTGAAGGCATGTCTCACCACCGCACCGATCATTCGTTCTCCGAATTGGGAGAAACCTTTTGAAATCATGTGTGACGCCAGTGACTACGCCGTTAGAGTTGTCTTAGGACAAAAAGACGGACGGGTCTCCCATGTGATCCATTATGCGTCTATGACACTCAATGGAGCACAAAAGAATTACTCTACCACCGAGAAGGAGATGTTAGCGGTAGTTTTTGCCCTTAAGAAATTCCGGCAGTACCTACTTGGGGTAAAGGTAATTATCTTCACGGACTATGCAACTCTTAGGTACCTCATGGCAAAGAAGGAGGCAAAGCCACGATTGATCCGTTGGGTGCTTCTTATAAGCGAGTTTAACCTAGAGATAAGGGACAAAAAGGGAGCTGAGAACCAGGTGGCCGACCATTTGAGCAGACTAGTGCAAGAGGAGGAAGATCCAGGAAAAAGAGAGATAGCCGGAAGTTTTCCAGATGATACATTCTACACAACTCTCTGTTATATAACCGCCCCCGCGCCTCACACCAGCCGCCCCTGCGGCCAGCCGCCCCTGCGGCCAGCCGCCCCTGCGGCCAGCCGCCCCTGCGGCCAGCCGCCCCTGCGGCCAGCCGCCCCTGCGGCTCCCTCTAGGCGCCCCTGCGGAATTGTCGACAGAGGTTTGTCTTAAGCTCCAATCTTTTAAGCCTTGGTTTGCTGACATTGTGAACTTCATTGTGAGGAAGGAGTACCCTCCAGACTTCACCAAGGCACAACGAGAGAAAGTAAAAGCTGAAGCTCGACACTACGTTTGGGACGATCCTTACCTTTGGAAGCATTGTAGTGACCAAGTGATCCGGCGTTGGATTCCGGAAAATGAGGTACAATTCGTCCTAACTTTCTGTCATTCTGAAGCATGTGGAGGGCACTTTGGGGCAAACAAAACTGCAAGAAAAGTTTTGGATGCCGGTTTCTTTTGGCCACACATTTTTCGAGACGCTTTTGCATTTTGTAAAGTGTGTGATAGATGCCAAAGGGTAGGAAATATTTCAAGGAGACATGAAATGCCCCAATCCTCTCTTATATTTTGTGAAATATTCGATGTTTGGGGAATTGATTTCATGGGGCCGTTTCCTACTTCATTCGGGAACTCATATATTTTGCTTGCGGTGGACTATGTTTCCAAGTGGGTGGAAGCAAAGACCACCAAAACTGATGATTCAAAAGTAGTTGCAGCTTTTCTGAAGGAAAATATCTTTGCAAGATTTGGAATCCCAAAAGCCTTAATCAGTGATAGGGGTGCCCATTTTTGCAACAAGACGATCACGGCTCTCCTTAAGAAATACCATGTTCACCAAAGAGTATCAACAGCTTATCATCCACAAACAAACGGCCAAGCCGAGGTGTCTAACCGGGAAATAAAGACCATCCTTGAAAAGACGGTTTCTCTCGGGCGGAAGGATTGGAGTGCAAGGCTAAATGACGCCCTATGGGCATATCGGACAGCCTACAAAACTCCCATCGGAATGTATCCTTTTAGGCTCGTGTTTGGGAAAGCTTGCCACCTACCGGTGGAGTTAGAGCACAAAGCTTGGTGGGCGGTAAAGAAGTGCAACATGAACATAGAAGAAGTGGGAGAATTCTGGAAGCTCCAATTGCAAGAGTTGGAGGAACTAAGGCTAGATGCATATGACCATGCTACCACATACAAAGAAAAGACCAAAGCATGGCATGACCGGAACATCCTTCGGAAGGACTTCAAGGTAGGTAATAAGGTACTTCTCTTTAAATCCCGTTTGAAACTCTTTGCAGAAAAGTTGCGTTCAAGATAGACAGGGCCGTTCATAGTAGCTGAAGTATACCCTCACGGGGCTGTGGATCTCTATGACCCCCAAACGCACAAGGTGTTTAAGGTGAACGGACAAAGGCTAAAGTTTTACCTTGAAGGGGTCAAGAACGATCCGATTGATGAGATGGTGCTAGAGGAGGCACAGTCAGAGAAGTAGAGATCTTACGTCGAGCCAACGACGTAAAACAAAGGCGCTTCTCGGGAGGCAACCCAAAGGAATAAAAAGAGGAGTTTTTGTCAAGGAACCTGCCCCTGCGGTGACACTCAAGCCAGCGCTGCCCCCGGCGCTGGTCCTGCGCCTGCAACACGTCTGTCACCGCCCCCGCGATGACAACCCCTTGCCCCTGCGGCGGCCATCCTTGACACAAATTCCCAGCGCCGCCCCCGACGTTTGGCCTGCGTGCCCCTCTCCCTTGTCGCCGCCCCTGCGGTGTCAAACCACCGCCCCTGCGGGTTTACCCAGAAAAGAAAAAAATAGGATATCGAAAAATGCCTACACCTACCACGCACCACTCACCAACCTTCTTCACCAAATACAAACCCTCCAAACTCCCTTCCTTCAGCAAACACCCTCAACGCCCCTACGCCCTCTTCCCAAAACCAATCTCGCCGACGCTCCTGTGCCACCTCCGACAGCTAGCCACCAGTCGACACCCCTGCGCCACCTTCTCCCGCTACCCCTGTGCTCTCTCACAACCCTACGGCCTTCCTACTCACCCACCTCATACATTCCACTCCAGCTACATCACCGGCGATCCTACACCACCAAGGACGTCGCCGGAGCAATCTCAGCAACACCCTCTCCATTGCGCCTCAGAAATCGTCTCTGCACTTCTCCCGCACATGCGGCTGCAAGCATCCGCCCCTGCGCCTCACCGCCCCTGCGCCTGCGAAGCCGCCCCTGCGGAAATCACAACAGAAAGGTCGTTTTCTTTTCCTCATTTCAACATTTTCTAATCCTTTGCTTCAAATACTTTCAAGAATGGAAGCCCCAAGGAAATACAAGATGACGGAAACAAAGAAGGACCGATATAGGATTGTGCAAGATCGATTTGTGTATGCAACTCGATTTCTACATATCCCGACCTTGGAGAAACTGGGCATGCTAGAGAGCATGCAAGCGTTTTTGCTGGGCTAGGAGACTTCCTCCAGAAGAGTGCTCCGACATATCCGGAGCTCAACAGACATTTTATCGCCACTTTCACAATGTAGAAGGAAGACCACATGTGTACCGGCCTCACCTTCAAGTTCAACAAAGGTGAAGTACACTCTTGACTACAACGATTTACGGGAGGCTTTTGGGGTGACTCTAAACCCCTCTGAGAACTAGTGGGATCCAGTCCCGGCCCCAGACCTATGTGAGTTTTGGCAAGCAGCTACCGGGTCGGAGTTCCATGTTGGGGGTGAGTACTCCAACAAACTCACTCACCCCAGTTTGAGGTTGATTTCCAAGATCCTCATGAGTGTATTTTGTGGACACAAAGAGGAAAACAAGGTCGCTCTCAAGGACCTCCCACTACTCTACTCCTGCCTTCCACAGAGCGAGAAGCTGATGGATTGGCCCTCTCTCTTCCTCGCCGCTTTGAAGCGGATTAGGAGGAATGAGCGGAGGGATATTGTCGGCGGTGGGGTGATCTCTTTGATCGCCTCACAAGTGATGGACCTGTCCGAGTTAGAGGATGGGATGGCGGCTCCTCTCTACACTGAGGGGATGCTTAGGAGGTGCAAACTCCTCCGGCGGGACGGGGAGAACCTGTTTTGGATCTCCCTTGCAGATGGGATTCACCTCACCTACCTCCCCCGACCTTTACCACTAGGAGGTGAGCTCTCCGAGCTCTACATACCGGCAGATCCTTTCGTGCCGAGGAGGCCACTAGTGGCCATTGTGGAGAGGCATGCCGCCAGCTCCAGCCGGGCCCATCAGGAGGAGCACCTGCTCATCCCAGATGACGAGGAGATGCCCACAGCGGCACCAAAGGAGGACCCGGCCCTTGCGAGCCTTCAGGCTCAGATGGCGGCTATGACGACCCAGCACCGGGCATGACAGTCCGATTACCAGCGGACAATGCTGGAGCAGAAACAGAGCTGGCAGGACACTTTTGCCACCTCCATGACCTCACACTTCGACCAGAGGCAGGAGGCCTGGCAGGCAGCCCAGCAGCAGCAGCTGGAGGCTCAGCAGCTGGCTTGGCAGGCCAGTTTTGAGACCTCTTTTGGTCACCGGATGTCTGCCCAGCAAGACCGCATTGATGACATCTACCAGCGCCAAGAGCATTTCTTCTGCCACTTCCCTTACCACCGGAGGAGGGTCCGGGTGGTCCATCCGGACCACCCCAGTGAGGGGTACATTTCTTTTTCCTTCTCCCGTATTTATCTTTGACTCATTTCCACTTTGAGGACAAAGTGCACTTCAAGTATGGGGGAGGGACATATCATTGCTTGTACAGTTTATTGTGTTGTTTTTGGCATTTGTTTTGCATTGTTGAAATCAGTTTGAAAAAAAAAGCCAAAGAAGTGAAAAAAGGCATGAAAATCCTTGGATAAACCGAAAACCCGAAAGGGCGGTTTAGGTAAAAAGAAGGTAGTCCGACCAACCTTAGGTTGGTGCAAAATTGGACTTGAGGGATGTGAGTTTAAGTGAGAAAAGAATAAGAGTGGCAAGGTGAAAACCCGAAAGGGCGCCTTGGCAAGATGAGCGACACCGAGTGTAGGTTTCCCTTCCAGCGTTTTGGGTGACATAAGAAGGGGAGTCATAAGGAGGTTGTCCAGGTAGGCCACTCTTGGAGCGATAAGGATGGTAGTATCTCTTTTTCTCACATTTCCTCTCTTTTCCTCCTTTCTTTCTTGGCTTTTCTCTTGTTTTCCATTATTTTTCTGCTTACTCATGCTTCATGAGGCCTTTGAGTCTAGTTGATGACATTTGTTTTTACTCGGGACGAGTAAAAGGTCTAAGTATGAGGGAGTTTGATAGGTGATGGAATCACTATCAATTAGGGTAGTTTTTAGAGTCTTTTTATTGCATTAGTGTTGGTTTATGCTACTAACTCCTTGGTCCAAAAGAAGAAGATCAAAACAAGCTAATGAAGGAGTTATAAGCACTTAAGAGTGAAGATCGATCACAAAGCAAAGCTTCTGCTGCCTCACCGCCCATGCGGGTCCTTGCAGCCGCCCCTACAGTGACTTGCCTTGACGAGACGAAGACCAGCTCCCCTGTGCCTCCCACTGCGCCCTGCCTGCGCCTCGCCTTGGGAGTTGGAAGGTGAAGAGTCTGTGTCACCGCCCCTGCGTTGGCCTTAAGGCGCCCCTGCGCCTTGACATCAGAAACGTCCGGAAGGCGAAAGGTCAGACGTTGAAGTGCATTAAAGATCCGCCCCAGCGGAGTTATGTAGCCGCCCCAACGGTTCTTAAGAAGATCAACCGATTCTGCCTAAACCGCCCCTGCGGTTCCTGAAGGCCGCCCCTGCGGTTTAACGCCAGAAGCTTTACTCCGGTTGTTTACACCACCTTTATGGCATTTAAGGTGGTTGTTTTAGGCCGGCTATTTACTCCTAATTAAGTGTCTTTTGTAGTATAAATAGTCCATGGCTGATTGCTAGAATCATCCATGCTTTTCCTCACAAAATCCATTTTAGACTTGAGCTTTTCATTGTAATGAGTTCCTAACTCCCTTGCTACATTGGGTTGGTTTGAAGATACTTTGTTGCTTTGGTTTTAAGTCCTTTTTAATCTAAGTTTTCATTCAGTAATACTTCGTGTTTCCTTGATCTCCATTGTCTAATTGCATGTTTACTATTGCTTGAGATTGATCACCTTAGGTTCTAAAGTGCATGCAAACAACTAGGATTAATAGATTCCGGGTTCGGGTCTTTAATCTAGTAGCAACTTTAAGTAATAACGGGTTGTGATTACTTAAAGAAAAGGAACACAAATATAAAGATAAGTTTAACGGTTTTAATCTTCTCATTATATCCCTTTGTCTTTGTTTGAAAGCTAACCTGTTATTTGTTCTTGTAGGTTTACGGAACTTTAATAGGTTAAGTTGTGTTGATACCGGTTGGTTCAACACATATATACGATCGAGACGGGAGATTACTTGGAAACTTGTAAAAGGAACTCACCAAAGTAGCAATTGCATGCTTAGAATCAACCTAGTGTAGATTCATCTATTATTGTCTTACTTGTCGCATTAATCGTTTTCATAAGTTTTTGTGCATCAATTCAACCAACCCCCCCCTTGTGTCACTTGTCATTATAATCGATAATTGCATCTAAAACACCTTAACTCTCTTGGGTTCGACCCTTACTTAATCACTATACTTGTTTTTAGTGCTAAGTCGGTATTTACTTTTGATTGGGTATAGACGACCATAGAAATACCTTCGGTCACACGGCTCTTCTATTCTTCTTCCATCACCGCCCTTCCGGTATGTCTCTATCTTGGTTAATTTCGTTTTCCAAGTGTTCTTCTTCTTCTATTGAGTTTTCTTCTAATGGATTTTACACTAGTGCTTTGGATAAAGGCTTTTTAAATTGATTTGTTTGCGAATATTATCTTAGTTTTAGCCTTTTGGGGGTTTCTGTATGACTATATCGATATATGTATAGTTGTGCTCATAATGTTAGGATTAAAAGCTTGAAAATGCGAAGCATATCCGATTAAAATGGAAGTTTATTCCTTTTTTTTACTGAAAATGCAGTGCAAGTGGGTTAGGTTTGAAACTGCAATGCAATTGTGCTCTATATCTGTGATATTTATTGTCAACAACTTACTAGCACTAGATGCACTACCCATAGCCATTAATGGAACTTTGATGAATTTATGATCATGCCATAAGCATGCTTGAGAGTCCTATAGTTGGTCGACTAAGGTATGGATCTAGATTAATTATAGGAGTCACACTTGAAACTCTTAAGCTCTCATTTGAAGATATTGATTCACACATCAAGAGGTAACCTTCTCGTTTACTTTCTCTAATCGACGTATGCATGTGATGTGATGAGTTCCAAACTTAACATCATATAGCCCTTAGAATCATGCATTTGCATATCCATATATCTTGTCTATGCTTCACTTTAGTGTAGAAAGTTTCCCTTTCCATATCTCGGTGTCTACTTTAGTTTATTTTGTGTTACAAACATTCAAGGTCATTTATGGAGCATAATGGTATGAAAATACCAAATCACGAGGATTTAATCTTCCTTGGACTTAGATAATACATGAAAACATCAAGATTGGCTGAATATTATAGAAGTCAAGTAGAAACCATTGGAGTTGGATGCCATTTTTCGACGGCCTCTGAGAGATTCCCAATTTCAACCATCTTCCCTTTGGATTTGACATTTGTGTCAACTGAAAAGTTGTAGATTTTCAACTAGAGAAGAGGGAAAGTCAGTTTTACTGAATTGTCAGAAACGTTGTCAAACAACGCTGCCAAACGGCCGTTTCCACCTTGTCAGGCCATCTCTACCTTCCTATGTTGTCTTTATGCCATCTCGCCTACACTGGTGATCCGAATCATATCCTTTCAATCTTATCTTTAGAAGGATAAATTTCGTTACCCTAGACTCCGATTTTTACCTTATACAAACACATATATCAACCCTAGTTTTGCATCCCATCCATAATCTATTTCTCATAATCTCATCTTATCATCTCGTAGCCATCAAGTAGCTTTAGAAGTAGAAATTTCATCTCATTGTGCTAGAACCAAACAATTATGAGGTTATGTCCTTTCTCATTTTATATATAGATTATGCTTATATTCAATCATGTGTAGCTAATCTTCATCCAGATCTAAGGATTGGATTATTCCTATAATGGTTTGATTTATTATTGCATATATGATTTGTGAATTGAGATTGTGATATTGCTTCTTTTCAAAGTACTTCTTTTTCAGCTTCTATTTACCTTCGAAAGAAGTGACGTTCATAAAGGTTTTAGGTAAAAAGAGTTTGCGCCAAAAGCAAGGTTGTTTTAATGAATTTAATGAAAAGCACTTAGTTGAAGATATTGACACCTACCTTTTACTTCGAGGATTTCTAACTATCGTAGAAAATTCTGGTCTTTGTACCTTTTCTAGCTCATGCGCCAAAAGTGAGGCTTTTCTTGTTTTTTCATGGATTTATATGTTCTTAATGGGTTTCCTGTATACTTGACACAACCGCCGGTTTGAGGGTGCAATCAAGTTGGATAACACAATCTTTGTTTGTCTATGCCAAAGGCTATTTTAGATAGTTACCTACAATGTTCACATATCAATGTTCATGAGTTTCATACATGCAATCTTATTTTAATCATTATGCTAGAGATTCCGCTTTCCTTGGATCATCTCTCTCCATTATTTGCATACAATAATCATTGTTTTTCCCTTTTATCATAATTTCCAAAAGACAGATTTGCTCTTCGCTTTCTTCTTTGTTATTTTCCTTCGCTTAGCATAATTGTATAATAAATACATCCAAAATAGTCGTGGTCCATGTGATTCAACACTCAATATACTACAACTAAATCCGTCATCCTTTCGAGAAGAAGGTTGTAAGACCATCAAGTTTTGGAGCCGTTTCCGGGGATTGTAGATAGTTTTGGTTGTTTCCAATAGTCGGTTATTTTAGGTTTCATGTTTATTTTGATCTTTGTTTTTTTTGTTTTTCTTCCACATGTTGGATTCCTGAAAGACAAAAAAAATGGACAGGGTAGATCAACCGTGCACACTGGAAGTAATGATGGATCCTAAACAAGCCGTTCTCACCCATGCTTGGATGTTTTTGGACGATGAAGCTAAATAATTAACTCTAAGTGTTGCTACTTTAAAATTGGTCTAGCAAAACACATTCAATGGTGGACAAGATGAGAATCCACAACAACATTTGATGAATTTTGAAAATATCACGAACATGATCAAAATCCACAATTTTTCAAAAGATACCATGAAAATGCAAGCATTCATATTTTCCTTGGATGGTAGAGCTCGCACCTGGCTTGAAAGAGAACAAGCATGTAAGTACAATGATGCGGGGTTGAAGCCGCAATTGAGGGATCTATATTAGAAATCCACAAGAGCTTCAAACTGTAATCTCGGTTTAAAATCTCGGTCAAGATGCGTAAACCTGAGTAGCAAGATTTCACGAAAATAAAAGAAACGAAGAAGGCGAGATGTGGAATGGTAGATGGCGAGATTAGAGATGAATATGGAATGGATGAGTAGATGGAAATATAGGTCAAGAAGAACCAAGATGTAACACCCCAAATCCGAGGTACTCGGGATGCTACGGGCTAGGACCTTACAATGGGTCCCGACCCTTTGCTTGACAACAACTTCTCCGGACCTTACAACATGACACGAATAAAAGGCAAATGAAAGAGTTTTAATGCATGAGTGAATATCTGAAATACAACTGAAATGTAACTACAACCGAGTTCTCAAAATCATAACAACATAATCAAAAGTCTTAAGATAACAATAATAGAAATCCGATCCCGTCCTATAATGTACGGAACCCCGGCTGCTCACTACCACCGGATCACTCGACCGCCTTCTTATCCTGCAAGGCATCTACAAAGCGGTATAAAACCGTTAGGTAACATTCTAAGCATTAGAATAAAGGTAAAGGCACATAAACACATAAAGAAGACAACACATACAACATGCAAACACTAAAGTCTGTTTATTATCTTTATTCACGCTATTCCTTACTAATTAAACTTTCGGTTTTGTGACACGAGAATCTCCGTGAAACTCACCTCTGTCCCCGTTTACCAGCAAGGAATGATACTGATGCATCCAACAATCTACCTGTTTGGGCTAGTCGCAGAGAACCTCCTAACTCTCGCAAGAGCAAGGCAGTGATGTCACCGCCTGTTATCATACACTTGGGTCAATTATATAATATCTATAGGTCGTCCTATTCCGTTTTCGTTGTTTTAACATAACTAACACACACCACCAATACACAACATACTAATACGAAGAAGCCAGATAAGTAAGCCCGGGGACTTACCAGTCCCACAGCAAAACCCGATCGAAACTCTCTCAACTTCCCATGGGAAGGCACGCAACGCCTGTTCAAGACAAGGCACACGGATCAACATCTCTCTAGCAAACTAGAAGTCCTTAGACTTCTAGGTCTAACAACCCGCACAAGATCTACCACACATAAGATAGATCAAAACCCTCAGTCCACTGCCTTATAGGCTCCTATCATGATCACTCTCGCATACAAACCGCTATCCTCAAAGATTCAAGAGATCTTGTCACAACACCACAACCAACAAGCTCACAACTCTCACAAGATAATCCTAAGGTCCAAGCCACTAGTTGGCATTCCATAGCAAGCTATGCTAAGCCAGCCTAACATGCTACTAAGGTGAATCAAGGTCTAAGATGTAGAAAGGAAAGGAGAGAACAAGAAACCGGCGACTTACTGGTGCAGAAACCGCCCCTACGGTGTCAAGACGCCGCCCTTGCGGTGAGCAGGACCCAGAATCCGCCCCTGCGGTTTGCAGAGGCCGCCCCCGCGGTTTACATGATCCGCCCCCGCGGCTCACAAGATCCATCCCCGCGGCTGCAGTCTAGAAACGTCGACTCTTTGGTTCTTCGATGTACAACAACCCTCCTATTGCCTCCTTTGATGTTGTGAACATCTCTTAGCTCTCACCACAAGATCCTGGTCTTCCTCCACGGTCTAAACACACAAGAACACAAGAAGGAACAAGAGAAGACTCTCTTGAGTGAATCCATGGATCTCACTCTTCAAAGGTGCAAGAAGGAAGAAGGAAGGAGAAGAGAAGAAGGAGAAGGAAAGAACTTACTCTAGATCACGTCTCTATAGTCCAACCTTCATGTGACAGCTTCAAGAGGATAGAAAAGCGAAGGTGGAGAATGGAGGTGAAGGAGATGAGAAAGAAGAACGGAGAGGAGAGAAAGTGACGTGAAAAGAGAATAGGGAGGGAAATAAGGCTGCATAAATGGGAGGAGACCAAAGGTCAAGCAGCCTAAGGATCACCACATACTGTGGTCGGCATAAATGAATGGGGAGATGAAAGGTCGGAAGAAAGACGGACTTTTCTCCCGCTCTGTAGTGTTGCCGCTCCCGCGGAACGTCCAAGCCGCGGTCGCGGACAGCCGCGATCGCGGGCCTTCTAAGTCGCAAGGGTGGTAGCCTCTGCTAAAGGATTCTAAAGCCTCTCGTGAATGAACCAAAATTCCGGGCGTTACACAAGATATACTTACTAGAACATTGATCAACTAGATCAAAACTCAAGCTATGAATTGCCTTAACCCTTCCTTCTTCAACCTTACACAAGTATTCAAATTGAGGCAAGCCGAAGGAGGGACTAGAATCGACTAGGAGAACCAATCTCTAAGGAGATTAACACATACATGAAAAACCTAGCAAGGGCTCACAACGATTCAATCAAAGGCTCTCTTTTTTATTGAATTTGAATAATAAAACAAAAACCCACATAAGCAAAGCTTCGAGCCTCACAAATTTTGTTCAAAATAACCTAACCTAAAAAACGTGTAGGGAGGTTCTTTTATAGCCTTAAAAGCCTCCATCTTAAAGACTAAAAATAGTCCTACAAAAATATAAGATAAAAGATACATTTAGAACGTCTAGAGCTTAAAGGTAATAAAATGTCTTTAAAATATCATAGAAGCTTCAAGGCTTCAATCCTTGCTTTCCTCTATGCCATCATATGTGCATGGCATCTCCTCTAGGTCTTCCTGGGTTGGAATTGTCTTCAATGGTCTTCTTAGGAGCTAAAGATGCCAACAAGCTAGCTAGAAACCTCTTCTGAAACGGTTCTTGCTTTGGATCTAGTAATTACTCCTTCCATGGTAGAACTTGTAGGTGATGGCAATGGTTGAGACTCCTTCTCCTTGATAGCTCTTTCCCTTGATCTAGTGATTGGTCCTTGTGTAGTAGGGGTTGTTGGGGATGGTCCCTCATCATACTCCCCTTCTTGAAAATGATTCGACCTCGAATAATCACCATGTTCATCACTAGACACAAAAGGACTCAAGTATCCTACATTGAAAGTAAGACACACGCCATAGTCCCCCGGAAGCTCCAATACATAAGTGTTGTGGCCAATCTTATGTAGTACCTTGAATGATTCATCTCCTCTTGGTGACAACTTTGATTTGTGCTTCTCAAGGAACTTTTATTTTCTTAGATGCAACCAAACTAGATCTCTTGGCTCGAATTAGCTTCCCTTTTCTCTTCTAGCCTCTTGCATGTTTTAGCATGCAAATCTTGGAAGAATTCCACCTGTTTTCTTGCATTAAAGTCTACTTGCTCCTTTAAAGGCAACAATATAAGATCAAAAGAGGTCAAAAGATTCAACCCACACACTCAAAAGGCATTAGGTTAGTAAAATAATGTAATGTTCGATTATAAGCCAACTCGACATGAGGTAAGACATCTTCTCAGGCATTCAAATTATCCTTCAAAATAGCCCATAAAATGGTAGTTAAAGCCCTATTAGTAACCTCCTTTTGACCATCTGTTTAAGGATGAGTAGAAGTCAAAAATAGTAACTTAGTTTCTAGCTTTTCCCAAAGAGTTTTCCAAAAGAAACTAAGGAACTTAAAATCTCTATCACTCACGATAGTCCTAGGTACTCCATGTAATCTAACTAATTCCCTAAAGAAGAAGTTAGCTACATTATAAGCATCATCGATCTTATGACAAGCAATAAAATGGGTCATCTTAGAGAAACGATCTACAACCACAAAAATTGAATCCCTCCCCTTCTTAGTCCTAGGTAACAATACAACAAAGTTCATACTAATGTATAACCAAGGTGATGTAGGCGTAGGTAAGGGGGTATATAAGCCATGGGGTTTCAGTCTAGCCTTAGCTTTTAAACACACAAGACATCTCTTAATCATGTTCTCTACATCCTTAAGCATATGAGGCCAATAAAAATGTAATTGCAACGTATAATGCGTCTTATTCCTCCCAAAGTGTCCCATTAAGCCTCCCATACGGGCTCCTCAGCAAGCAATATCCTAAGGGAACATCTAGGAATACACACTTTATCAACCTTAAATAAAAATCCTTCAAACAAGTAGAACTTATCTAAGGAACCTCGAGACTTACAATGCTAATATATGTCTCCAAAATCAGCATCATCATCATATAGATCCTTAATGTAACAGAATCCTATCCATAGTAGTGATCAAAGAATGTCTCCTAGAAAGAGCATCACCTACAACATTATCCTTACCCTTCTTATACTTAATGATATAAGGAAAAGTCTCTATAAACTCCATCAATCTACCATGCCTCCTATCTAACTTATCTTGACTCCTAAAATGATTTAAGGACTCATGATCAATATGTAGGACTAATTTATTAGGCCAAAGATAATGTTGTCATGTCTTAAACACTCGATAAAATGCATAAAGCTCCTTATCATATGTAGAGTAATTTAATCATGGTCATTTTAATTTCTCACTAAAGAATGCGAGTGGCTTACATTCTTGCATGATTACTCCTCCAATTCCAATTCTTAAAGCATCACATTCAACCCCATAAGGGCTTGGTAAAGTTCGGAAGTGCTAGAAGAAGTGAATGGGACAACTGCCACTTCAACTCCTTAAACGCCTTCTCTTGAGCATCTCCCCACACAAATGGTACTTTCTTATTTGTCAATGAAGTAAGTGAGGCTGATATGGTGCTAAAATCTCACACAAATCTCCTATAGAAGGTGGCAAGACCATGGAAGCTGCCTACAAGTCCGATAGTGGTAGGTGTTGGCCATTCTTGGATGACCTTGATCTTCTTCTCATCCACTTCTAAACCTCTAATACTCACTATAAAACCAAGGAAAACAACTTTATTAGTAGTAAATTCACATTTCTTAAACTTTAGTATATAAAGATTCAGCTCTAAGAGTTCCAAGTACATGCCTTAAGTGCTCTTCATGTTCATCAAGTGATCTACTATAGATGAGGATGTCATAAAAATAAACCACTACAAATTTGCTAATGTAGTGACATAGAACATGGTTCATCAACCTCATGAATGTGCTAGGAGCATTAGTCAAGTCAAAAAGGCATCGCTAATCACTCATATAGACCAAGCGTAGTCTTGAATGCCGTCTTCCATTCATCTCCTTCCCGCATCCAGATTTGATGATATTCACTCTTAAGGTCAATCTTAGAGAACAAGGTGGATCCACTAATCTCGTCTAGCATATCATCCAATCTAGGGATGGGATGACGGTACTTAATACTAATGTTATTAATTGCCCTACAATCAACATACATCCTCCATGTATTATCCTTCTTAGGTACTAAGAGGACGGGAACAACACATGGACCCAAACTTTCTCTCACATAACACTTATTTAAGAGCTCTTGCACTTGGTCTTGAGTCTCTTGACTCTTTGACTCTCTTGAGGGTTCATCTTATAAGCTGGACAATTTGAAAGTGTAGCACCTGCAACTAAGTCAATTTGATGGTCAATGCCTCTAAAAGGTGGAAGACCAGCTGTAATCTCATCCGGAAACACATCACTAAATTCATCTAGAAGGTTTAGGATGAATTGGGGTAAGGTGGCCTTAGCCTCATCACTCAAAGTCAAAAGAGTTTTACATAAGCTCATGATAATGGCATCCAAATGGTATAGTCATGGATGGACTCTTCCTTAGATGCTAGAAGGATGGACCAATATTTCTACAATGGGCGAGATGTGCCTACACTAGGGCGATATTCTCCACTAGGGCGAGATCTTCCTGCTCTAGAGAGATATAATCCTTCATTGCGGCAAGATAATCCTGCACTGGGGCGAGATTCTTCACTAGGTGAGATTTCTTTATATTGGGAAGAGATTCTTCGCTGGTTAAATATTCTCCTCCTTTCCTCTTGCAAGATTCTTTCTCCTTGTTCTTTTTCTCATAGCATTAAACAATTTGTAATGAATTCATGGGTTCTAGAGTTAGTGTTTGACCATTAAACTTAAAAGAATGTCTATTACTATATCTATCATGCTTAGTTCTTCTATCAAACTGTCATGGACGTACTAGAAGAATATAATATGCTTGCATGGGAACTACATCACAAGTAATGGTATCTCCATAGCTACCTAAAGTGATAATAACCCTAGCTTGCTTGTTCACTTTCAATTCACCATAATCATTCATCCAATGCAACTTATATGGTCTAGGGGTGATGAAACGTGGTAATTTGCAACATGTTGACCAAATCGGTGCTAGCTATATTGCAACAACTACCTCCATCTATGATCATGTTACACACCTTCCCTTTAACAAGACATATAGTATGAAATAGGTTTTCCCTTTGATTATCCTCACATGGGGCTATCTTAGCATGCAAATTTCTCCTAACAATCAATGATTCTCCATGCTCATACTCAATGCCCTCATCACTATCACTACCAATTTCATGCATTACATTAAGGTGTGTGTAATAATCATGATCATGCTCTTCCTCACTCTCATATTGCCCAAATTGATTAATAACTAAAACCTTCTTATTAGGACATTCTCTCATATAATGACCTCTACCTTGACACTTAAAGCATACAATATCTCTAGAGTGAAAAGTAGAGCAAGAATTGCTCCCTTTATGACCACTTGAAGGCTCATTCAAGGATCTAGATGATGATTGAGGTGTAGAAGGCTTCCTTGATCCTACTTGATCCATGACTGGACCTTTTCTCTCATCCTTTGTGGATGTGTGCTCACGGTTTTGGGAGCTTTGGAACCGATTGAATTGTTATTTCCACAAACATATAGTTCCATAGCTAGTCTTGGCTCCTTGTCTGCTTCCTTTGGTCTTCTTCTTGACCTTGATAGCCAACTTGCAAATCCATCATGGTATTATAAGGGTACAAGTATGTTTCATTAGCTAAGGATGGAAAAATATGTAAATAACGATCCATAGTAGACTCCTCATCCTATATGGCATTGGCTTTCACCATTTCCATTTGCATAGATGTGTAAACCTTCTCGGCACTCAAGGCTCCTTGATGAAGGTTCTCCAACCTTTTCCTTAGCTCTCTAGCATGATATTGAGGCACAAATCTAGCTCTCATCAAGTCCTTCATTTGCTCCCATGTGGTAAAAGTTGGATCTAACGTTCTTCTTCTTTCCTTGAGGGGCTCTTAAGGGTGATCCGGGGCTGTGGTTATAGGTGGATTTCATGAGCTTCCTCCAACTTCAAAAATGGATCTTGGCTGAGATGTGACATAAGGTTGGGGGCGAGATTCCAACGTTCCTATTCTCTCGGTTAGGGTTGCAACCGAATCCATAAGTTGATTCAACATGTCAATGGTCTCGGGATTCATTGGATAACTTCCTTGTGACCTTTTGGGACTATTAGACTAGACATCTGCACAAACTCACAAAGTAACATCAAACTTGTGAAGTTTGTGAAATCAAAAACTCCTCACTTGTGTTTCTCACACTCACACTTAGTTGTGATGATCACAAGCTAATTCGATGTAATTGCCTTGGATGGATTAATACTCTTGTAAGTTCAATGACCTAGCTTCAACTAGAACACTTCTTGGTTGAATCAAGATGAAAGTTTGGCTTGGATGAAGGTTCTTGTGTTAAAAGATAGTTAAGGAACCGTTGATGGAATTTTTTTCACACAAATCGACACAAAGTGAAAAGAATATAGCAAGTAGACTAAACTAGTGTGATAGCAAGAAAAGATAACTAACTAACAAACCCAAAGAAAAGACTCAATGTGTATGGAGTAGAAAAGAGACAAGAAATATGCACACAAGATACTAATAAGAGAGCTTCATTTACCTTGCATTTATGCAATTAGAGAGAGATAGCCGGTTCAGTATTGATCTCGACAGTGACAAATCTCTGTTGTAATCTCGGCCCGAGATATCTATTGGAAGGGCGACATTGACGAAAGGTAAGTGTTTAGGCTATGGAAAGCTAGGGTTGGGGTAAACTTCTTTCTTGATGCCTTCTTGATAATTTCACACTTGGATTGCAAAAACTCTTGCTTTACTAGCTTCACCAAAATTTTGGATAGTATAATATGTGATATGAAGTGTAGGACAATATAAATGTAGAGATTTTCTAATTTATTGTCTTGATGGGGTGGGGATTCAAAGTGAGGAGATATAGGCTGCTGGACAAAAGAAATATAGCGAGATTTGGATAGGATTTGATAAGATCTTACCTACTAGATAAGATCTTATTAGTTCTTAAAATTAAGGAAACTTTGTGCATCTCTTTCCTCTTTGATGTACCAGCTAGATAATCATATATTTTGATAAGATTTGGATCAAATCTCGTGCTTGATTCGATTGGATATGGAGAGACTTGCTGGCCAAGCAAAATCTGGACGTTGAAGCCACTACCTCGCCGCAATATTCTTTAGTGAGATCTCGGCGTTAGGTTCCTGTGAGACTTCAACACTAGGGTTATGGCTGGCTTGGGTTTAGGTTGTGGCGTTCTCTCTTCTCTAATAGACATAAGAATAAAGCAAATTAATCTCAAATAGACTCTTAACAAAAGAAAGAAAACAAAAAAAAGACTCAATTTTTTACTTGACTCAAAGAAGACTCAACATAAAATACTTAAACCGTTGAAGTGTTGATTAAGTTGGACTTCAAACTAGCAAGCTCTTATTCAACTTTGATGCGGAGTTAAATCTGCAATTGACGGATATAGATTAGAAGTCCACAAAAGCTTTAAATTGTAATCTCGGTGAAGAATCTCGGTCGAGATGGGTAAACGTATGTAGTGAGATTTCACGAAAACAAAAGAAACGAAGAAGGTGAGATATGGAATGGTAGATGGCTAGATTAAGGATAAATATGGAATGGATGAATTAATAGAAATATAGGTCAAGAAGAACCAAGATATACTTACTAGAACCTTGATCGAGTGGATCAAAACCCAAGCAATGAATTAGCTTAGCCCTTCCTTCTTTAACCTTACACAAGTCTTCAAATCGAGATAAGCGCAAGGAGGGACTATAATCGAGTAGGAGCGTCAATCTCTAAGGTGATTAATATACACAAGAACAACCTAGCAAGGAATCACAATGATTCAATCAAAGACTCTCTTTTTGATTAAATTGTAACGATAAAATGTAAACCTCATAAGCAAAGTTTCGGGTCTCACAAATTTTGTTCAAAATAATCAGACCTAAAAAACGTGTAGGGAGGTTTTTTTATAGCCTTAAAAGCCTCCATCTGAAAAAATAAAAATAATCCTAAAAACTTATAACATAAAGATACCATTAGAATGTCTAAAGCTTAAAGGTAATAAAATGTCTTAAAAATAACGACCATTGCAATCTAAGCTTGTCATGCACCCCACGTATAACATGCAATGTTCATTTATCAACTTCGTTTTGCATGCCCTCAAGCTAAAATGAACACCTGTCTTTTCTCGATTTGATGTGCTCGGCTAGATGACGCATCGGTATCAAGATCAACGTCTTTCTTCTTTCGAGGGGTTCCGAAATGTTCGCATGTCAAACAAAACGTAACGAATCTCCTAACATTTCTCCATGGTTTACTTGTGACTAACACCATGTTCATTGTTCCTCTCATTAATTGAGCCCAATCGTTGGTCTCGCGATCGTGGAAAAAACCGTGAATTTCAAACATTGCGCTTATAATCGGTCCCTTCATCACGCGAATAATTCGGTAAACCCTAGTTCACATAGGATAAAATTAAGAATTCTTGTTTTTCACTTCAATGATAGCTTACAATAAGTTTAAATATACTTACCTCAAAATGTCGAAAAAATTTGTCAGACTAACTAAATTTTGTATCATCGAACGAAATCAACATCTCATCATCGTCTTGTGTTGTCATTTTCGGTACTGTTTTTTCGAAGAGTTTGTGAGCTTTGAACACTTTTTTTTGGCTCTCAATATATAAGTGATAGAAATTACAAAACATTTGAATTACAACGGTCATATTTTAAATTTACTACCGTACACAATATTTCAATTACAACGATCATAATCATCACGGATGTGGGATTCGTATCCGTGGCGGTTACGGATTCCGGACCATAATAATTTTCTCACAAATCCCGATACGGATCTTGGTCCGTAATAATTTTCTCACGAATCCGGATCTCAAAACCATAATGGTTACAAATCCCGAATCCATCGTGCGTTTATAAAATTGACGGCGTACGTAATACCCCTTTATAAATTAGGAGATCTTATCTAACTTGTATCGAAATTCCGCTGAGGAAACGGTGGGAAATTGTCGATTGGTGTTGGTTTCGGTGGGTGACACGCTATTTCCTCGCTGTGGGTGCCGCAATCTGGATCGTTGGAGGGACCTCACCGACCACGTGTCACGATTCTAATGCGTCTCGTGTTAGTGGGCCCACACCTCCCCCTAATTGCGAAAACAAGGACGCTATATATTCTCCTACCGCGGCCGGAATCAAATACTTGAAAGGGGTAGAAAAGCTTGTGGAGGCCTCAAAATCAGAAATGGCGGACGATTCCAAGAGCCGTGTGCAATCTATCAGGGAGTGGGTCGTCGACCACAAGCTTCGAACTGTTGGTGAATTTTCCCCACTTCATCTATTTTCTTCTGTGGTTTTCATTCTGTTATCGTTTTGTTAGGTTATATATGATCTGTGTTAATTTTGCGATTGTGTGCTCTCTATGTTGGATCGTTGAACGCGAAAAACAGGTTGTCTATGGCTGAGCGGCATAACGGGTTCGATTGCGTACAATTGGTCTCAACCGAACATGAAAACTAGTGTTAAAATCATTCATGCCAGGTTTTAATCTCTTCTCTCCCCTTGCTTTTCCGTTTGTGATTTCTGAGCTTTGAGGCGGTTTAGTCTGGCTTCTGAATCAACGGAACTTTGTTAATATTTCACTTTCTATTTTGGATCTCTGGCTTAAGTAATTGGTGCTAATGTTATCTGATATTTGAGTTGGATGCTATTTGATTTATGAATTGATTTTATCGGATTAGAATAATTTGGGGGTTCAGTAACTTGTTTTTCTCAATCTTCTATGGTTTAGGTTGAATTTTGGAGACCCTTGTGCCTTGTGTAGAAATGTTTCCACCTTTTACAGAAGGAAATATTCCTTTGGACCTTTGGTTGTGATTTGGGGTTTATTTAGGGTCTGTTCTAATTAATCAATAAATATTTGACGTTCATAATTGTTGCTTGTTCGAATTGATTGGTCATTTACATCTTAGACTTGCCTCGCTGCATGTATGTTTTTCAACAAACCAAATCTTTGTGAAATTAATTACTTTGGGTAGCCTTTTATGTGTAGAATCATTCGACCTGCCCACAGCGGTTGGCTGTGCCATGATAAATCAATGATGCTGAAGCATTCTGTATGTCCGACCTAAATGAACTTTTTTTGTGGTGAAAACCTAAATCAATTACTTTGTATTTATGACAAATGGTTGATACAAAGTTGAGCGATCACTATCCTTCACAGAGTTGCTTATCAAGTTGGAAAACTCTGTATTTATGTCATATTGACTCGTTTATGAATAAGTTATCTATATTTTTACTTTTGTAGCGTCTGTTATTATTTAGTAGCTTCTATTGTATTTGTATTGGTTGTGGTGGATGGAAATTGCCCATTAGTACAAGTTCTAGTCTAGCATGAAAAATCACTTGTTGCCGAAACAATTGTATGTTGATCTGGCTTGAATGAATTACTTTGGACATCTTATATCCAATTTTCAGCAACCTATGTTAATTTGTTATCATAATGGGAAGTAATAAACACCAGTTCAATTGTATGTATAAGTTTAACTGGAGAAGTCATGATACAAAGTTGATTGATCACTGAAGTTTGTTTTGTAAGTTCTGTTAGTGGCTATTTAAGTTATTTTTAATCTTCATTGTTTCGTTGTAGCTACTTTGTAGCCCAAATGAGAACTTAGGAAGTCTTGTAGTTGCTAACGTAGTCCATTTAACTGTGTAGTTTGGATTTTGGAATCAGATTTTCGCATTTGAAAAAGACAACTGTACTAAAATTTTGTTACACTAAACTCCAAATATCCAGTCTTTTATCTTGATTTCAGGCTGCATGCACAAGCACTTACTCTTGCTGCCTTAGCTGGAGCAGCAGTGGTCGAGTACTATGATCATAGGTCCGGGGCTAAAGCTGAACGTGTGGCGAGCTTCCTAGATCAACGCGATGCTCATGCTCGCAAAAACTGAATCAATTTTTACATGAAGACAATCGGTATGTAGTTTTAGCAGTGAAAACATTGATGTTTCATGCAACAGTTAAAACAGTGGTGGAGAGTGAGTTTAGCATTGTTCTCTTTTAAGCTGTATGATGAAGTGATACTGATACATTTGAATATGAGTTTGAAATTTAGGCCCATCCGTTTTATGGTGGATGATCATTGACGAAACTGTAAATCTGTGATCAGGAAATCACTGCTGTCAATTTCTTAAAATTACATACATTTATTGAAGAATATGAAATGCTGTTGAGGTATTCGAAAGATTTACATTCTGGTCTGTGTGGAGCTTTTTATTCCCATGAGAAGTGTCATGTAACCCCTATCTATAGTAGGGGAAGAAGTGAAGAATCTCTAGCTCCAATAATTTATGTTGAAACCTTATTGCTAGCAGGGCTGTCCAAACGGTCGGACCGGACCACCGACAGGACCGGGGTCAGGACATTTTACTACTTGTGTGAAACTGTCCATGGACCAAACCGGACCGCCACGGTCCGGTCCGGTCGGGACTGTTTTTTAAAAAAATATTTTTGTGTAGATTAAATCCGGTTGTCCGGGTTTGGACCGGACCAGACCGGATGCTCCTGTTCAAAAATTTTAAAGTGCAAATTAACGGTCCGGTCTAGATCGGAATATTACGGTTTAGGGACGGGCTGGACCGGACTGGACCGTAATATCTTGGACCGGATTCGACCGGCGTTTTACATTTACGGTCCGGTTTTCCGGTCCGGTCTGAGCATGTTCAACCCTAATTGCTCGCTCGCTCGATAGTGAAGCTCCTGTCTACAAAACTTTGCAATTTTGCACGGCTTGGCGTTCGAGTTGAACTGAAAGGTTCATGTATTCGGCTCGTCTAGATTCTAAAATTTAATGAGCATATGAATGGGTTTATACTCCGGCTTATTTAACAAGTGAACGCGTTTGAGTTGGGTTTTCTCGAGTTCGAGTAATCCGGTTTATATAACAATTTATACTCATCTGGTTATTGTAAGGGCCGTTCGACTAACTCGATTTATATAACAATTTATACTCATCTGGTTATATTCTGAGGGTCGTTATTCAATCACAGCCTAAAATTTAATAATGGTTTGTGGATTGGGACTGTAATTGACTGGATCATTACTGTTGAATTCCGACCGTAATGGACTGGATTGTTATGGAGTTTGAGTAACTCAGTTTATATAACAAACTATCCAATTTGGATTGTTATAGAGTAACTCAAGTTCAAGTAACTCGGTTTATATAACAAATTATCTGGTTTGAACTGAGACCGTATGCTCATCTCTAAGTAATGGACTGGATTGTTATGGAGTTTGAGCAACTCAGTTTATATAACAAACTATCCAATTTAGATCACTATTCTTTGTATTGCTGATAAGGTGAAACTAAAAGAAAATGGCTGAATTTGCAATGTAGGCCTTTTACAATGTAAAGTTTGGATTTAGGGTCTCCCATCATTTCATTTAGAAAATGGGCTCCTATTGTAGAAAAAAATCAGAAAAGTAAGGGACATAAGTATCCATCTGATTTAATGGGTGACATGAAAAATAGCCCAATCAATTCAGTCAGCCCATCTTCTTCTCTCACTTGTCCCTTCTTCTTTCCTCCTTTCAAATGTAAATTTATTTCTGGGTATCCATATGAAGCTCTTTTCTTCTTCCCATTCAAACGCAGGTCCACTCTTGTTGAGCTTCTTCTTCACCGGAATCTAGACTGCTTACATATCCCTGTTCTATTTCTGGGTAAGCAGTGTTTGGTCCTATTTCTGGGTAATCTCAAACTTCATGGGTAATGTATTTGTGGGTAATCTGAAACTTCTCATCTCTTGTTTTTGTGAATCTAAAACACTGAAACTTCCTGTTCTATTTGTGGGTAAGCAGTGTTTGTTTACAAAATTTATATTTGTGGGTAAGCAGTGTTTGTTTAGATTTTCTATTTGTGGGTAAACAGTGTTTGTTTCTATCCATGGATAATCTTCAACTTCTCATCTTCCTGGGTAATGTTTTTCTGGGTAAGCTGAAACTTCTCATCTTCCTAGGTAATGTATTTCGGGGTAATCTGAAACTTCTCATCTCTTATTTTTGTGAATCTAAAACAGTCAAACTTTTTGGGTAATGTCAAACTTCTTGGGTAATCTATCTGTGGGTAAGCAACGGTAAGTTGTGTTTGTTTCTGTGCGTACTAACATTGCCTTTTTGTTTATAGGGATGAAAACTTTACAATTTGCGGTTTATGCGGGTGGAGATTGGGTTTGTGTTGATGAGTGCTGGAGGTATGTTGGTAATGTCCACAACAAGCACATAATTATGAAGAAAGGATCAACAATGGATGACTTGAGGAGGTTAATAGGGTCAAGATTTAATTTGTACTTGGATAAACATGATATTACCTTGACCTATGGAAACACTATAAATCCATCTTTGCACACATTTGACATTGAAACTTGAGAAGATTTTGAAATGTTTGTAGAGACAAACAACTTGGGTAATATATCATGGAGCATCCCAATGTGTGTTACAATGAGAGAGAAACGCCATATTGAAGAAACCGTGATAACTACAAACGGTATGGATAATTCGAGCATAATAGTTTATGATGAGCAAGCAGGAATGTCTAGATTGAATGAAGGAGCAGCAAGGGGTAGTATAATATTAAATCCTGGGTATGGTGCTATTGGTTACCCAAATGAAGAGGATCCGGAGCAAAGTTCAAGGATTGATTTTGTTGAGACTCTTCAACAGAGGTGGGAACTTAAAATTGGGCACACTTACAAAAGTAAAAAAGAGTTGAAAGTTGCATTTGCTCTGAATGCAATCTATAACTGTTCTCAATACAAGATAGAAAAGTACGACTTACCAATTCAAAGCAATGCATACCCAGAGTCAATTCAAAGCAACACATACCCAACGCAATTCAAAGCAATACATACCCAAAGTACGACTTACCAATTCAAAGCAATACATACCCACAATCAATTCAAAGCAATACATACCCAAAGCAATACATATACTCAATTTACTCAACAATTCAAACCAATACATACCTAGAGTACTCACACATTTCTCAATTCAAAGCAATACATACCCAAAGTACGACTTACCAATTCAAACCAATACATACCCAAAGCAATACATATACTAATTTTACTCAACCATTCAAATCAATACATACCCAAAGTGCTCATACTTACCAATTCCTCATCAATGGCAGACTCGAACACTCCATGCTCCTCACGAACTGTAGCCTCGCCGGACTCGGGGGCCCTAGTATTAGCGGAAACCCTAGCTTCATCCTCCATTGAAGTCTCGCCGCCATCCTACGCTCCTCTACTTCAATAACAGCCTGTGAAAACCCTAGACTGTAAGAGGGCGCCGGAATCTGAGCAGAAGTGGAAGGGAGATCCGCCATTAAAGCAACGTTCCCAAGCGCTTTCAGGGGAGTAAGAAGAGGGAAAAGAAAGGAGAAGTGGGCGCCGGCTTTGGGTAAGATTGAAGAATAGGGCGCAAAGGAAGGGGAACTGGGCACCGGCTTCAGCGGACGAATAAGGAGTGCGCCGGCTTCAGCGGAGGAAAAGGGCAAAGAAAGGAGAAGTGGGCACCGGCTTTGGGTAAGATTGAAGAATAGGGCGCAACTTCAGGGGAGGATAAAGCAGTGCGCCGGCTTCAGCGGAGGAAGAAGGAGAGTGAGAAGGAAGAAGGAGAGTACGAATGAAGGAAAGAGAAGTGCGCCGATTTCAGAAGAAATGCGCCGGTTTGTAACTGTTCGGAAAGAGCGAATGAAGGAAAGAGAAGTGCGCCGGTTTGTAATTGTTCGGAGAGTGCGAATGAAGGAAAGAGAGAGCGGTCCTTTTTGGCTGAATGTTAACAAAAAATTCGTTTTTCCCCAAAAAATTAACATCAAATCATCTCAGAACAAAGCCTACGCTGCTCTCTTTTCAATTCAATGTCCACAGTAGCCTAGTTTATACTTGTTAGACCTATGTTATGTAGTTAGTTTATTAGAGGCCTATTTTACAAAATGCAAAATTTTGGGGTCCTCTTTCTCTAATTATTTCAAATAAAATCCCTCATAAGCTACAACTAAACAAGAAGTCCTACTGGAACTAATATTAGTACTATTATCAAAATATTATTGTACTTATTATTATTTTAGTTGTTATTTTTACATGTTTATTGAGTTTAATAATTCAATTATATGTGTTCTGCAAGATACCATATCTCGTCTTCTGAGGTAAGATACCCTATCTTATGTTCTGAGGTTTGATGTAGTCATTTGTTACCGGTTTCGTGCGTTTGTCGAGAAGGGGTGTGAATTTGTGATCGACTACTGACGGCTCCGTTGCAGTCCAAATATGAGGTGTCCACAGTTGTTCCCGAGACTTCCTCTCAGTGTACTTGCTTCGAAGATCAACGTTTATACTCGTTGTCTCCCGCTGGATGGATCATCCTGCTTTACCTTGAAGACAAAGTTGCTTTCGGTCTCATTTTGATGTATTTTTGTGTATTTCTTTTCTCATTTATTTGTGGTACTTCGTGACGGTTAGACCGTCTGCCGATTTTTTTGGCCTTTCGACCCACTAGACGGCGCACCGTGTAATGGTTTCGAACCGCTTTCCATTTTCAAAAAAATTAAAAAAACAATTAATTGTAATTATTTTAATATATTATAATGAACAAAAATATTATTATATACAAACATTTTGTCCAAAATGCTATTTTTATTTATATTATAAAATTAAATTATTGTTTTTGTTTGTTTTTATATGAATCATGTTTTAGTTGGTTCTCACGATCGATCAACATTCATAATCAATGACGACAAGAAACTATAACCTTGAAAAATTAACTTTGTTATAGGTGCACTATTTTTATATTTTCTTAGTGACTTGTATTATTTAGTGATGAATTTATTTTATTAAAATTTATATATTAATATATCTTATCAATAGTCTTTTGTATCATTCCAACTATGCTAAGAAATATAGTGAGGTTCATAGTTTAGCAACGCCTCAAATGTAATCATAATATCAGTTTTTGTATTCTTTCATTACCCTTACTTTTCATTGCCTTTAATTTCTAGTATAATGATGAATTTATTCAAAAGCATAAGTATCTTTCATTATTATGTAATTTTTATGTTTTTCCAACAATTTCATGAGTATTTAAATAGAGCTATTATAACATCACTACATGTAGTAACTTGAATATATTATTCAAGATGTAATATCCAACAACTATCTTCCAACAATTTCATGAGTATTTAAATAGAGCTATTATATCATCACTGCAATAGCCCTAGGTACATGGGTTTCTTCTCATACATTTTTCCACATTTGAGTATCTTTCAATTCTTTTTGCTCCTTAGAAGCAACTTTCTTCTTCCTTTCATTACCCTTTAATAACAAATTCACCCTTTGTAGGCTCTTAACAATCAGGGACTTGCTTTACAATTAAGCTTGATTATTTTTCCAACAGATAATTGTTTTGTAACACATTTATGTATGTGTTTTATTGACAAATGATAATGTATTGTAGAAGCTTAGTAATATTGTCCCTGCAAAGGAAAAGTCGATAATCGTTCGAACAACAATTAGCAAGGTAAAAAGAAGGTTATCAGGTTCAACTAAAGCCCCTGTTTTTTCCGGATTATGATTACAAATAGAGGGTACGGTGAAGTGGGTGAAATTCTACTCGTTTTCTTGCAATGTATGCATATGATTGAAATTTTGGATATGAGGGACGAAGAGAAGAATGAGTGAATCAATTTGCCGACCCCTTGCTATTCTTTTTTATTAGAAGAAATGTTTGTCTATGTTCGCTTGAAACTCTAATTCTTCATCTCTTTTTTTTGGAATTGTGACAAATTTTAAGTTTTCCCCTATTATCTAAAGAAGTTAGAAGACTAGAAACACATAAGGAAGTAACAAGGAACGATACAACAAATGTGCAACTTCGATAGGATATCTTACATAGTTAAATCCTCTAACTACATAAGAGGGTACGAAAGACCCAATGACAAGGGTAATTTCCTTGCCATCTTAATCTTGTCAATTTTAAATTAATACGTCAAAGATAGGTTAGATTAGAAAGCTTGAAATGAGTATCAACATTCCAAATCTTTTTGTACAAATATATCAGTAGTATACAAGATTGACACTAATTGACTGAACTGAACTGAAACACTGTTATGAAAACAAGATTCACAATTATTTTAGTTTCAACTAAATTACAATTCAATAAAGATCAAATAGACGATAACTAAAACACGCACACTTGACTGAACTGAAACACTATTATGAAAACATAATCTAAAATAAAAACTCTTTTACGATCACAAATCTAATTTGACTAAAAACTCCCTAGTTTCATCATCAAACTAAAACTTAAGGATTATAAACAACTAAAATATAAGTACTAATCTAGAGAGTAATTCAATAGAAAGAATAAATAAATGTTCTAGAGACTAATTAACTTGTCAGGTAGAAGCAGCCTCTTAACTATTTTCCTTGTTCCTCTTGCTTGCACGATCATCACCATTACTTGTACTAGGACTCGAAGCAGTGGAATCCATCTCGTTCTTGTGGATGATGAAGTAGAGATAGCCATTAACGTTACGGAAAGACCAAACTTGAATGCAATCTTCTTCACACAACCTATTATTTTTGACAAGACTGTTCCACTCACTGTTGAGTGCAAACCACCAACTCTTCTCTTCAGTTGCCTTAAAATTCCACTTGGCTAGATAACTTACCGGAAGGATCAAGAACCGTAACCTTGATCTTGTTCTTCTTTCCGCTTTGAGCAGTAGCGTTGATGAAATCTTCCTCTCCGGAGTTCAAGAAACTACCATTTTTTATTTGCTTGTATGGCAAGGTAAGACGATCGTGATTCGGGCTCACGTCGGTTTTGTGGAGCCTCTTGCACAATACCAGCTTTAGAGTTATTTCGTCATCCCTCTCCTCAACAACCAAATCACGGTATCTTGAGGGAAAAGCACATGAATCTGGTGCGACGAGTCGTCGACGCTTCATCCTGTGCATGTTGGCCGCTACAAGTTCATGGTCATCCTTGCAAAGTTTGATTATAACTCCAATCAGCTTAATAATTCTTGGTCGAGGTTTTCTTACAACTCGACAAACCTTACGACCCAAATCTTGAATTTCTATGGTTGGCGGTAATGGAAGTTTTGTTTCAAGATCAGTGAACAACTTGAAACCGTGAGTTATGTCCATAATAGATGAAGAATGTATGAGGGAAGAGAAAATCTTAATTTTTAGTCAAAGTGATAGAATTACTGAAGACAAATTTTTAGTTAAGAGTGATAGACTTATGAAGAAGAAAGAGGGTTTGATGTATATATAGATTTGATGAGGGTAAGGGATAGATATATTATTAGTAGGATTCGTAGATTTGACGAGGGTAAGAGATAGATATAATAGGATTCCTAATCGTTTATGATTAAAATATGTATTATCTTTCTAAGAGATATAATAATTTCTATAAATAGAGATTTCACGATCAGAATTCATCTATTACAAATCTAACGAAGTGGGTTAGATTTCAATTATCAAATCATTATACCTTTATCTTTTACTAAATTATATGTTTGTTCATTCTGATTATGTGTATTATATGTTTTATATAATGGATAAGCGTTTGAGAGGGTATACATATTCAAATTTTATTCGAAGCAATGCTATTGATTTTAGTAGAGAAGAAATAAAGTAAATTACCCATTGAATCTTGAGACTACTTTCTCATATTCAAATTTCTTATATGTTCAATCTCTATGCATTGGAGCACATTAAATCGTGACCATTTATTACAATAGTATTGTTAATTTTTTTGGTTCCGTCATAGGCCATTACAACAGAACCGGAAAGCCAAATCACGATATCTTGAAGGAAGAGCACATAAATCTGGTGCGACGAGTCGTCGACGCTTCATCCTGTGCATGTTGGCCCCTTAAGGTGTAACAACTGGATTTTGGCTGTCACTGCCCCCATGGTGACAGTGGCCGCCCCAGCGGCAAGCTGTGTTTGTCACCGCCCATGCGGCTAGCCGCGGTCGCGGCAGGGTCACCCTGCGGGTGCGGTGGATCCTAGATCGCGGGATCACTTTCCTTTTTCGTTTCTATCTTGTTTTCAGAAGATCCGGTTTTATACCTTTGGGCCGGCTTTCTTGGGATCTTCTAACCCTAAAACGTCTTTTCCTTATCCTTCCAACCGTCACTTGTAAATTCCTGCCTTCTCTTCTTTTTCTCGTTTCTTGCATACATTCTTCTTCAACCTCGAAAGTTGCAGCCTTCATCCCCTGTGAACCTTGCTGAACGTGTAAGTCTTTTGTCATTGGTTTATCCCTCACGTTATTGAGTTGCTACATCTTTCCTCCCTTATGTTTCTCTCCCTTTTCGTTATTTTCTTTGGCTTCTCCTTCAAGGATCAAGATTGAGTCTTGATTCTTGTTAGCCTTTCCGCTGTTGATACATTGTTGTTCTCATGCTCCCTTGGTTGAGTGTTGACGTATTTGGATTAAGGAATCGAGCTTTGGATCCCTTGTTGTGAGTTGTTGTCGAGAGAAACCCCGTCGCCACCCTCAGTCAGTGCACCGCCCCCGCGGCTGTACATTCCCGCCCCCGCGGATCTTCCCCAGTGCCGCCCCTGCGGTTCTGTAGGCAGTAGCCCCGTCTTTGCTGAGCTGCTATCCTTCCTTATTTCCCTCGCTCCTTCCCTTGGTTGTGTTGATGTTGCTGACCCTTGTGAGTCTGTAAGACTAGGGTTTGCGACGCTAGCTTGTGGAGATCTCTTAGAGATCATGGAGACTAGAAGTTATAGACTTTTGGCAATCGTGTCGTCCTAATGCGTTATGCCTTGTTTGAGCAGACATTCTTTTCTTTCCTTCTGAAAACTGAGTTGTTTGTTGAACCTTGCGTTACCTTCGAGTGAGGTAAGTCCCTTGGACTTACTTAGCCATATTTTGTATATTGGTTTGAGTGTATTGGCTTAATTGTGTTGTTATTTGTTGTTATAATGGATAACCGGACTAGGATTGACCTCGATAACCGTAATTGGCCTAAGTGTATGATAAACGGGCGGTGACCACTTGTCAACATCTACAGAAGACTAGGAGATGCTCTTGCGACCCAAGCCCATAGGTAACGGATAGTACTAATCTATTTCTATCGGAAGACGGAAGCGGAGGCGAGTTTAGGGAGATTCTCTTGTGACAAAAGATGTTGAACTAGTAATGGATAACCTATTGGAAGATAATAACTGGTTGAGTGCGAGCATGCTATATGTTTATATTACCTTATGTGTGTTTGTGTCTTTATTGTCTTTCTGATACCTAGAATGTTAGCTAACGATTTATACCGATGTTTTAGATGTCCCGCAAGTTAGAGATGTTGCTGAGTGATCCGGACGGTGTGGTCATCCGAGGTTCTCGTACAATATAGGACGACATCGGGTTTATATTTCTGTTGTTGCTCTTTCAGTTTGTTTTGAACTTGGTTGCGAGTCTTTTACGATTTTCCTTGTTATAACTTTTGACTTTATATAATTTTGGTTTTCATTTATTTGTGCCTTGTTGTAAGATCCGATGTTATCGTTGCTACTTTGAGGGTCGGAACCCATTATGAGGTCCCAACCCGTAACGTTTCGAGTTCCCAGAACTTTGGTTGTTACAATATGGTATCAGAGCTCTAGGTTGACAACAATGACACTCGCAATCTTTTAAGGTCGAACAGATAAATAAACAAAACCGCAAGGGTCTATGTTTTCAAAAGGGGATTTTTGTTTTATACTTGTCGGTTTGGGATAGATGTACGGGCGACCACCACTACCTCCGCGGATCTCAGCAGTTAGTTTTCTTTAATGTTGGACTTTATGTGCTTTTTCAGGATTCCTGCAATAATTGATATCGTGGCCTTATATGTCTTTATATCCCTATCGTAGATGGCGCGTACTAGAGCTACTATGGGGCGAGGAAGGGGTCGACTACCTCTTCCACCTGTTGTCCGTGGACGAGGACGTGCAGGGAGAACTCCACTAGCTAGAGGTCGGGGCCAAGCCCCTATTGCTGATCCGCCTATCACTGAGGCGTTCGTCAAGGAGTTGCTGAGAGTGTTGTTCCTGAGGCTTGAAATGGGATCGCTGCTAGGTACGGAGCACAGAGGGCACAATCGATTGAGTCCGGTAGAGTTTCCATCAGAGCATCTGCATATCGTGACTATGTGCAGAGAGTCGAGGATGCTATCAGGACCGGAGGACCTGCACCAGCACCGCCAGTACCCCGCGAGATCGGCTGAGGTTTCGCAAAGAGTGATGCAGGTAGTTACTGCACCTATTAGAATTGTTGAGATTGTTAGAGTTCCGGATGAGGCGAGAGAGCCGGGACCTGACTGTTGGTTGAAGGCTTTCAACTAGATGAAGGTTCCTTCTTTCAGAGGGAAGACCGAATTGGAGGTAGAGTTATGGCTAGACCAGTTGGATTATGCTATGAAGGCGATCTGTTGTCTAGAGGGTCGTCGAGTCGATATAGCACAAACATTGCTGCAAGATCAGGCTCATCACTGGTGGAGGACCATGTGCACTAAGGTCACTAGCTATAAGCAAATGAAGACGGTGATCAGAGATCGCTACTGTCTTGCAGTTATGAGGAGAGATCGACTTCAGGATTTCCTTGAGGCTGGTTTGAGGATCTTTATATTGGTTAGATTGTCAGCAAGTTTCACGAGGAGTTGTCTTTGTTAAGTCCATCTACACCACCTAAGGATCATCATGTTTATCTTTTCTCTAGGAGGTTGAGAGAGTCTACCCGCTCTTATCTTGTTGGTTTCCATTGTGACTCATTGACGGACTATCAAGATAGAGCATCTGCTTATGAGAGAGACCGACCGGGTCAAAAGAGAGCTTCTTAGGCCGGAGGTCCTGAGAAGAGGCAGAGTATTAGACAACCTAGTATTGGAGCTGGAGCAGTTGGGTTCGGGCATAGTCAGACGCCTGGAGGCTCTGGTTTCCAACAGACGATGCAGAGTTCCGACAGAGGACGGCAGTGTCATAACTGCGAAGGAGTCGGACACATCCTAGCCGATTGTAAGAAGACTGCAGTGACTTGCTTTTCTTGTGGTAAGCCCGGACATAGAGTTGCGTTTTTCCGTCAGGGCAAGGCACTATCTCAGCAGGGATCTTCACCTGCTAGTATTGCTGGAGGTAGACATAGACCTCAGTACCAGCAGCAGCAGCAACTACAAAGAGCTCCTAGTTTTACCGTTCCTCAGGGTTCCGTTCAGGGACAGGTGAGAGGTAGGGGACACGTTGGTGGTTCTGCAGACACCAAACATGCTTCAGCCAGAGTTTATGAGTTGAGGAGTACAATAGAGACGACAGTGCCATCGACCACAAGTATCATTCATATTAATGGTTTTCCTGTTAGAGTTCTTTTCGATACCGGTGCTACGCATTCTGTTATATATGATGTATGTGTAGATAGATTGACCTTATTTACCGTAGAGGAGAGAGCCTTCTTTATAGGATCACCCGATGGGGGTATGATTAGAGGTACAAGAGAGGTTCGCGATTGCCCTATTAGATTGGGAGGTTGCGATTGGCCAGTTGACTTCTTCGCCATGTACTTAGTACATGAAGAAGTTATTTTGGGCATGAATTGGATGGATCGACATTGGCAAGAAGAGAGTGACGGTAACTTCAAAGTCAATCCATTTAGAGATTTTCCGAGGATGAGATCTCGGAAAGACCGGTACAGACATCAATGCAGTCCGAGCTACGAGACTTATCGTTCAGGGTTGCGAGGCTTTCTGATGATATGCCATGAAGGATAGTACGAGTCCAGCGTTAGAGGAGATTCCGGTAGCATGCGAGTTTACCGACGTCTTCGGAGATTCACCAGGTTTACCTCCACAGAGGAGTGTAGAATTTGGCATTGATCTAGAGCCCGGGACGAGACCGATGTCGAAGGCTCCTTACCGCATGGCGTCTATCGAGATGTTTGAGCTTAAGAATCAGCTCGAGGAGTTAGCAGATAAGGGCTTCATCCACCCTAGTGTACCTCTTTGGGGCGCACCAGTACTCTTCATCAGGAAGAAAGACGGGTTGATGAGGTTATATATTGATTACCGAGAGCTTAACAAGGTGACGATCAAGAATAAGTACCCATTGTCCCGTATCAACGATATGTTGGACCAGCTACATGGAGCTTTAGTGTTTTCACGGATCGATCTGAGATCCTAATATCACCATTTGAGGGTGAGAGAGCAGGACATAGCCAAGACGGCATTTCGGACCAAATACGGCCATTACGAGTTTGTAGTGATGTCTTTTGGGCTCACGAATGCGGACACCATGTTCATGGAGTTGATGAACAACATCTTCATTGAATTTATTCACTAGTTCATCGTGGTCTTCATCGATGATATTCTGGTATACTCTCGTAGCCAAGAGGAGCACGCAGGACACTTGAGGATCGTACCATGTCCTGCAGGATAGAGAGCTTTACGCTAAGCTCTAAGTGCGAGTTTTGGATGTATGAGGTGACCTTCCTTTGGTCACATTGCTTCCGCCGTAGGGATCAAGGTAGATCCGGTGAAGCTCGAGTTCGTAGCATCTAGGCCGCCTCCTAGGAACGTTAAGAAGGTACACAACTTCTTAGGCTTGGCTGGCAACTATCCTCACTACATGGAGGGCTTTTCTGCGATCGCCTGACCACTCACTTCCTTGCTGAGGAAGTCTACGAGATTTGAGTGGTCCAAGCCGTGCCTGCAGAGCTTCGAGGAGCTGAAGAAAAGGTTGACCTCTACTTCTATTTTAGCTCATTCAGCGGGCATCGAGGACATACTTAGCTGCATACCGTATATTGGTTTGAGTCTATTGACTTGGTTGTGTTGTTATTTATTGTTATAACGGATAACCAGACTACGATTGACCTTTATAACTGTAATTGACCCAAGTGTATGATAAACGGGAGGTGACCACTTGTCTAGTTGTACAGAAGATTAGGAGGTCCTCTTGCGACCCAAGCCCATAGGTAACGGATAATACTGATCTATTCCTATCGGCAGACGGAAATGGAGGCGAGTTTCAGGAGATTCTCGTGTGACAAAAGAAGTTGAACTAGTAATGGATAACGTAATGAAAGATAATAACCGGTTGAGTGCGAGCATGCTATATGTTTATATTACCTTATGTGTGTTTGTGTCTTTACTGTATTTCTGATATCTAGAATGTTAGCTAACGGTTTATACCGATGTTGTAGATGTCCCGCAGGTTAGAGATGCTGCTGAGTGTTCCGAACGGTGTGTTCAACCGGAGTTCCCGTACATTATAGGATGGGATCGGGTTTATATTTCTGTTGTTGCTCTTTCAGTTTGTTTTGAACTCGCTGCGAGTCTTTTACGATTTTCCTTGTTATAACCTTTGGTTTTATATAAATTTGGTTTTCATTTATTTGTGTCTTGTTGTAAGATCCGATGTTATCGTTGCTACTCTGAGGGTCGACACTCATTGTGAGGTCCTAGTCCATAACGCTTCGAGTTCCCACAACTTGGGGTGTTACAGCAGGTTCATGGTCATCCTTGCAAAGTTTGATTACAACTCCAAACAACTTAATACTTTTTGGTCTAGGTTTGCTTACAACTCGACAAACCTTACGGCCCGAATCTTGAATCTCTATGATTGTCGGTAATGGAAGTTTTGTTTCAAGATCAGGGAACAACTTGAAATCGTGAGTTATGTCCATGATAGATGAAGAATGCATAAGAGAAGAGAAAATCTTAATTTTTAGTCAAAGTGATAGAATTACTGAAGGAGGAGAGAAAACAATATACATATTTTTAGTTAAGAGTGATAGACTTATGAACAAGAAAGAGGGTGTGATGTATATATAGATTTGATGAGGGTAAGGGATATATATATATAGTATTAGTTGGATTCGTAGATTTGATGAGGGTAAGAGATAGATATACACTACTAGAAACACGGGTCATTAACTACGTTTTTTTAAGGCTTTCTCGGCGTTAAATAGCGTCGAAAAAAAAACCCTCGACGCTTTTTTAAGCGTAGTTATTCGCAACGCGGAGAATGATCGACGCTTTTTATCGTCGAACATTGTCGGCGCTATATACGGTCGTTAACTCATTATCGACGCTTTTTTTTTTGAATTTTTAAAAATATTCAAATATATTGCACGTTAGGAAGCGTTGAGATTTTCGCCCGCCAACTTCCCTCCAAATTCCCGCCGATTACTTTATGCATTTATCGACTCTTAAAAGCGTCAATATGTATTCCCGCCAAGTTTAAACCAACTTCCCGCCAACATTTTTGAATATTTGCGGACACTAAAAAGCGTCGAGAAATGAGTTATGGGTAATTAATGTTTAGCGTCAATCCCTGTAAGAGATTGACGCTAAACATTATTGACACTTTTATGAACCATTATAAACACTTTGTTACAAAAAACTATTACAAAAACAAGCATTTACGATGGACGTCAACGTGCAAACTAGTATCAATAAATCAAATAAACATTACATATAGTTCATTACATAACACGGCTATAAGACCGTAGATATCACTAGCGATGGTTTGCATGCCTCTTTAACAAAAACTCCTGCAACAATAACTGGGTGTTCGTTTGCTTTCAACACTTCACCTAAAACACGGGTAATTACAAAAAAACCATTACAAAAACAAACATTTACCGTTGTTACGAAATCACAAACACAAAAGAGACAATGCATAGATATGATCTTCTGTTAAGGGAAGAGAAAATGCTAAAAAGACATTATAAGAACAAAAGTGAAATTTTAGTTGTTGATACAAATAAATTGTTAAGGGAGAAATCATCTTACATTGTAGTCATATTAATAGATAGCTTCTCAGAAGGTATAGGTCCACGGAGTTGGTTCGGACTAAGATCTCTGTAAATTGAATGAAAATAAAAAAATATTATAATGAACAATCTCAATCACAAAAAGATACAATAAGGGGTCTCGATAGAGGAGGGCAAAATGACAAACAGAAAAGGATTTATGAAGCCTATTGTAATGATTTTTGCAATAGATATTACACAAGAAAAGCAAGATGAAATTGCAGAAAAATATATTAAGACAGAAGTGTAACTATGTAAGCACAACAACCGAATGATAAAAGCATGAAATATTTTTTCTCGTTATCCTCTACGATTTTGATTATATATGCGATCAATGATGTTTGATCATATCTCTCATTTGTATCCTTGCAGATTTCTACAAAGCTGACCTAATCACTAAAGCTAGAATTATGTACACATAGATACATTTCCATACGAATAAAATTCGATACCAACAACACAGGAGGAGTAAAAGACAGATCATTAGCATATGCTACATATTAGAACAAATGAAATTCAAAAAGGAAAATAAAAAAAGGATTGCAAAATCATATGTGCAAGTATAAAGTTTGTAACTCCATTTGAAATTCATTTCCATATTCTTGACAAGTGCTAGATCAAATTAGCAACAAAGGAAAAATTTAAACTAGGTTTTGTAAGGTTACAAAATATTCAGCTTCACAATAACAAATAATGTTAGTAGCCAACATTATTGTGGAAGGAATAATGTTGGGAGCTTTAAGGTGATGAGAGATATGCTTACATCATTGACACTAGCTTCCGGACCCGTACTTTTCTTCTTCAACTCCTTAAGCAGCTACAAAAGGTATAAACCACATGAGTACATATTGCTGGAAGGAACAAGTTTACGGCTTGCAGTCAACAGCTGATCCCTTCTCATCCGTTCACTTGTAAAAACGCCAATTGTGATCAAATCCATATCAATTGTTCTTGCCAAATAACAAGAATTTCAGCAAACCATACTTCTTCAAAGGGACTCCCAAATGCATTCATATAACAAAGAAAATGAACCCTAGTAGTTGTGTTATAGAAGGAATTAGTTAGGCTTCCACATGTGGTGTGATCAATTGTTGATTGTTGTATTGCAACTTCCAACAGCCGAAATGCTTCAATCACATCCGGCTTCTCAACCTGCACACATCAGTATAATCAGATTTGCACAAAATACCAACTTCAGTGGCCTGCTCACTAAGCAGTTTCAACTACTAACCCATTCAGAGAAACGCATTCTAGCGAGTGCTTCACTGAGGCGTATCAAACTCTCAATCTATCTAGGTGTTGCTGTTATAACTTGTTGACATGAGAATCGTTCAAAAACAATCAAGGAGTGCAAAGAAACGAGATATAGTAGGTCTCCTAAGTACATCATCCTTTAGTTATGTGAAAAGACTCCCTTCTACCATGTCTTCCCTGTTGTAAACCTTCTTTCCCTCACCATAGTCAATCTCATAGTCTTGCCCCGGTACAAGGCGGTTACAATCAAGCTCCCAAAGCTTGTTACAAGAGAGAAATATACAATATAAAACATAGGCCACAATCCCAAGACACAATAAGAGCAACCCATCACAAGTAAAATAAAGTTAATAAACCTTCAATGCCTCTGATCTTAGTCAAATTGCTTCATTTGTCAACCGAAGGCCCCCTGGATCACTGCCTCTATCTAATTCAATTGAAGAGATCTGCATGGCACCTTCCTGCAACCTTGTAGAAAACCAAATTATAAACACTTGTGACAAGTTCAAGTTACAAAATCATCAAAGAAGCACACAACCTAAATACCATACGATTCTTAATGATGCAATACAACAATAGTCACCTCTCTAATGCTACAACAATAGTCACCTCCATTACACATCTCAAATTCTTAATGACGTCCATTACACAACTCAAATTCTTAATGATGCGATACATCAATAGTCACCTCTCTAATATTACAGCAATAGTCGCCAACTAATGTAACCATATTTACTTATTCCAACTACAACATACCACTGAGTGGTGTCCATATGAATAAAAAAATGTTTGCCCATCGGACCATGCTAAAACTTGGCACTAATTTACATTCAGTAAAATGAGAATTCTATGCTCTATTTAATTAAGTTCATATTAATGGGACCCTTAGAATTGAAATAACCACTTAAAACCAATGTTGAATAGTCATACCTGAATCTAGTTGTGGAACCCACAGACTTGTTCTTCTCCCCTACTCTTGATTTCTTCAACAAAAACATTTTCAAAAGCAGATGATTAACCAGGCGTACCACCACGGCCATAAAAACCAAACCAAAGATCAATCATCAACTGCTTAAACTCTCGATACACCACCTATATTAGGGTAGATATCTGACCTCCAACATAGTTGTCTATTACTCAATATAGTTGCTCCCGGACTTTCTAGAACTCTCAGCATCTCAATAATCATAAAACACCAGATTCAGATTCCAAAATTAAGACAAATCACAAACCTGCACCATCATAGGATTAGGTCCATGTGGAGATATATAGATAGTTGGACCAGAATTTATCGCTGACTCTACCTGCAGAAAGGGGAAAACATCATAGAATACCAAAACACATGCATAATAAAATGACTCACTTAAACATAAGTTACATAACATAGATTGAGAAAAAAAATTTACAAGAGATTTCCCCATACGCAAGGTCAACACCATCCGAGCAAGCATTTGTGCATTTACAGTGGTGCAAATCCAAAGAAAAAAATTAAGAAAAGAATAAATCAGGTTCAATCGATAGAGTTTGGGAAGTAAAAATGTAGGAAGAGACCTTGCTTTGCCAAGCAAATCAAACAATCGGGGGCTCCAAGGCCAGAAAGGCCAAAATCACAAAGAGCCTTGGAAGTTCGGAAAGGGTAGATTCAAGGCCAACCATGGTCGTGCGAAGTTTGGTGAGGCTAAATTCGAAACCAAGGCCTGCCATGGCCAGAAAGGGTGAAATCAAATACTTCACTACCATGAGAAGGACTAGAAGTGATAGAGTTTGAGAGACAAAGAGGTCGAGAGGGAATATGTTTGAGAGCAAGCGGCACAATAGATACGAGAGAGTTAGGGTTTGTTTGAATGCAAAGTAAAAAGTTAGAGGCAAGTGTAGCGTTTTACCAAAAAGTTAAAGGCGGGTTTAGCGTTTTGTAAAAAAAAGAGGCGGGCTTATCTTAAAAGAGGCGGGCTTATCTTTGGTCTTTCGCTGGTAATGAAAATAGATAATTTTGTTGACACTTTGTAAATTATTTCGATACTTATAAGTGCCCTTTTTATCTTCGACGTTATATAGCGTCGAAAAAGTTAAACACTTGTTGAAAGCGCTGAAATATCGTCCGACGCAGAAGGTAAGCGTCGAGGCCAAAGCGTAGTTAATGACCCGCTTTTCTAGTAGTGATAGTAGGATTCCTAATCGTTTATGCTTAAAATATGTATTATCTTTATAAGAGATTATAATAATTTCTACAAATAGATATTTCACGATTGGAATTCATCTATTACAAATCGTACGAAGTGGGTTGAATTTCAATTATCAAATCACGGTATACTGAAGGAAGAGCACATAAATATGGTGCGACGAGTCATCGACGCTTCATCTTGTGCATGTTGGCCGCTGCAGGTTCATGGTCATCCTTGCAAAGATTGATTACACCTCCAAACAACTTAATACTTTTTGGTCTAGGTTTGCTTACAACTCGACAAACCTTACGACCCGAATCTTGAATCTCTATGGTTGACGGTAATGGAAGTTTTGTTTCAAGATCAGGGAACAACTTGAAACCGTGAGTTACGTCCATGATAGATGAAGAATGTATGAGAGAAGAGAAAATCCTAATTTTTAGTCAAAGTGATAGAATTACTGAAGGAGGAGAGAAGACAATATACATATTTTTAGTTAAGAGTGATAGACTTATGAAGAAGAAAGAAGGTCTATGTATATATAGATTTGATGAGGGTAAGGGATAGATATAGTATTAGTAGGATTCGTAGATTTGATGAGGGTAAGAGATAGATATAGTAGGATTCCTAATCGTTTATGATTAAAATATGTATTATCTTTATAAGAGATTATAATAATTTCTATAAATAGAGATTTCAGATTAGAATTCATCTATTACAAATCGAACGAAGTGGGTTGGATTTCAATTATCAAATCATTTTGCCTTTATCTTTTAGTAAGTTATATGTTTGTTCACTGTGATTATGTGTATTATGTATTTTATATAATGGATAAGCGTTTGAGAGGGTATACATAATCAAATTTTATTCGAAGTAATGTTATTGATTACAATAGAGCAGAAATAAAGTAAATTACCCATTGATGCTTAAGACTACTTTCTCATATTCAAATTTCTTAAATGTCCAATCTCCATGCATTGAAGCACATTAATCGTGATCATTTATTACAATAGTACTGTTAATTTTTTTGGTTCCGTCATAGACCGTTACAACCGAACCGGAAAGCCAAATCACGGTATCTTGAAGGAAGAGCACATGAATCTGGCGCGACGAGTTGTCGACGCTTCATCTTGTGCATGCCGGCACTGCAGGTTCATGGTTATCCTTGCAAAGTTTGATTACAACTCCAAACATCTTAATACTTTTTGGTCTTGGTTTGCTTACAACTCGACAAACCTTACGACTCGAATCTTGAATCCCCGTGGTTGGCGGTAGTGGAAGTTTTGTTTCAAGATCAGGGAACAACTTGAAACCGTGAGTTATGTCAATGATAGATGAAGAATGTATGAGAGAAGAGAAAATCTTAATTTTTAGTCAAAGTGATAGAATTACTGAAGGAGGAGAGAAGACAATATACATATTTTTAGTTAAGAGTGAGACTTATAAGCGCCATAAAAAGGCATCTGCGGAAGCTCTCTTCTTTGAACAAAACCTTGATATAATTGCGCAAACTAGGAAGAAGATGTTGACGTTGTTGGAAGATGATGTTGTTAGTTCAACCCGAGGTGCAAGGGAAAAAATGCTCACATTGGAAAAGAGCTTTGTGATCCTTGAAGGGATGGTTCAACAAGGATTCCTTATTGAGGGTGAGCCCTTATGGTGCTTTATAGTTGATTAGTTGATATCCGAGGATACCAGGAAATGTTTCGTGGATCTGACAAGATATTCAGAAAGATTGCCGTGGATGAAGTGGCGTTTTGATAACTATAAGAAATGATTGGACCTTTGTGTTTGATCGACGCTAGAGAGAACGACTATTGTAATTTTATGAATCTTGCTTTGAATCTAGTTTATTCTCATGCTCTGTTTCATCGATGGTAGAGAAAAATAACTCATGTATATTACTAGAACTTGTATTTTGTTCCATGAATTAGAACCTTTAATCACCGAATCGTGTTCATGAATCTTGATAATGTTATCGGTTGATGGTTGTTATTAACTATCGAGTTTTCAATTTTTCTGTGTACTGCTCAATTTCATATGCGATTGATTTATTAAGTTTAGATTCGTTTGCAATTGAATGTCATAGAGGTAGAACGGGCAAAACCCGGTCATATTGACCATGCCTGAAACCCTATACAAACCGAAAATATCTTGAAATGCATAGTTAAAACTTGAACCGAGTCAATCCAAACTAACCCGATAATTGAATTGACCCAAAGAGACCCGTTCCATTTGGAACCAATCCAAAAGGAACCCAAAACTGATCAAACACAAAACTGTTTCTAATCTGACCCGAAAACAACTCGATCCGAAAACCCGAATATAACCTGATCCAAAAAGACTTGAATTACAATTTATTTAAAGTTATCTTATTGAGTTAAAATTCAGTTCAATTTGTATTATTGAAATATACAAGTTCTCACTTTAACTACCACAAAATTGCTTAATTTGTTTGACTATGATCTTATTCACTTAGTGGTTTTGAATAATTTTAACAAATATTTTTCCAAAAAAGTAATTTGTAAAAATTATCACAAGAGCATTATACTTCCTTGGCTATGACAGGACGGGGGCTCGTTTGGAGGAAGAATCGGGCATTTCTTTGCATGCCTCTGTTATGATGTTGTTTATGCAACAGGTTTTGGATGGAAAATGGGATGAAAGTGTAACAATCTTGCACCAAATAGGGGTTTCTAATGAAACTATGAAATCTGCTTCTTTTAAAATCCTGGATCAGAAGTTTTTAGAACTTCTCCAAAAGTAGGAAATCATGCAGGGTTTGTATATTCTAAGAAATGAGATTGTTCCACTAAGTGTAAATTCTGAGAGAGCTCATGATACAACCTACCTGGTGTCATCGAATGTCACCCATCTCCCAAGCATACAAATGATACAACCTACCCTTCCATCTACTTTCTACACATGCACTGTCCAACCTCCTGCAGACAACAACCTATGTTCTTCTCGTCCTCACCCCTCCCTCCTTGATGTCATCAGAGACCTCTTTGTTCTCCTCTAATCCCAACAACTCTTCTCTCTCTACAACTCTCTTCAACCGCCTACTACTCTCATCTCCACCTCTCATAAAACTATCTCCTCTCGAGCCTGCCGTCTTCGTCTTGCCAAAAGGAAAGCCAACCTTATCGCCTGTAGTGAGCCGCCGAGAAGAGCCATCACCGCTGGGAACTGTTCGCCCCTAGAGGTGTGTGCAAATAAGCTTTAAATTTATAAAACTAGAATCAAGCAAGCGAACCCGCAGTGTACGGATCGACGTAGTTAAGCAAGAATTCCAGAGTATCGAACACAGGGATTTGGGTGGGAACAAATTCGATTTAGGTTATCAAGCAATAAATATGGGAGTTTTGCAAATATTGGGAAAACAACAATCCTAAAGATCCGGGTATTCAGTTGCGGCAATAGATTCAAGATATACTAATGATGTAAAGACAGAGTAGAGATATGCAAAGGTATACTAATGTAAGGTAATCGTACGGTTGAGGTTCCAAAAACCTTATGTGACTCACCTAAAAGATACTCCCTATACAGGTTGTTGAGGCTCAATATAAGAAGGAACTAAAGACGAGGATTAATGTCAAATACCCAAACCTATAATCTAAAGATCAAGACTAACTTATCCGATTGAGGTTGTTGAGACTCACAGTCGAGGTAGAGGTTGTTGAGGCTTCACTACCACCTAGAAAAGACGAGTCTAAACTAAGCTAAAGCAAATCTTTAGCTTTGGATTAAGGTAAAAGCAAGCTCGTAAACTCAAGGAAATTACGGTTGGATCTTGAGATTCCACGGCCGTGGAACTCAAGAATATCCCGTAATTTAGGGTTATCGGCGACAATTCTCTAACTCTCAGGGTCTAATCTGTTTGCGATCGATCTATCATCTAAGCCACAACTATCAACCCTTCACCTTAGAATTGTTAAGGGTTTTTAGCCAATAACAGTCATATTGATATTAATTCAAGAATCAAGGAATAAAAGATGAAAACTTTCAAGAACTATCAATAACCTTCAAATGAATCTCAAGATCCCAACAAGTGTTTATCAAAGATTCAGAATGGAACAAACAAATCACAACTATAGGGAAGAAGAGAAACGGAATGTCAATCCGTTTCCGATTCGAACCTAAACAAGAAGAGAGATCTTCTTGCAATTCTTCCAAGAACTTCGGTCTTTCACAATTCCGAAGATCACAACGACAATCTCCACCAAAGTGCGAGATTTGAACAACTCTTCAACTGCAAACTTTGATCTTCAATGAGATCTCCAAAATTACGTCCAAGAAGAGGGTTTTTGCGTCACTAAGCGTTGCTTGTAAAGAGCTTGGGTAAAGGTGTAAGCGAGCATGCTGAAATCTCTTTTCGGCCGTCTTTTTATAGGGCAAGACAAAGCGTCGGCCCGGCCCAATCTTCAAAAGATCATGGCTTCGAAATATGGCGAAAAGATTCGCCAAGATCACGGTCGTGGAAGATTCCACGACCGTAATTTTGAGGCGTGGAAACTACTACGGTTTGATCCACGGCCGTAATATCCCCTAGAATGAACATCGAATTCTGACTCACAATCCACGGCCGTATTTTAGGGTAAGACCGTGATTCTTGCTTTCCTTCGTGCATTCCTCAATCCAATACTCAAATTTGCTTCCAAAAAGTGTCCTCGATCTATGGACGTATCAACTCAACTCTCATTTGCTCGATTTCGTTCGGAAATACCTCCAAATTTACATATAATCAACATAGAACTCGTGTAGACATCCATATTGACAATATAGGTAATACTAGCTCACATATGCACAAAGCTGAATCAAAGACTATCAATATGAATCAATTATGATTAGAAAACGTGCCTAAAATATCACAATATTTCATGCTAAAAAATAACCTCATACTTAGCACTTGCTTGTCCCTAAGCAAGGTCTTTCAAAAAGTTTTTAAACTAGAGTTAGGATGAAATATGTGTACCTTCTTTTGGATGAAAGTGACTTCTAAAGAATAGATCATTCTCAAATCTTGCTTCTATCGTTTTTAAAACTTTCACACACTTGATTAGAGAGTAAAAAGTAAAGAAAACTCATGAATCAATTTAACTTCCAAACAAGCATTATAACCTTCAAATATTATCAAAATCAATCATAAGAATTTCAATTTAGATCACCAAGCCATATAACATTCTTTTGATCTTAAGGACTTTCAAAGAAAAGGTCTAGAGTATGGAAGGGAAGGGAAACTTTAAGGGAGAGTGGTGCATAAATCCGGGAAAGTGGATGACTACCTTCTTCTTCTTTTGCGGTTTCCGCAACACTTCACTTAGAGCTTCGCTCTCTCTTTTTCATTTTTCGACTTTACTTTTGGAGTTATGGATAGAGGTGCACAAAAACCGAAGCCTAGGAGATTGGCGTTTCTCAAAATTGCAAGAGATGCCTCAAACCCTTAGCGCACATACCATAATCCGCTAGGAATATCGCTCAATCCGACTTTGGCAAGACACAAACACCCGGCTATGTGAATGGTGCCGAGTTACTCATCGTCATGATTGACTTCCCCAAACCTATAATTTCTTTCTATTAAATTGATTGCAAATATATGCTCTCATGGCCCTCCCACATCAAACATGCCTTTTTCTCATTCACTTTCCAAGTTCCCGGATGGGTAAGGGGGGCTAATATTTTAATGAGGAGTTAGATGATCAAAGAAAGAAGAAAGAAAGTATCGAATTGCCTTAATCATTTCAACAAGAAGTATAGGAACTTATAATGTGATTTCAACTTCAATTTCTTACATGATTTAGGTAACATTTTCACATTATACAACTTGCAAAAGAGGTAAGATTCATTCATTCAATTTCTTTTCGAATTACCATCCTTTCAAGCATGCAATTGTTATCAACTCAATTCGCAAGTAGTGATTATCATGGAAATCATATCGATTCGTTAGAAGCATCAAATTTTCAAAATTTTTCAATTTTTATGGTTTTTTTTTTAAAGTTCTTTTTCATGCAATACAAGAATGAAACGTGTAACATATGATGAACATGCAATGACAGTCTAGGAATGAAAGCAACATATAGAGTAGAGTTATTACAAACGTTTAGTACATCCCACCCCATACTTAGGACGAACATTGTCCCTAATGTTCACAAGAAAGAACAAAAGAAAGAAAAGAAAAAGAAACTCACAAATGGTGGCGGGAATGTCTAAAAACGAGCGGTCTGATCATCAATCACTGCGGCGCCGGTGGAGGTGGGAATGGAGAGAAACTCGGATCATAGACCCGCCCAAACTGCTGGCGGTAGACGTCCCTCATCATGTGGTCAAGGTCGTCTAAGTGTCTGTCTCTAGCATCCGCCCGGATCTCTAATGCTCCGACTCTGTCTGAAAGTCCGGTAGCCCAATCCGGCATCCTCTCATACCATCCCGGGGGATCGGCTGGTGCTGGTGCTGGTGGTGGCGGTGGTGCTGCTGGCTGCGTCGTGGACCAAGGAGGAGGTGTGCTGTACCAAGTGGGAGGTGTAGTCATCCACGTGGGCCTCTCGCTCACACTGGCGCGGCGAGATGACGAGCCTGAAGCTCTAGCTGGGCGTGGAGAGCGCCTAGGTACATCCGGGGCCGCATCCGGCTGATCCGGAAACGTGCCGAACTCCTGCTCTGCTCCTCCACCACTCTCGTACTGCTCTCCCATGTCCTCCTCATCCTCAGCTGGTGGTGGAACGTAAGGGGGAGCTACAAGCCTGTTCACATGCATCGCAGCGAACGTCTCCTTCCAATTATGGCGTCCCGCCATAATGGAATACTCTGGCAGCCACTCAATACCCCTGCCTGTCCTACTCTCCCAGGGCATGCTCGCATAAGGCGGACCTCTATGTGTGGGGAAGATGAGTCCCCTAACCATGAATGCATGTAATCCTAGAGGTACGGCGGGTATGCGGGTGCAAGCTGAAAAGTCTACACCAAAGCTCCTAGCTATGTGGGTCACTATCCCACCATATCCAATATTCCCCTTCGACTTATTCTTCAGTTTACTCATCGTCGCCGCCAAAAGAGTAGCACAATCTGCGCGGCATCCATAAAGCATAGCATAAAGAAGGAATAGCTCATCCGTCTTGATCTTTTGGGGCGTCTCCGTCCTAGGGAAGAGACACTCCGAAAGAACACGGTGAGCTATCTTCAAGGCTAGATGGTACATCAATCTAGCCTTGGTATCAGCTGGTTGCCAACGGTCCTCGTCGGCATAAATCATGGCCACTTCCGCCCAAAAGTCCTTGGCGGAAATGCCTCTAGGAAGTCGACCGTTATAGGTCTCATGGAACCCAAAAATGGTCCCGAACTCAACAATGCTCAAATGGTAGTCTCTGTTCATGAGACGGAAGGAGACGGTCCTATCAACATGGCTGTGCTCAAAAGATGTCACAACCTCTCGGGTGATCTCCTCATAAGCGTCTTCACGAATGTTCGTGAAGACTAGCAATCCGGCTCTATCCAAGAGCCATGTAAGGTCTTCTACTATGTTGAGAGGATGTAGATCCTCCAACAACAAATATCTAGGACCTATCACTGTCCTCTTCTCTATTTTCTCAAGTGCAGCTATGTAGTTTTCGTGTATGATCGGGATGCTAGGAGGAGGGGGTGAAGATGGAGGTGAGGGTGAGGATGGTGGTGAGGGAGATGAGGGTGGTGGTGCCCTAGATGTGGAGGGGTTGCCCTTTCTCTTCTTATTTTGCTCCCCTTTCTTTTCCTTAATCCATCCCGAAACTCTCCTCACAAAGTCCATTCTGTTGAGAATTACGGTCTGTTCTATAGAAACCACGGCCGTGGAACCTTCAGCGACCGTGATTCGTCTCGAAAATTCTCAATTCTCAGCAAATCAGCAATCAAACTCCACAACAAGCAGTCCTAATCTAATTTCTTCCAATCTCAATCAGTTCTTCCTAAAAATCTCTAACAAAAACGAACCAAAACGACTAGAATCAAGAAGAGAGTAAAAACCTATTTTTCGGATTGAGAAATCCGAAATGTGCTTTTGTTGGTGAATTTCCGCTCGATTCTTCGCTTGGATCTTGTTTGTGGTTGGATTTGCTCCAGTTTAGGAAGAAGAATCGTTAAAAACGATTAAGGAACGAAGATTTGGGAGAAGCTGCGGGTTTTCGGTATTTAGGGCGTGGAATTGGGGAGGATTTGTGTGGTTTTTGTGATGAAGTGTGGCTTTTATACTCGCAGGCAAATTTCCAAAAATCACGGTCTATCGGGGCATTCCACGGCCGTGGAAATGTACGGACCCGTAATTTTGGTGATTTTTCACAGGCCTTTGAGAATTACGGCCACTGTAGCTATGACGACCGTAATTTAGACCGTGGAACTTTCTGTAAAGCTTCAAAGTCCAAATTTCGTCACTTCTCTTCGACATTATCTCTCCTTTCTCCTTTTCCATCGATCCTACAACCAAAAACACGAACATACCGGGAGAAATCGAGGCAAAATAAAGCAAAAACTTCTATTCTAAGCTAAACTATGAATCGAAAACAAAAATGAAAATGCAATACCTTGGGTTGCCTCCCAAGAAGCGCTTTGTTTAAGGTCCGTAGCTAGACCAATCTTGCACTTATTCGAGTGCGGTAGGTGCAAACTCCTCAGCTTGGAGTTCCGGTGAGTACTTCTTGAGTCGTTGGCCGTTCACCTTAAAACTTCCGCTAGCTTCACCCCATACTTCAACTGCACCATGGGGGAAAATACGCTTAATTAGAAAAGGTCCAGTCCAACGAGATTTTAACTTACCTGGAAAGAGGCGAAGTCTCGAATTGAAGAGGAGGAATGTTCGCCCCTAGAGGTGTGTGCAAATAAGCTTTAAATTTATAAAACTAGAATCAAGCAGCGAACCCGCAGTGTACGGATCGAGGTAGCTAAGCAAGAATTCCAGAGTATCGAACACAGGGATTTGGGTGGGAACAAATTCGATTTCAGGTTATCAAGCAATAAATATGAGAGTTTTGCAAATATTGGGAAAACAACAATCCTAAAGATCCGGGTATTCAGTTGTGGCAACAGATTCAAGATATACTAATAATATAAAGACAGAGTAGAGATATGCAAAGGTACACTAATGTAAGGTAATCGTACGGTTGAGGTTCCAAAAACCTTATGTAACTCACCTAAAAGATACTCCTTATACAGGTTGTTGAGGCTCAATATAAAGAGGTTCTAAAAGCAAGGATTAGTATCAAATACCCAAACCTATAATCTAAAGGTCAAGACTAACTTATCCGATTGAGGTTGTTGAGGCTCACAATCGAGGTAGAGGTTGTTGAGGCTTCACTACCACCTAGAAAAGACAAGTCTAAGCTAAGCTAAAGCAAATCTTTAACTTTGGATTAAGATAAAAGCAGGCTCGTAAACTCATGGAAATTACGGTTGGATCTTGAGATTCCACGGCCGTGGAACTCAAGAACAGCCCGTAATTTAGGGTTGTCGGCGACAATTCTCTAACTCTCAGGGTCTAATCTGTTTGCGATCGATCTATCATCATCTAAGCCACAACTATCAACCCTTCACCTTAGAATTGTTAAGGGTTTTTAGCCAATAACAGTCATTTGATATCAATTCAAGATTTAAAAGATAAAAGATGGGAACTTTCAAGAACTATCAATAATCTTCAAACGAATCTCAGAATCACAATCAAGAACAAGTGTTTATCAAAAGATTCAAATCGGAATAAACAATCACAATCTTAGGAAAGAAAGGAAACGGGATGTCAATCCGATCCTAAATCAAACCTAAGCAAGAAGAGGAGTTTTCTTGCAAGAATCCTCCAAGAACTTCGATCTTCCTCAACGCGAAGATCGCTAACAGCAATTCTCCAATCACGAACTTTGATCTTCAATGAGATCTCCCAAAATCACCTCCAAGAATGAAGGTTTGTGTATTGCTAAGCTTGCGTTCTTGCCGCTAAACCTAGGGTTTGAAGGGTCGTAAGCTAGATAACGAGGTAAGGCGAGGTGACGGAATCTTGCTTCATCCGTCCTTTTTATAATGCAGGGCAAAACGTCGGCCCGGCCCGATCTTCAAAAGATCATGGCTTCGAAACGTGGCGAAAGGATTTGCCAAGATCACGGTCGTGGAAGATTCCACGACCGTAATTCTGAGGCGTGGAAACTTATACGGGTAGCTTCCACGGCCGTAATATCCCCTGGAATGAACATCGAATTCTGCATCACAATCCACGGCCGTAATCTAGGGTCAAACCGTGATTTTTGCCTTCATTCGTGCATTCTTCAATCTAATACTCCAAATTGCTTCCCAAAAGGTGTCCTTGATCTAGAGGTACATCAACTCAACTCTCCTTCGCTCGATTTCGTTCGGAAATAGCTCCAAATCACCTATAATCAACATAGAACTCGTGTAGACATCCATATCACAATATAGGTAATACTAGCTCATATATGCATAAAGCTCCATCAAAGACTATCAATATGAATCAAATACGATTACAAAACGTGCCTAAAATATCACAATATTTCATGCTAACAAATAACCCCATACTTAACACTTGCTTGTCCCTAAGCAAGGTCTTTCAAAAAGCTTTAAACAAGAGTTAGGATGAAATATGTGTACCTTCTTTTGGATGAAAGTGACTTCTAAAGAATAGATCATTCTCAAACCTTGCTTCATTCGTTTTCAAACTTTCACGCACTTAATTAGAGAGTAAGAGGTAAAGAAAGCTCATGAAACAATTTAACTTCCAAGCAAGCATTATAACCTTCAAACATTATCAAAATCAATCATAAGAACTTCAATTTAGATCACCAAGCCATATAACATTCTTTTGATCTTAAGGACTTTTCAAAGGAAAAGGTCTAGAGTATGGAAGGGAAGGGAAACTTTAAGGGAGAGTGGTGCATAAATCCGGGAAAATGGACTACTACCTTCTTCTTCTTTTGCGGTTTCCGCAACTCTTCACTTAGAGCTTCGCTCTTACTTTTCATTTTTCGACTTTACTTTTGGAGTTATGGATAGAGGTGCACAAAAACCGAAGCCTAGGAGATTGGCGTTTCTCATTTTTGCGAGATGCCTCAAACCTTTAGCGCACATACCATAATCCGCTAGGAATATCGCTCAATCCGACTTTGGCAAGACACAAACACCCGGCTATGTGAATGGTGCCGAGTTACTCATCGTCATGATTGACTTCCCCAAACCTATAATTTCCTTCTATTCAATTGATTGCAAATATATGCTCTCATGGCCCTCCCACATCAAACATGCCTTTTTCTCATTCACTTTCCAAGTTCCCGGATGGGTAAGGGAGGCTAATATTTCAATGAGGAGTTAGATGATCAAAGGAAAGAAGAAAGAAAGTATCGAATTGCCTTAATCATTTCAAAAAGAAGCATAAGAACTTATAATGTGATTTCAACTTCGATTTCTTGCATAATTTAGGTAACATTTTCACATTATAAAACTTGCAAAAGAGGTGAAATCTATTCATTCAATTTTCTTTTCGAATTACTATCCTTTCAAGCATGCAATTGTTATCAACTTAATTCACAAGTAGTGTTTATCATAGAATTCATCTCAATTCATTAGAAGCATCAAATTTTTCAAAAATTTTCAGTTTTTATGGGTTTTTAAAGTTCTTTTTCATGCAATGCAAGAATGAAACGTGTGACATATGATGAACATGCAATAATAGTCTCGGAATAGAAGCAACATATAGAGTAGAGTTATTACAAACATTTAGTACATCCCACCCCATACTTAGGACGAACATTGTCCCTAATGTTCACAAGAAAGAACAAAAGAAAGAAAAGAAAAGAAAACTCACAAATGGCGGCGGGGATGTCTAAAACGAGCAAGTCTGGTCATCAATCACTGCGGTGCCGGTGGAGGTGGGAATGGAGAGAAACTCGGGTCATAGTACCGCCCAAACTGCTGGCGGTAGACGTCCCTCATCATGTGGTCGAGGTCGTCCAAACGTCCATCTCTAGCGTCCGCCCGGATCTCTAATGCTCCGACTCTCTCTGAAAGTCCGGTAGCCCACTCCGGCATCCTCTCATACCATCCCGGAGCGCGATCATACCATCCGGGAGCGTCTGCTGGTGCTGCTGCTGGTGGTGGTGGTGGTGCTGCTGCGTGCGTAGTGGACCAAGGAGGAGGTGTCTCGTACCAGGTGGGAGGTGTAGTCATCCACGTGGGTCTCTCGCTCACGCTAGCGCGGCGAGATGACGAGCCTGAAGCTCCAGTCGGACGCGGAGAGCGTCTAGGTACATCCTGCTGATCCGGCTGATCCGGAAACGAGCCGAACTCCTGCTCTGCTCCTGCACCACTCTCATACGGCTCTCCCATATCCTCCTCATCTACAACTGGCGGTGGAACGTAAGGGGGAGCTACAAGCCTGTTCGCATGCATCGCAGCGAACGTCTCCTTCCAGTTGTGGCGTCCTGCCACAATGGAATACTCCGGCAGCCACTCAATACCCCTGCCGGTCCTACTCTCCCAGGGCATGCCCGCGTAAGGCGGACCTCTATGTGTGGGGAAGATGAGTCCCCTAACCATGAAAGCGTGTAGCCCTAATGGAACTGCCGGTATACGTGTGCAAGCTGAGAAATCCACTCCAAAAGTCCTAGCTATGTGGGTCACTATCCCACCGTACCCAATGTTCCCTCTCGATTTGTTTTTCAATTTACTCATAGTCGCCGCCAAAAGGGTAGCACAATCGGCGCGGCATCCGTGAAGCATAGCATAGAGAAGGAATAGCTCATCCGTCTTGATCTTTTGGGGCGTCTCCGTCCTAGGGAAGAGACACTCCGAAAGAACACGGTGAGCTATCTTCAAGGCCAAATGGTACATCAATTTGGCCTTGGTGTCAGCTGGATGCCAACGGTCCTCGTCGGCATAGATCATAGCTACATCTCCCCAAAAGTCCTTAGCGGACACGTTCCTAGGGATGCGACCGTTGTAGGTCTCGTGGAACCCAAAAATGGTCCCAAACTCAACTATACTCAACTGGTAGTCTCGGTTCATGAGACGGAAGGAGACGGTTCTATCGACAGGGCTGTGCTCGAAAGACGTCACAACCTCTCGGGTGATCTCCTCATAAGCGTCTTCACGAATATTCGTGAAGACAAGCAAACCGGCTCTATCCAAGAGCCATGTAAGGTCATCTACAATGTTGAGAGGATGTAGATCCTCCAACAACAAGTATCTAGGGCCAATTACTGCCCTCTTCTCGATCCTCTCAAATGCAGCTTGGTGGTTTTCGTGTATGATCGGTATGCTAGAAGGAGGGGGTGAAGATGGAGGTGAAGGTGAGGATGGTGGTGAAGGGGATGAGGGTGGTGGTGGTGCCCTAGATGTGGAGGGGTTACCCTTTCTCTTTTTATTCTGTTCCCCTTTCTTTTCCTTAATCCTTCCCGAAACTCTCCTCACGAAGTCCATTCTGTTACAAATTACGGTCTGTTCTTCCCAAAACCACGGCCGTGGAACCTATACAGACCGTGATTCGACACAGAATTCTCGATTCTCAGCAAATCAGCAATCAAACTCCACCACAATCAGTCCTAATCTAGTTTCTTCCAATCTCAATCAGTTCTTCCTAATAATCTCTAACAAAAACGAACAAAAGCGGCTAAAATCAAGAAGAGAGCAAAAACCTCTTTTTTCGGATTGAGAAATCCAAAATGCGAGTTTGTTGATCGTTTTCCGCGCGATTTGTTGCTTGGATCTTGTTCTTGGTTGGATTTGCTTTTGTTTAGGAAGAAGAATCGTTAAAAACGATTAGAGAACGAAGATTTGGGAGGGGCTGCGTGTTTTCGGCGTTTAGGGCGTGGAAATTGGGGGTTTTTGTGGTGTTTTTGTGGTGAAGTGTGGTTTTTATACTCGCAGGCAAAATTTCAAAAATCACGGTCTATCGGGGCATTCCACGGCCGTGGAAATGTACGGACCCGTAATTTTGGTGATTTTTCACAGGCTTTTGAGAATTACGGCCACTGTAGCAATGACGACCGTAATTTAGACCGTGGAACTCTCTGTAAAGCTTCAAAGTCCAAATTTCGTCACTTCTCTTCGACATTATCCTTCCTTTCCCCTTTTCCATCGATACTACAACCAAAAACACGAACATACCGGGAGAAATCGAGGCAAAAATAAAGCAAAAACTTCTATTCTAAGCTAATCTATGAATCGAAAGCAGAAACGACAATGCAATACCTTGGGTTGCCTCCCAAGAAGCGCTTTGTTTAAGGTCCGTAGCTAGACCATACTCGCACTTATTCGAGTGCGGTAGGTGCGAACTCCTCAGCTTGGAGTTCCGGTGAGTACTTCTTGAGTCGTTGACCGTTCACCTTAAAACTTCCGCTAGCTTCACCCCATACTTCAACTGCACCATGGGGGAAAATACGCTTAATTAGAAAAGGTCCAGTCCAACGAGATTTTAACTTACCTGGAAAGAGGCGAAGTCTCGAATTGAAGAGGAGAACTTGATCTCCTTCTTGGAAGTCCTTTGGAATGATATGCTTATCATGCCAACGCTTTGCTCTTTCCTTGTAGATCTTAGCGTTTTCGTAGGCGTTCAAACGGAGTTCATCCAGCTTGTTGATGTCTAGGAGACGCTTCTCTCCCGCTTCTTTCATGCTGAAATTCAGCCACTTGATAGCCCAAAACGCCTTGTGCTCTAGCTCTACCGGCAAGTGGCAAGACTTCCCATACACAAGGTTGTATGGTGTGGTTCCTATGGGAGTCTTGTATGCAGTCCGGTATGCCCATAACGCATCATCTAGTTTCAAGGACCAATCCTTCCTAGTCCTCGAAACCGTCTTCTCTAGAATTCCCTTGATCTCCCTATTTGAGATCTCAACTTGTCCACTCGTTTGTGGATGGTAAGGGGTGGCGATCTTGTGGGTAACCCAATACTTGGATAGAAGAGCTTCAAAGCGACGGGCTATGAAGTGAGAACCTCCATCACTAATGATCGTCCTTGGCGTCCCGAATCGCGGAAAAATGGTCTTGTTGAAGAACTTAACCACCACCATGGCATCATTTGTGGGAGAGGCAATGGCTTCCACCCATCTAGAAACGTAGTCTACCGCCAATAATATGTATTGGTTCCCACAAGAAGAGGGGAATGGTCCCATGAAGTCAACTCCCCAAACGTCAAAAATCTCCACCTCTTGGATGTTGTTGAGGGGCATCTCGTTCCTTCTAGAGATATTGCCTGTTCTTTGACAAGCATCGCAACAAGAAACAAAGGATTGCACATCTTTAAATAAAGTAGGCCAATAGAATCCGGATTGCAATACCTTTGCGCTAGTTTTGTTTGAACTAGCGTGTCCTCCACAAGGTAGTGAATGACAATGACGGATGACACTTTGCATCTCATCTTCCGGCACACATCGCCGAATGATGCCATCCGGACCTCTCTTGAAGAGAAGAGGCTCGTTCCAATGGTATTCCCGGACGTCCTTGAAGAACTTCTTCCTTTGCGCATATGATAGTCCGGGTGGTATTTCCTGGCAAACCAAATAATTAACGAAATCAGCAAACCATGGTTCGTCACCCTTGGAGATTACCTTGATGCACTCCTCAATGATGTGTAGGTGTTCATCCGGAAAGGAGTCATCAATGGGTAAATGGTCGTCCTCTAGATGTGTTAGGCGACTCAAATGATCCGCAACAGAATTTTCCGAGCCTTTCTTGTCGCGGATCTCAAGATCGAATTCTTGTAGGAGAAGAATCCATCTAATCAGCCTTGGCTTCGCATCTTTCTTTGCAAGGAGGTATCGGATCGCAGCATGATCCGTGTAGACAATCACCTTTGCACCTACAAGATAGGAGCGAAATTTGTCAATAGCGTAGACAATGGCTAGAAATTCCTTTTCCGTAGTGGCGTAGTTGAGCTGGGCTTCGTCTAGCGTCTTGCTAGCGTAGTATATGGCGTGGGTTCGTCCTTCCTTTCGTTGCCCAAGAACAGCTCCAATGGCTACGTCACTAGCATCGCACATAATCTCGAAAGGGAGAGTCCAATCCGGTGGTTGGATAATGGGTGCCGAAATTAGAGCTTGCCGGATGGTGTTGAACGCATCTAGACATTCCTGCGAAAACTCAAAAACCGCATCCTTCATCAATAGATTAGTGAGAGGTTTTGATATCTTAGAAAAGTCTTGGATAAAACGTCTATAAAATCCAGCATGTCCTAGAAAACTTCTTATTCCCTTCACCGAAACTGGAGGAGGGAGTTTCTCTATGGTCTCTATTTTGGCCTTGTCTACCTCTATCCCTCTACTAGAGACTAAGTGACCTAAAACGATTCCTTCCTTAACCATGAATTGACACTTCTCCCAATTAAGGACTAGGTTAGTGTCTTCACATCTTTGCAAAACAAGAGAAAGGTTAGAAAGACAATCGTTAAAAGAGGAACCGTAAACGGAGAAGTCGTCCATGAAGACTTCCATGATTTCCTCTACGTATTCGGAGAAGATGGCCATCATACACCGTTGAAAGGTGGCTGGGGCGTTGCAAAGCCCGAACGGCATCCTCCTATAAGCGAACGTACCCCAAGGGCACGTGAATGTGGTCTTCTCTTGATCATCCGGATGTATCGGGATCTGAAAGAAACCACTATAACCGTCAAGGTAGCAAAAGTATGAATGTTGTGCTAACCTTTCAAGCATTTGGTCGATGAATGGCAATGGAAAGTGATCCTTCCGCGTTGCGTTGTTGAGCTTGCGGTAGTCTATGCACATTCGCCATCCAGTCACAGTTCGGGTAGGAATGAGTTCGTTGTTCTTATTGGTGATGACCGTCATTCCTCCCTTCTTCGGAACTACTTGAACTGGGCTCACCCACTTGCTATCGGAGATAGGATAGATGATACCTGCATCAAGAAGTTTAAGAATTTCCTTCTTGACAACCTCCTTCATGGTCGGATTTAACCGCCTTTGAGGTTGTCTTGAAGTTCTAAAGTCCTCCTCCATTAGTATCTTATGCATGCATAGAGAGGGTTTAATTCCTACTAAGTCCTCAATAGTATAGCCTATGGCTTTTCTATGTTTCCTAAGGACAATCATGAGCTGTTCATGTTCATCTATGCTTAATTCGGAACTAACGATAACCGGGAAGGTGGAGTTAGATCCAAGAAAAGCGTACCTTAGATGAGTAGGAAGTGGTTTGAGTTCCATTGCTTTCGGAGCTTCCAATGATCCTTGAGGAGCTTCCGATGTTTCCTTAGAGGTTTCTAGGGAAGTTGAATGGTTTGGAGAAGAATTAGGAGAAGTTGAAGAAGCGTGCTGATCACTATTTTCCACGGTCAAAATCACGTTTTCCCCTGTTTTTCCACGGCCGTAATATCCTCTGGAATGGAGATCGAATTTGGTTGTGGAATCCACGGCCGTGGAATACAGAGTATGGCCGTGGAATCTTGTATTTTCAGCCTCATCGTGGAGTTTTTCAAACTCCACTTCATGCATCTCCTCTTGTGCTTCCAAGGCTTCAATTTCCTCTTTGCACTCTCCTTCTTCTCCTTCATGGGTTAGACTCATAGTGATAACCTTTTGCAAAGGATCGTTAAAGAGAATCGCACTTACCTCCTCCCTAGACAAGCCTTCTTCGTCTTGGATGTTGTAAATATCTTCATCAAAGATCGGCTCCTTCACTAGAGTGGAAAGAACGAACTCTACTTTCTCTTCCCCAATGTCAAAAGCGAGTCTTCCATTCTTGCAATCGACCATGCAGCCGGAAGTTGCAAGAAACGGTCTTCCGAGTATGATCGGGACCGGACTATCTGCAGGAATATCAAGCACAACAAAGTCAATTGGGACAAAGAACTTGCCTAGCTTAACAGGGACGTCCTCTACAATGCCGACGGGACGAGTAATGGATCGATCCGCCATGTATAACGTCATCTTCACCGGTTTAGGGTCGCCTAAACCGATCTTCCTGCACAACGCAAGTGGTATGATGCTCACACTTGCTCCTAGATCACACAAAGCGTCATATGTGACCTCTCCCACTCCTATGGGAATGCAAAATGACCCCGGATCTTTCAGCTTTGGGGGCATTTTCTCCTTCATAGTCTTGATGAGGTCCGAAGAATCCGAACTCATCTTGACTTCTCCAAAATCTTCTAGCTTCCTCTTGTTAGAGAGGAGTTCCTTCAAGAACTTGCCATAAGCCGGCATACCTACAATAGCATCAATGAAAGGTATATTAATATGCAATTTGCTCATGAGTTCTATGAACTTACCGAATTGCTTGTCTAGGCGCGCTCGCGCTCTAGATTGAGGGAACGGTAGGGGAGGTTTTAAAGCTGGAGGTGGAACATAGATGTCCTCCTTCTCCTTCCCTTTTTCTTTGCCTTTCTCCACGGGGACTTCAACAAACGTAGGCTGCGGATCGGTGGTAGTCACTCCGCTCCTAGTTGTGATCGCCATTACCCTTCCCTTAGGGTTGTCCTCCGTCTTTCCTGGAAGTTTCCCTTGATTCCTAGGAACTTCCTCCGCATGGTTGAACATTTGATTCTCCAAAACCTTTTGAGCTTTGTCAACCTTAGAAATTTGATCATCAACCTTGATGATGCGGTTCTCCAACCCTTGAAGCTTTCCCAAGATCGTTTCCAACATGGTATCCGGCTTTTCTTTTCCCGTATTGTTTCCTCCATTTGATGATTGCCCCTGGCTTTTCAAAGGAGTAGAGGAAGAAGAGGGTGGAGTTAGTGCATTGGAATTGGAAGGATAGGAGTTACCAGAATTTTGTTGATTGGAGCGCCAATTGTTGTTGTTCGAACCACGATTGTTGTTCCAATTGTTGTTGTTCCGGTTGTTGTTGTTCCCATTCCAATTGTTGTTCCGGTTATTGTTCCGGTTATTGTTGTTGCGGTTGGTGTTGTCACCGCCGTTGTTATTGCCCAAATAGCCAACATCCTTCTCTTGCTGCTTTGGGAAGTTGGTCTTGATAGCCTCCTTCAACTCTTTGATCTCATTGTTGAGGGAGAAAATCTGATTTTGGGCTTCATGTGTGAGCTTCGCTCCTTGCTCCACACGATTTCCCTCCATCTTCCGGTGGGAATACTTCTCTATGACTCTTGCTTGCTTTTCAATGAAGTCCCAAGCGTCATCTTCTCTCATGTCCATGAACGTTCCACATGAGAGGGATTGAAGGTTGAATTGCGTTCCCGCATCCAGCCCCTTGTAGTAAATTTCCAGCAAGGCAAGCTTGGATATGCCATGATGAGGGCAATCCAAGAGCAAATCCTGAAACCTTTCCCAAGATTGAAACAAGCTTTCGTTAGGTCTCATAGAAAAAGCATTAATCTTACCTCTAAGTTCCGCCGTTTTGGAGGGCGGAAAGAACTTGGTGAGAAACTCTGCGGAGAGGTCTTCCCACGTCTCTAGCTTTCCACTAGGAAGAGCTTGGTACCAAGATAGCGCTTTCCCTTTCAAAGAGAAAAAGAAAGGTTTGAGCTTATAGCTGTTGGTAGTGGCGCTCTTTGGCCTCATTGTCTCCATCATGCACTCAAAGTTTTGCAAGTGTTGGTGTGGAGATTCAGCGCTTGTACCGCCAAACTGACTTTGGCGAACAAGAGTGATAACTTGAGGGTTGAAACTAAACCCTTGTACGTCTTCAGCATCAAAGTTCACGCCTAAGCGGCGCGGTTGTTGTGTTGGATCCATCCGCTGGCCAAGAGTTCTTGGCTCATTATCCACACGTTCGACTCTCACATTCCTAGGTGGAACGCGGCGGTTAGCAGCTCCTTGTGTGTTGAAAGGATTTATATTGATCGTGGGATCAATCTCTTCTAGCGCAGGCATGGAAGAATCACTATCATCAGCGGATGAGTTACCTCTTCTTCTAGACCTTGTCCTTCTTCTCGAGGACTTCTTTCCCACCTTATCTTCAAGATCGCTCATCTTTATCTTCATTTGAACGATCATGTCTTGTAGACCGTTAACTTGAGTTTGATGACGATCCATCTCATCCTGGAGGAGATTCTCATTCCATCGGAGTTGAGCTTCCTTCTCCGCTAACTTAGTTTGAAGATCGTTTTCGTTTTCTTGAGCCATCCTCTTTTCTTTGCGTCTTCGTCTCAAGGTTTTCTCTAGCTCTTGATCAAGAGGTAAGAGATCTTCGGTGTTTCTAGATCTGCGCATGCACTCAAAAAGAATCAAATAATGAGAGCAAGCTCCCAAGCTTGACAACCGGTTACCGAATTCGGCCGAAACCAAATCCCCGGCAACGGCGCCAAAAACTTGTTCGCCCCTAGAGGTGTGTGCAAATAAGCTTTAAATTTATAAAACTAGAATCAAGCAGCGAACCCGCAGTGTACGGATCGAGGTAGCTAAGCAAGAATTCCAGAGTATCGAACACAGGGATTTGGGTGGGAACAAATTCGATTTCAGGTTATCAAGCAATAAATATGAGAGTTTTGCAAATATTGGGAAAACAACAATCCTAAAGATCCGGGTATTCAGTTGTGGCAACAGATTCAAGATATACTAATAATATAAAGACAGAGTAGAGATATGCAAAGGTACACTAATGTAAGGTAATCGTACGGTTGAGGTTCCAAAAACCTTATGTAACTCACCTAAAAGATACTCCTTATACAGGTTGTTGAGGCTCAATATAAAGAGGTTCTAAAAGCAAGGATTAGTATCAAATACCCAAACCTATAATCTAAAGGTCAAGACTAACTTATCCGATTGAGGTTGTTGAGGCTCACAATCGAGGTAGAGGTTGTTGAGGCTTCACTACCACCTAGAAAAGACAAGTCTAAGCTAAGCTAAAGCAAATCTTTAACTTTGGATTAAGATAAAAGCAGGCTCGTAAACTCATGGAAATTACGGTTGGATCTTGAGATTCCACGGCCGTGGAACTCAAGAACAGCCCGTAATTTAGGGTTGTCGGCGACAATTCTCTAACTCTCAGGGTCTAATCTGTTTGCGATCGATCTATCATCATCTAAGCCACAACTATCAACCCTTCACCTTAGAATTGTTAAGGGTTTTTAGCCAATAACAGTCATTTGATATTAATTCAAGATTTAAAAGATAAAAGATGGGAACTTTCAAGAACTATCAATAATCTTCAAACGAATCTCAGAATCACAATCAAGAACAAGTGTTTATCAAAAGATTCAAATCGGAATAAACAATCACAATCTTAGGAAAGAAAGGAAACGGGATGTCAATCCGATCCTAAATCAAACCTAAGCAAGAAGAGGAGTTTTCTTGCAAGAATCCTCCAAGAACTTCGATCTTCCTCAACGCGAAGATCGCTAACAGCAATTCTCCAATCACGAACTTTGATCTTCAATGAGATCTCCCAAAATCACCTCCAAGAATGAAGGTTTGTGTATTGCTAAGCTTGCGTTCTTGCCGCTAAACCTAGGGTTTGAAGGGTCGTAAGCTAGATAACGAGGTAAGGCGAGGTGACGGAAACGTGCCTAAAATATCACAATATAGGTAATACTAGCTCATATATGCATAAAGCTCCATCAAAGACTATCAATATGAATCAAATACGATTAGAAAACGTGCCTAAAATATCACAATATTTCATGCTAACAAATAACCCCATACTTAACACTTGCTTGTCCCTAAGCAAGGTCTTTCAAAAAGCTTTAAACAAGAGTTAGGATGAAATATGTGTACCTTCTTTTGGATGAAAGTGACTTCTAAAGAATAGATCATTCTCAAACCTTGCTTCATTCGTTTTCAAACTTTCACGCACTTAATTAGAGAGTAAGAGGTAAAGAAAGCTCATGAAACAATTTAACTTCCAAGCAAGCATTATAACCTTCAAACATTATCAAAATCAATCATAAGAACTTCAATTTAGATCACCAAGCCATATAACATTCTTTTGATCTTAAGGACTTTTCAAAGGAAAAGGTCTAGAGTATGGAAGGGAAGGGAAACTTTAAGGGAGAGTGGTGCATAAATCCGGGAAAATGGACTACTACCTTCTTCTTCTTTTGCGGTTTCCGCAACTCTTCACTTAGAGCTTCGCTCTTACTTTTCATTTTTCGACTTTACTTTTGGAGTTATGGATAGAGGTGCACAAAAACCGAAGCCTAGGAGATTGGCGTTTCTCATTTTTGCGAGATGCCTCAAACCTTTAGCGCACATACCATAATCCGCTAGGAATATCGCTCAATCCGACTTTGGCAAGACACAAACACCCGGCTATGTGAATGGTGCCGAGTTACTCATCGTCATGATTGACTTCCCCAAACCTATAATTTCCTTCTATTCAATTGATTGCAAATATATGCTCTCATGGCCCTCCCACATCAAACATGCCTTTTTCTCATTCACTTTCCAAGTTCCCGGATGGGTAAGGGAGGCTAATATTTCAATGAGGAGTTAGATGATCAAAGGAAAGAAGAAAGAAAGTATCGAATTGCCTTAATCATTTCAAAAAGAAGCATAAGAACTTATAATGTGATTTCAACTTCGATTTCTTACATAATTTAGGTAACATTTTCACATTATAAAACTTGCAAAAGAGGTAAAATCTATTCATTCAATTTCTTTTCGAATTACTATCCTTTCAAGCATGCAATTGTTATCAACTTAATTCACAAGTAGTGTTTATCATAGAATTCATCTCAATTCATTAGAAGCATCAAATTTTTCAAAAATTTTTCAGTTTTTATGGGTTTTTAAAGTTCTTTTTCATGCAATGCAAGAATGAAACGTGTGACATATGATGAACATGCAATAATAGTCTCGGAATAGAAGCAACATATAGAGTAGAGTTATTACAAACATTTAGTACATCCCACCCCATACTTAGGACGAACATTGTCCCTAATGTTCACAAAAAAGAACAAAAGCAAGAAAGGAAAAGAAAACTCACAAATGGCGGCGGGGATGTCTAAAACGAGCAAGTTTCAAAAAATTACGGTCTATCGGGGCATTCCACGGCCGTGGAAATGTACGGACCCGTAATTTTTGTGATTTTTCACAGGCCTTTGAGAATTACGGCCACTGTAGCAATGACGACCGTAATTTAGACCGTGGAACTCTCTGTAAAGCTTCAAAGTCCAAATTTCGTCACTTCTCTTCGACATTATCCTTCCTTTCTCCTTTTTCATCGATCCTACAACCAAAAACACGAACATACCGGGAGAAATCGAGGCAAAAACAAGGCAAAAACTTCTATTCTAAGCTAATCTATGAATCGAAAACAAAAACGAAAATGCAATACCTTGGGTTGCCTCCCAAGAAGCGCTTTGTTTAAGGTCCGTAGCTAGACCAAACTCGCACTTATTCGAGTGCGGTAGGTGCAAACTCCTCAGCTTGGAGTTCCGGTGAATACTTCTTGAGTCGTTGACCGTTCACCTTAAAACTTCCGCTAGCTTCACCCCATACTTCAACTGCACCATGGGGAAAAATACGCTTAATTAGAAAAGGTCCGGTCCAACGAGATTTTAACTTACCTGGAAAGAGGCGAAGTCTCGAATTGAAGAGGAGAACTTGATCTCCTTCTTGGAAGTCCTTTGGAATGATATGCTTATCATGCCAACGCTTTGCTCTTTCCTTGTAGATCTTAGCGTTTTCGTAGGCGTTCAAACGGAGTTCATCCAGCTTGTTGATGTCTAGGAGACGCTTCTCTCCCGCTTCTTTCATGCTGAAATTCAGCCACTTGATAGCCCAAAACGCCTTGTGCTCTAGCTCTACCGGCAAGTGACAAGACTTCCCATACACAAGGTTGTATGGTGTGGTTCCTATGGGAGTCTTGTATGCAGTCCGGTATGCCCACAACGCATCATCTAGTTTCAAGGAGCGAACCCGCAGTGTACGGATCGAGGTAGCTAAGCAAGAATTCCAGAGTATCGAACACAGGGATTTGGGTGGGAACAAATTCGATTTCAGATTATCAAGCAATAAATATGGGAGTTTTGCAAATATTGGGAAAACAACAATCCTAAAGATCCGGGTATTCAGTTGTGACAACAGATTCAAGATATACTAATGATATAAAGACAGAGTAGAGGTATGCAAAGGTATACTAATGTAAGGTAATCGTACGGTTGAGGTTCCAAAAACCTTATGTAACTCACCTAAAAGATACTCCTTATACAGGTTGTTGAGGCTCAATATAAAGAGGTTCTAAAAGCAAGGATTAGTATCAAATACCCAAACCTACGATCTAAAGGTCAAGACTAACTTATCCGATTGAGGTTGTTGAGGCTCACAATCGAGGTAGAGGTTGTTGAGGCTTCACTACCACCTAGAAAAGACAAGTCTAAGCTAAGCTAAAGCAAATCTTTAACTTTAGATTAAGGTAAAAAGCAGGCTCGTAAACTCATGTGAAATCACGGTCTGTTCTTGAGTTCCACGACCGTGGAATCTCAAGATCCAACCGTAATTTAGGGTTGTCGACGATTCTCTCTAACTCTCAGGGTCTAATCTGTTTGCGAACGATCTATCATCACCTATGCCACAACTATCAACCCTTCACCTTAGAATTGTTAAGGGTTTTTAGCCAATAACAGCCATTTGATATCAATTCAAGATTTATAAGATAGAAGATGGAAACTTTCAAGAACTTTCAATAATCTTTCAAACGAATCTCAAAATCACAATCAAGAACAAGTGTTTGTCAAGAGATTCAAATCAAAACAATCAATCACAATCTTAGGAAAGAAAGGAAACGGGATGTCAATCCGATCCTAAATCAAACCTAAGCAAGAAAAGGGATCTTCTTGCAAAATCCTTCAAGAACTTCGATCTTCCACAAATGCGAAGATCACAAACAGCAACTCTCCAATCACGAACCTTGATCTTCAATGAGATCTCCAAAAAACACCTCCAAGATGAGGGTTTATGCCTTGCTCAAATGCAAGCCAAGATGATTCCAAGCGGGAATCTAAGCAAACCTAAACGGTGATGTACGCGATGACTGTAAGCGAGCATGACGGAATCTCCTTTCTTCCGTCTTTTTATAATGCAGGGCAAGGTGTCGGCCCGGCCCGATCTTCAAAAGATCATGGCTTCGAAACGTGGCGAAAGGATTCGCCAAGATCACGGTCGTGGAAGATTCCACGACCGTAATTTAGGGCGTGGAGAGGAATACGGTTGTGTTCCACGGCCGTAATATCCCCTGGAATGAACATCGAATTCTGCATCACAATCCACGGCCGTAATCTAGGGTCAAACCGTGATTTTTGTCTTCATTCGTGCATTCCTCAATCTAATACTCCAAATTGCTTCCAAAAGGTGTCCTTAATCTGGAGGTACATCAACTCAACTTCCCTTTGCTCGTTTTCGTTCGGAAATAGCTCCAAATCACCTATAATCAACATAGAACTCGTGTAGACATCCATATCGACAATATAGGCAATACTAGCTCATATATGCTTAAAGCTTAATCAAAGACTATCAATATGAATCAAATACGATTATAAAACGTGCCTAAAATATCACAATATTTCATGCTAACAAATAACCCCATACTTAACACTTGCTTGTCCCTAAGCAAGGTCTTTCAAAAAGCTTTAAACAAGAGTTAGGATGAAATATGTGTACCTTCTTTTTGGATGGAAGTGACTTCTAAAGAATAGATCATTCTCAAACCTTGCTTCATTCGTTTTCAAACTTTCACGCACTTAATTAGAGAGTAAGAGGTAAAGAAAGCTCATGAAACAATTTAACTTCCAAGCAAGCATTATAACCTTCAAACATTATCAAAATCAATCATAAGAACTTCAATCTAGATCACCAAGCCATATAACATTCTTTTGATCTTAAGGACTTTTCAAAGGAAAAGGTCTAGAGTATGGAAGGGAAGGGAAACTTTAAGGGAGAGTGGTGCATAAATCCGGGAAAATGGACTACTACCTTCTTCTTCTTTTGCGGTTTCCGCAACTCTTCACTTAGAGCTTCGCTCTTACTTTTCATTTTTCGACTTTACTTTTGGAGTTATGGATAGAGGTGCACAAAAACCGAAGCCTAGGAGATTGGCGTTTCTCAAAATTGCAAGAGATGCCTCAAACCCTTAGCGCACATACCATAATCCGCTAGGAATATCGCTCAATCCGACTTTGGCAAGACACAAACACCCGGCTATGTGAATGGTGCCGAGTTACTCATCGTCATGATTGACTTCCCCAAACCTATAATTTCTTTCTATTCAGTTGATTGCAAATATATGCTCTCATGGCCCTCCCACATCAAACATGCCTTTTTCTCATTCACTTTCCAAGTTCCCGGATGGGTAAGGGAGGCTAATATTTTAATGAGGAGTTAGATGATCAAAGAAAGAAGAAAGAAAGTATCGAATTGCCTTAATCATTTCAACAAGAAGTATAGGAACTTATAATGTGATTTCAACTTCAATTTCTTACATGATTTAGGTAACATTTTCACATTATACAACTTGCAAAAGAGGTAAGATTCATTCATTCAATTTCTTTTCGAATTACCATCCTTTCAAGCATGCAATTGTTATCAACTCAATTCGCAAGTAGTGATTATCATGGAAATCATATCGATTTGTTAGAAGCATCAAATTTTCAAAATTTTTCAATTTTTATGGGTTTTTTTTAAAGTTCTTTTTCATGCAATGCAAGAATGAAACGTGTAACATATGATGAACATGCAATGATAGTCTAGGAATGAAAGCAACATATAGAGTAGAGTTATTACAAACGTTTAGTACATCCCACCCCATACTTAGGACGAACATTGTCCCTAATGTTCACAAGAAAGAACAAAAGAAAGAAAAGAAAAAGAAACTCACAAATGGTGGCGGGAATGTCTAAAAACGAGCGGTCTGATCATCAATCACTGCGGCGCCGGTGGAGGTGGGAATGGAGAGAAACTCGGATCATAGACCCGCCCAAACTGCTGGCGGTAGACGTCCCTCATCATGTGGTCAAGGTCGTCTAAGTGTCTGTCTCTAGCATCCGCCCGGATCTCTAATGCTCCGACTCTGTCTGAAAGTCCGGTAGCCCAATCCGGCATCCTCTCATACCATCCCGGGGGATCGGCTGGTGCTGGTGCTGGTGGTGGCGGTGGTGCTGCTGGCTGCGTCGTGGACCAAGGAGGAGGTGTGCTGTACCAAGTGGGAGGTGTAGTCATCCACGTGGGCCTCTCGCTCACACTGGCGCGGCGAGATGACGAGCCTGAAGCTCTAGCTGGGCGTGGAGAGCGCCTAGGTACATCCGGGGCCGCATCCGGCTGATCCGGAAACGTGCCGAACTCCTGCTCTGCTCCTCCACCACTCTCGTACTGCTCTCCCATGTCCTCCTCATCCTCAGCTGGTGGTGGAACGTAAGGGGGAGCTACAAGCCTGTTCACATGCATCGCAGCGAACGTCTCCTTCCAATTATGGCGTCCCGCCATAATGGAATACTCTGGCAGCCACTCAATACCCCTGCCTGTCCTACTCTCCCAGGGCATGCTCGCATAAGGCGGACCTCTATGTGTGGGGAAGATGAGTCCCCTAACCATGAATGCATGTAATCCTAGAGGTACGGCGGGTATGCGGGTGCAAGCTGAAAAGTCTACACCAAAGCTCCTAGCTATGTGGGTCACTATCCCACCATATCCAATATTCCCCTTCGACTTATTCTTCAGTTTACTCATCGTCGCCGCCAAAAGAGTAGCACAATCTGCGCGGCATCCATAAAGCATAGCATAAAGAAGGAATAGCTCATCCGTCTTGATCTTTTGGGGCGTCTCCGTCCTAGGGAAGAGACACTCCGAAAGAACACGGTGAGCTATCTTCAAGGCTAGATGGTACATCAATCTAGCCTTGGTATCAGCTGGTTGCCAACGGTCCTCGTCGGCATAAATCATGGCCACTTCCGCCCAAAAGTCCTTGGCGGAAATGCCTCTAGGAAGTCGACCGTTATAGGTCTCATGGAACCCAAAAATGGTCCCGAACTCAACAATGCTCAAATGGTAGTCTCTGTTCATGAGACGGAAGGAGACGGTCCTATCAACATGGCTGTGCTCAAAAGATGTCACAACCTCTCGGGTGATCTCCTCATAAGCGTCTTCACGAATGTTCGTGAAGACTAGCAATCCGGCTCTATCCAAGAGCCATGTGAGGTCATCTACTATGTTGAGAGGATGTAGATCCTCCAACAACAAATATCTAGGACCTATCACTGTCCTCTTCTCTATTTTCTCAAGTGCAGCTATGTAGTTCTCGTGTATGATCGGGATGCTAGGAGGAGGGGGTGAAGATGGAGGTGAAGGTGAGGATGGTGGTGAGGGAGATGAGGGTGGTGGTGCCCTAGATGTGGAGGGGTTGCCCTTTCTCTTCTTATTTTGCTCCCCTTTCTTTTCCTTAATCCTTCCCGAAACTCTCCTCACAAAGTCCATTCTGTTGAGAATTACGGTCTGTTCTATAGAAACCACGGCCGTGGAACCTTCAGCGACCGTGATTCGTCTCGAAAATTCTCAATTCTCAGCAAATCAGCAATCAAACTCCACAACAAGCAGTCCTAATCTAATTTCTTCCAATCTCAATCAGTTCTTCCTAAAAATCTCTAACAAGAACGAACAAAAACGACTAGAATCAAGAAGAGAGCAAAAACCTATTTTTCGGATTGAAAAATCCGAAATGTGCTTCCGTTGATGAATTTCCGCTCGATTCTTCGCTTGGATCTTGTTTGTGGTTGGATTTGCTTCAGTTTAGGAAGAAGAATCGTTAAAAACGATTAAAGAACGAAGATTTGGGAGAAGCTGCGGGTTTTCGGTATTTAGGGCGTGGAATTGGGGAGGATTTGTGGTGTTTTTGTGATGAAGTGTGGCTTTTATACTCGCAGGCAAATTTTCAAAAATCACGGTCTATCGGGGCATTCCACGGCCGTGGAAATGTACGGACCCGTAATTTTTGTGATTTTTCACAGGCCTTTGAGAATTACGGCCACTGTAGCTATGACGACCGTAATTTAGACCGTGGAACTCTCTGTAAAGCTTCAAAGTCCAAATTTCGTCACTTTTCTTTGACATTATCCTCCCTTTCTCCTTTTCCATCGATCCTACAACCAAAAACACGAACATACCGGGAGAAATCGAGGCAAAATAAAGCAAAAATTTCTATTCTAAGCTAAACTATGAATCGAAAACAAAACGAGAATGCAATACCTTGGGTTGCCTCCCAAGAAGCGCTTTGTTTAAGGTCCGTAGCTAGACCAGTCTCGCACTTATTCGAGTGCGGTAGGTGCAAACTCCTCAGCTTGGAGTTCCGGTGAGTACTTCTTGAGCCGTTGACCGTTCACCTTAAAACTTCCGCTAGCTTCACCCCATACTTCAACTGCACCATGGGGGAAAATACGCTTAATTAGAAAAGGTCCAGTCCAACGAGATTTTAACTTACCTGGAAAGAGGCGAAGTCTCGAATTGAAGAGGAGAACTTGATCTCCTTCTTGGAAGTCCTTTGGAATGATATGCTTATCATGCCAACGCTTTGCTCTTTCCTTGTAGATCTTGGCGTTTTCGTAAGCGTTCAAACGGAGTTCATCCAGCTTGTTGATGTCTAGGAGACGCTTCTCTCCCGCTTCTTTCATGCTGAAATTCAGCCACTTGATAGCCCAAAACGCCTTGTGCTCTAGCTCTACCGGCAAGTGGTAAGATCTCCTACGTACAAGCTTGTACGGTTTGATTCTCACCGGAATCCTCCTAGCTTTCCTATGCTTTAATGGGACATAATTCGGTCTTCCATCCCATCCTTTCCTAGATCGAGAAATCAGTTTCTCGAGAATCCTCCTAGCTTCCCCATCTCCAGTTTGGGGATGATGTATGGTCTTCGTCATGTGAATGACCCCATACTTGGACAAAAGACACTTATTGGCATTGGCGTTGAAGCTCTTGCCAAATTTACTCCTTATAGTCCAAGGAGCATCTTCTTCCAGCAATTTCAATAGAGGTTTCATCTTCACCTTAGGAGGTTCTTTTGGAAGAGACCTCCAACTCTCCGGTGCATTCCTGGAAAAATCAGAAATTTTAATAGGAATATCAAAGGAAGTAAGACAGTATACCTTGTTAAGTTCTTCAAGGCTTGGGACAAGTTTCATGTTGGCATGATGATCCACACATGAAATATCTCCCAACTCAGCTGGATCTTCTTCAACCTTGGCCACAATTTCAGTAATTTGGCCAAGGTTCACCACTTCTTCCTCTTCTTCAAGCACAACTGGCTCTTCTTCAATCTCGACCACAATATTAGCAATTTGGTCTAGGTGTTCCACTTCTTCCTCTTCTTCAATGGGAACTTCAAGAGGTTCTAGAGGAACTTTGGGTTTGATAGGAGCATTCCTCGAGACTTGGAGTTCTTCCTTAAAGGCTTTCAATTTTTCTTCGATCATATCAAGTTCTTTCTTCAATTCTTCAAGTTTCGAGTGTTCCGCATCTTTGGGACGTTTCTTCTTAACCTTCTTTGGGTAGTGCAGCTTTTCCCATTTTGCAAATTCATATTCAATGGTTTGTTCACGTTCTCTTTCGCTGTCAAACCAATAGAAGGCGTATTTCTCTACCAAGTATTCATAATGGTCTGCTCTAGCCGTATGCTTCGCTACCCATATTGGATCGTATGGAGCCATACTTAGCTAGTAGAGCCTCAAAAACTCATATGTACCTAAGAACACAAACCTGCAAGAACACTCAAGAAAAGGATATCAAATAACAAGAGCAAGCTCCCAAGCTTGACAACCGGCAACCGGATTCGGCCGAAACCAAATCCCCGGCAACGGCGCCAAAAACTTGTTCGCCCCTAGAGGTGTGTGCAAATAAGCTTTAAATTTATAAAACTAGAATCAAGCAAGCGAACCCGCAGTGTACGGATCGAGATAGTTAAGCAAGAATTCCAGAGTATCGAACACAGGGATTTGGGTGGAACGAACTCGATTGCAGGTTATCAAGCGGTGAATATGAGAGTTTTGCAAATATTGGGAAAACAACAATCCTAAAGATCCGGGTATTCAGTTGTGGCAATAGATTCAAGATATACTAATGATGTAAAGACAGAGTTGAGATATGCAAAGGTATACTAGTGTAAGGTAATCGTACGGTTGAGGTTCCAAAAACCTTATGTGACTCACCTAAAAGATACTCCCTATACAGGTTGTTGAGGCTCAATATAGAAAGGAACTAAAGACAAGGATTAGCATCAAATACCCAAACCTATAATCTAAAGATCAAGACTAACTTATCCGATTGAGGTTGTTGAGACTCACAATCGAGGTAGAGGTTGTTGAGGCTTCACTACCACCTAGAAAAGACAAGTCTAAACTAAGCTAAAGCAAATCTTTAACTTTGGATTAAGGTAAAAGCAAGCTCGTAAACTCAAGGAAATTACGGTTGGATCTTGAGATTCCACGGCCGTGGAACTCAAGAACAGCCCGTAATTTAGGGTTGTCGGCGACAATTCTCTAACTCTCAGGGTCTAATCTGTTTGCGATCGATCTATCATCATCTAAGCCACAACTATCAACCCTTCACCTTAGAATTGTTAAGGGTTTTTAGCCAATAACAGTCATTTGATATCAATTCAAGATTTATAAGGTAAAAGATGGAAACTTTCAAGAACTTTCAATAATCTTCAAACGAATCTCAGAATCTCAATCAAGGACAAGTGTTTATCAAAAGATTCAAATCGGAATAAACAATCACAATCTTAGGAAAGAAAGGAAACGGGATGTCAATCCGATCCTAAATCAAACCTAAGCAAGAAGAGGAGTTTTCTTGCGAAATCCTCCAAGAACTTCGATCTTCCTCAACGCGAAGATCGCTAGCAGCAATTCTTCAACTCCGACTTTGATCTTCAATGAAATCTCCAAAATCACCTCCAAGAATGAGGGTTTGTGTGTTGCTAAGCTTGCGTTTTTGCCGCTAAACTTAGGGTTTGAAAGGTCGTAAGCTAGGTAGCGAGGTGAGGCGAGGTGACGGAATCTTGCTTCATCCGTCCTTTTTATAATGCAGGGCAAGACGTCGGCCCAGCCCGATCTTCAAAAGATCATGGCTTCGAAACGTGGCGAAAGGATTCGCCAAGATCACGGTCGTGGAAGATTCCACGACCGTAATTCTGAGGCGTGGAGACAAACACGGGTAGCTTCCACGGCCGTAATATCCCCTGGAATGAACATCGAATTCTGCATCACAATCCACGGCCGTAATTCAGGGTAAAACCGTGATTCTTGCCTTCATTCGTGCATTCCTCAATCTAATACTCCAAATTGCTTCCAAAAGGTGTCCTTAATCTAGAGGTACATCAACTCAACTCCCCTTTGCTCGTTTTCGTTCGGAAATAGCTCCAAATCACCTATAATCAACATAGAACTCGTGTAGACATCCATATCGACAATATAGGCAATACTAGCTCATATATGCATAAAGCTTAATCAAAGACTATTGATATGAATCAAATACGATTAGAAAACGTGCCTAAAATATCACAATATTTCATGCTAACAAATAACCCCATACTTAGCACTTGCTTGTCCCTAAGCAAGGTCTTTCAAAAAGCTTTAAACAAGAGTTAGGATGAAATATGTGTACCTTCTTTTTGGATGAAAGTGACTTCTAAAGAATAGATCATTCTCAAACCTTGCTTCATTCGTTTTCAAACTTTCACACATTTAATTAGAGAGTAAGAGGTAAAGAAAGCTCATGAAACAATTCAACTTCCAAGCAAGCATTATAACCTTCAAACATTATCAAAATCAATCATAAGAACTTCAATTTAGATCACCAAGCCATATAACATTCTTTTGATCTTAAGGACTTTCAAAGGAAAAGGTCTAGAGTATGGAAGGGAAGGGAAACTTTAAGGGAGAGTGGTGCACAAATCCGGGAAAATGGATTACTACCTTCTTCTTCTTTTGCGGTTTCCGCAACTCTTCACTTAGAGCTTCGCTCTTACTTTTCATTTTTCGACTTTACTTTTGGAGTTATGGATAGAGGTGCACAAAAACCGAAGCCTAGGAGATTGGCGTTTCTCAATTTTCATGAGATGCCTCAAACCCTTAGCGCACATACCATAATCCGCTAGGAATATCGCTCAATCCGACTTTGGCAAGACACAAACACCCGGCTATGTGAATGGTGCCGAGTTACTCATCGTCATGATTGACTTCCCCAAACCTATAATTTCTTTCTATTCAATTGATTGCAAATATATGCTCTCATGGCCCTCCCACATCAAACATGCCTTTTTCTCATTCACTTTCCAAGTTCCCGGATGGGTGAGGGAGGCTAATATTTCAATGAGGGGTTAGATGATCAAAGGAAAGAAGAAAGAAAGTATCGAATTGCCTTAATCATTTCAAAAAGAAGCATAAGAACTTATAATGTGATTTCAACTTCGATTTCTTGCATAATTTAGGTAACATTTTCACATTATAAAACTTGCAAAAGAGGTGAAATCTATTCATTCAATTTTCTTTTCGAATTACTATCCTTTCAAGCATGCAATTGTTATCAACTTAATTCACAAGTAGTGTTTATCATAGAATTCATCTCAATTCATTAGAAGCATCAAATTTTTCAAAAATTTTCAGTTTTTATGGGTTTTTAAAGTTCTTTTTCATGCAATGCAAGAATGAAACGTGTGACATATGATGAACATGCAATAATAGTCTCGGAATAGAAGCAACATATAGAGTAGAGTTATTACAAACATTTAGTACATCCCACCCCATACTTAGGACGAACATTGTCCCTAATGTTCACAAGAAAGAACAAAAGAAAGAAAAGAGAAGAAAACTCACAAATGGTGGCGGGGATGTCTAAAACGAGCAGCCCGGTCATCGATCACTGCGGTGCCGGTGGAGGTGGGAATGGAGAGAAACTCGGGTCATAGTACCGCCCAAACTGCTGGCGGTAGACGTCCCTCATCATGTGGTCGAGGTCGTCCAAACGTCCATCTCTAGCGTCCGCCCGGATCTCTAATGCTCCGACTCTCTCTGAAAGTCCGGTAGCCCACTCCGGCATCCTCTCATACCATCCCGGAGCGCGATCATACCATCCGGGAGCGTCTGCTGGTGCTGCTGCTGGTGGTGGTGGTGGTGGTGGTGCTGTGTACGTAGTGGACCAAGGAGGAGGTGTCTCGTACCAGGTGGGAGGTGTAGTCATCCACGTGGGTCTCTCGCTCACGCTAGCGCGGCGAGATGACGAGCCTGAAGCTCCAGTCGGACGCGGAGAGCGTCTAGGTACATCCTGCTGATCCGGCTGATCCGGAAACGAGCCGAACTCCTGCTCTGCTCCTGCACCACTCTCATACGGATCTCCCATATCCTCCTCATCTACAACCGGCGGTGGAACGTAAGGGGGAGCTACAAGCCTGTTCGCATGCATCGCAGCGAACGTCTCCTTCCAGTTGTGGCGTCCTGCCACAATGGAATACTCCGACAGCCACTCTATACCCCTGCCGGTCCTACTCTCCCAGGGCATGCCCGCGTAAGGCGGACCTCTATGTGTGGGGAAGATGAGTCCCCTAACCATGAAAGCGTGTAGCCCTAATGGAACTGCCGGTATACGTGTGCAAGCTGAGAAATCCACTCCAAAAGTCCTAGCTATGTGGGTCACTATCCCACCGTACCCAATGTTCCCTCTCGATTTGTTTTTCAATTTACTCATAGTCGCCGCCAAAAGGGTAGCACAATCGGCGCGGCATCCGTGAAGCATAGCATAGAGAAGGAATAGCTCATCCGTCTTGATCTTTTGGGGCGTCTCCGTCCTAGGGAAGAGACACTCCGAAAGAACACGGTGAGCTATCTTCAAGGCCAAATGGTACATCAATTTGGCCTTGGTGTCAGCTGGATGCCAACGGTCCTCGTCGGCATAGACCATAGCTATATCTCCCCAAAAGTCCTTAGCGGACACGTTCCTAGGGATGCGACCGTTGTAGGTCTCGTGGAACCCAAAAATGGTCCCAAACTCAACTATACTCAACTGGTAGTCTCGGTTCATGAGACGGAAGGAGACGGTTCTATCAACAGGGCTGTGCTCGAAAGACGTCACAACCTCTCGGGTGATCTCCTCATAAGCGTCTTCACGAATGTTCGTGAAGACAATTAAACCGGCCCTATCCAAGAGCCATGTGAGGTCATCTACAATGTTGAGAGGATGTAGATCCTCTAACAACAAGTATCTAGGGCCAATTACTGCCCTCTTCTCGATCCTCTCAAATGCAGCTTGGTGGTTTTCGTGTATGATCGGGATGCTAGGGTGAGGTGGTGAGGATGGAGGTGAAGATGGAGGTGAAGGTGAGGGAGATGAAGGTGGTGGTGCCCTAGATGTGGAAGGGTTACCCTTTCTCTTCTTATTCTGCTCTCCTTTCTTTTCCTTAATCCTTCCCGAAACTCTCCTCACGAAGTCCATTCTGTTACAAATTACGGTCTGTTCTTCCCAAAACCACGGCCGTGGAACCTATACAGACCGTGATTCGACACAGAATTCTCGATTCTCAGCAAATCAGCAATCAAACTCCACCACAATCAGTCCTAATCTAGTTTCTTCCAATCTCGATCAGTTCTTCCTAATAATCTCTAACAAAAACGAACAAAAACGGCTAAAATCAAGAAGAGAGCAAAAACCTCCTTTTTCGGATTGAGAAATCCAAAATGCGAGTTTGTTGATCGTTTTCCGCGCAATTTGTTGCTTGGATCTTGTTCTTGGTTGGATTTGCTTCGGTTTAGGAAGAAGAATCGTTAAAAACGATTAGAGAACGAAGATTTGGGAGGGGCTGCGTGTTTTCGGCGTTTAGGGCGTGGAAATTGGGGGTTTTTGTGGTGTTTTTGTGGTGAAGTGTGGCTTTTATACTCGCAGGCAAAATTTCAAAAATCACGGTCTATCGGGGCATTCCACGGCCGTGGAAATGTACGGACCCGTAATTTTGGTGATTTTTCACAGGCTTTTGAGAATTACGGCCACTGTAGCAATGACGACCGTAATTTAGACCGTGGAACCCTCTGTAAAGCTTCAAAGTCCAAATTTCGTCACTTCTCTTCGACATTATCCTTCCTTTCCCCTTTTCCATCGATACTACAACCAAAAACACGAACATACCGGGAGAAATCGAGGCAAAAATAAAGCAAAAACTTCTATTCTAAGCTAATCTATGAATCGAAAGCAGAAACGACAATGCAATACCTTGGGTTGCCTCCCAAGAAGCGCTTTGTTTAAGGTCCGTAGCTAGACCATACTCGCACTTATTCGAGTGCGGTAGGTGCGAACTCCTCAGCTTGGAGTTCCGGTGAGTACTTCTTGAGTCGTTGACCGTTCACCTTAAAACTTCCGCTAGCTTCACCCCATACTTCAACTGCACCATGGGGGAAAATACGCTTAATTAGAAAAGGTCCAGTCCAACGAGATTTTAACTTACCTGGAAAGAGGCGAAGTCTCGAATTGAAGAGGAGAACTTGATCTCCTTCTTGGAAGTCCTTTGGAATGATATGCTTATCATGCCAACGCTTTGCTCTTTCCTTGTAGATCTTAGCGTTTTCGTAGGCGTTCAAACGGAGTTCATCCAGCTTGTTGATGTCTAGGAGACGCTTCTCTCCCGCTTCTTTCATGCTGAAATTCAGCCACTTGATAGCCCAAAACGCCTTGTGCTCTAGCTCTACCGGCAAGTGACAAGACTTCCCATACACAAGGTTGTATGGTGTGGTTCCTATGGGAGCCTTGTATGCAGTCCGGTATGCCCATAACGCATCATCTAGTTTCAAGGACCAATCCTTCCTAGTCCTCGAAACCGTCTTCTCTAGAATTCCCTTGATCTCCCTATTTGAGATCTCAACTTGTCCACTCGTTTGTGGATGGTAAGGGGTGGCGATCTTGTGAGTAACCCCATACTTGGATAGAAGAGCTTCAAAGCGACGGGCTATGAAGTGAGAACCTCCATCACTAATGATCGTCCTTGGCGTCCCGAATCGCGGAAAAATGGTCTTGTTGAAGAACTTAACCACTACCATGGCATCATTTGTGGGAGAGGCAATGGCTTCCACCCATCTAGAAACGTAGTCTACCGCCAATAATATGTATTGGTTCCCACAAGAAGAAGGGAATGGTCCCATGAAGTCAACTCCCCAAACGTCAAAAATCTCCACCTCTTGGATGTTGTTGAGGGGCATCTCGTTCCTTCTAGAGATATTGCCTGTTCTTTGACAAGCATCGCAACAAGAAACAAAGGATTGCACATCTTTAAATAAAGTAGGCCAATAGAATCCGGATTGCAATACCTTTGCGCTAGTTTTGTTTGAACTAGCGTGTCCTCCACAAGGTAGTGAATGACAATGACGGATGACACTTTGCATCTCATCTTCCGGCACACATCGCCGAATGATGCCATCCGGACCTCTCTTGAAGAGAAGAGGCTCGTTCCAATGGTATTCCCGGACGTCCTTGAAGAACTTCTTCCTTTGCGCATATGATAGTCCGGGTGGTATTTCCTGGCAAACCAAATAATTAACGAAATCAGCAAACCATGGTTCGTCACCCTTGGAGATTACCTTGATGCACTCCTCAATGATGTGTAGGTGTTCGTCCGGAAAGGAGTCATCAATGGGTAAATGGCCGTCCTCTAGATGTGTTAGGCGACTCAAATGATCCGCAACAGAATTTTCCGAGCCTTTCTTGTCGCGGATCTCAAGATCGAATTCTTGTAGGAGAAGAATCCATCTAATCAGCCTTGGCTTCGCATCTTTCTTTGCAAGGAGGTATCGGATCGCAGCATGATCCGTGTAGACAACCACCTTTGCACCTACAAGATAGGAGCGAAATTTGTCAATAGCGTAGACAATGGCTAGAAATTCCTTTTCCGTAGTGGCGTAGTTGAGCTGGGCTTCGTCTAGCGTCTTGCTAGCGTAGTATATGGCGTGGGTTCGTCCTTCCTTTCGTTGCCCAAGAACAGCTCCAATGGCTACGTCACTAGCATCGCACATAATCTCGAAAGGGAGAGTCCAATCCGGTGGTTGGATAATGGGTGCCGAAATTAGAGCTTGCCGGATGGTGTTGAACGCATCTAGACATTCCTGCGAAAACTCAAAAACCGCATCCTTCATCAATAGATTAGTGAGAGGTTTTGATATCTTAGAAAAGTCTTGGATAAAACGTCTATAAAATCCAGCATGTCCTAGAAAACTTCTTATTCCCTTCACCGAAACTGGAGGAGGGAGTTTCTCTATGGTCTCTATTTTGGCCTTGTCTACCTCTATCCCTCTACTAGAGACTAAGTGACCTAAAACGATTCCTTCCTTAACCATGAATTGACACTTCTCCCAATTAAGGACTAGGTTAGTGTCTTCACATCTTTGCAAAACAAGCGAAAGGTTAGAAAGACAATCGTTAAAAGAGGAACCGTAAACGGAGAAGTCGTCCATGAAGACTTCCATGATTTCCTCTACGTATTCGGAGAAGATGGCCATCATACACCGTTGAAAGGTGGCTGGGGCGTTGCAAAGCCCGAACGGCATCCTCCTATAAGCGAACGTACCCCAAGGGCACGTGAATGTGGTCTTCTCTTGATCATCCGGATGTATCGGGATCTGAAAGAAACCACTATAACCGTCAAGGTAGCAAAAGTATGAATGTTGTGCTAACCTTTCAAGCATTTGGTCGATGAATGGCAATGGAAAGTGATCCTTCCGCGTTGCGTTGTTGAGCTTGCGGTAGTCTATGCACATTCGCCATCCAGTCACGGTTCGGGTAGGAATGAGTTCGTTGTTCTTATTGGTGATGACCGTCATTCCTCCCTTCTTCGGAACTACTTGAACTGGGCTCACCCACTTGCTATCGGAGATAGGATAGATGATACCTGCATCAAGAAGTTTAAGAATTTCCTTCTTGACAACCTCCTTCATGGTCGGATTCAACCGCCTTTGAGGTTGTCTTGAAGTTCTAAAGTCCTCCTCCATTAGTATCTTATGCATGCATAGAGAGGGTTTAATTCCTACTAAGTCCTCAATAGTATAGCCTATGGCTTTTCTATGTTTCCTAAGGACAATCATGAGCTGTTCATGTTCATCTATGCTTAATTCGGAACTAACGATAACCGGGAAGGTAGAATTAGATCCAAGAAAAGCGTACCTTAGATGAGTAGGAAGTGGTTTGAGTTCCATTGTTTTCGGAGCTTCCAATGATCCTTGAGAAGCATCCGATGTTTCCTTAGAAGTTTCTAAGGGTGATGGGTGTGTTGGAGAAGAATCGGAAGAAGTCGAAGAAATGTCTCGATCACTCTCTTCCACGGCCAAAATTACGGGTGGATCTTGTCCTCCACGGCCGTGGTTTAGGGCGTGGAAGGGAAATACGATTGTCACATCTTCTCCACGGCCGTAATATCCTCTGGAATGGAGGTCGAATTTGGTTGTGGAATCCACGGCCGTGGAATACAGAGTATGGCCGTGGAATCTTGTATTTTCAGCCTCATCGTGGAGTTTTTCAAACTCCACTTCATGCATCTCTTCTTGTGCTTCCAAGGCTTCAATTTCCTCTTTGCACTCTCCTTCTTCTCCTTCATGGGTTAGACTCATAGTGATAACCTTTTGCAAAGGATCGTTAAAGAGAATCGCACTTACCTCCTCCCTAGACAAGCCTTCTTCGTCTTGGATGTTGTAAATATCTTCATCAAAGATTGGCTCCTTCACTAGAGTGGAAAGAACGAACTCTACTTTCTCTTCCCCAATGTCAAAAGCGAGTCTTCCATTCTTGCAATCGACCATGCAGCCGGAAGTTGCAAGAAACGGTCTTCCGAGTATGATCGGGACCGGACTATCTGCAGGAATGTCAAGCACGACAAAATCAATGGGAACGAAGAATTTACCTAGCTTGACCGGGACGTCTTCTACAATACCGACGGGGCGAGTGATGGATCGATCCGCCATGTATAACGTCATCTTCACCGGTTTAGGGTCGCCTAAACCGATCTTCCTACACAATGCAAGTGGTATGATGCTCACACTTGCTCCTAGATCACACAAGGCGTCATATGTGACCTCTCCCACTCCTATGGGAATGCAAAATGACCCCGGATCCTTCAGCTTTGGGGGCATTTTCTCCTTCATAGTCTTGATGAGGTCCGAAGAATCCGAACTCATCTTGACTTCTCCAAAATCTTCTAGCTTCCTCTTGTTAGAGAGGAGCTCCTTCAAGAACTTGCCATAAGCCGGCATACCTACAATAGCATCAATGAAAGGTATATTAATATGCAGTTTGCTCATGAGTTCTATGAACTTACCGAATTGCTTGTCTAGGCGCGCTCGCGCTCTAGATTGAGGGAATGGAAGGGGAGGTTTGTAAGCTGGAGGAGGAACGTAGACGTCTTCCTTCTCCTTCCCCTTCTCCTTGCCCTTCTCTACGGGGACTTCAACGAACGTAGGCTGCGGATCGGTGGTAGTCACTCCGCTCCTAGTTGTAATCGCCATTACCCTTCCCTTAGGGTTGTCCTCCGTCTTTCCTGGAAGTTTCCCTTGATTTCTAGGAACTTCCTCCGCATGGTTGAACATTTGATTCTCCAAAACCTTTTGAGCTTTGTCAACCTTAGAAACTTGATCATCAACCTTGATGAGGCGGTTCTCCAACCCTTGAAGCTTTCCCAAAATCGTTTCCAATATGGGATCGGGCTTCTCCTTCCCCGAATTGTTTCCTCCATTTGATGATTGCCCCTGGCTTTTCAAAGGAGTAGAGGAAGAAGAGGGTGGAGTTAGTGAATTGGAATTGGAAGGATAGGAGTTACCGGAATTTTGTTGATTGGAGCGCCAATTGTTGTTGTTCGAACCACGATTGTTGTTCCAATTGTTGTTGTTCCGGTTGTTGTTGTTTCCATTCCAATTGTTGTTCCGGTTATTGTTGTGGCCGCCATTATTGTTGCCCAAATAACCAACATCCTTCCCTTGCTGCTTTGGGAAGTTGGTCTTGATAGTCTCCTTCAACTCTTTGATCTCATTGTTGAGGGAGAAAATCTGATTTTGAGCTTCATGTGTGAGCTTTGCTCCTTGCTCCACACGATTTCCCTCCACTTTCCGGTGGGAATACTTCTCTATGACTCTTGCTTGCTTCTCAATGAAGTCCCAAGCGTCATCTTCTCTCATGTCCATGAACGTTCCGCATGAGAGGGATTGAAGGTTGAATTGCGTTCCCGCATCCAGCCCCTTGTAGTAAATTTCCAGCAAGGCAAGCTTGGATATGCCATGATGAGGGCAATCCAAGAGCAAATCCTGAAACCTTTCCCAAGATTGAAACAAACTTTCGTTAGGTCTCATAGAAAAAGCATTAATCTTACCTCTAAGTTCCGCCGTTTTGGAGGGCGGAAAGAACTTGGTGAGAAACTCTGCGGAGAGGTCTTCCCATGTCTCTAGCTTTCCACTAGGAAGAGCTTGGTACCAGGATAGCGCTTTCCCTTTCAAAGAGAAAAAGAAAGGTTTGAGCTTATAGCTGTTGGTAGTGGCGCTCTTTGGCCTCATTGTCTCCATCATGCACTCAAAGTTTTGCAAGTGTTGGTGTGGAGATTCAGCGCTTGTACCGCCAAACTGACTTTGGCGAACAAGAGTGATAACTTGAGGGTTGAAACTAAACCCTTGTACATCTTCAGCATCAAAGTTCACACCTAAGCGGCGCGGTTGTTGTGTTGGATCCATCCGCTGGCCAAGAGTTCTTGGCTCGTTATCCACACGTTCGACTCTCACATTCCTAGGTGGAATGCGGCGGTTAGCAGCTCCTTGTGTGTTGAAAGGATTTATATTGATCGTGGGATCAATCTCTTCTAGCGCAGGCATGGAAGAATCACTATCATCAGCGGATGAGTTACCTCTTCTTCTAGACCTTGTCCTTCTTCTCGAGGACTTCTTTCCCACCTTATCTTCAAGATCGCTCATCTTTATCTTCATTTGAACGATCATGTCTTGTAGACCGTTAACTTGAGTTTGATGACGATCCATCTCATCCTGGAGGAGATTCTCATTCCATCGGAGTTGAGCTTCCTTCTCCGCTAACTTAGTTTGAAGATCGTTTTCGTTTTCTTGAGCCATCCTCTTTTCTTTGCGTCTTCGTCTCAAGGTTTTCTCTAGCTCTTGATCAAGAGGTAAGAGATCTTCGGTGTTTCTAGATCTGCGCATGCACTCAAAAAGAATCAAATAACGAGAGCAAGCTCCCAAGCTTGACAACGGTTACCGAATTCGGCCGAAACCAAATCCCCGGCAACGGCGCCAAAAACTTGTTCGCCCCTAGAGGTGTGTGCAAATAAGCTTTAAATTTATAAAACTAGAATCAAGCAGCGAACCCGCAGTGTACGGATCGAGGTAGCTAAGCAAGAATTCCAGAGTATCGAACACAGGGATTTGGGTGGGAACAAATTCGATTTCAGGTTATCAAGCAATAAATATGAGAGTTTTGCAAATATTGGGAAAACAACAATCCTAAAGATCCGGGTATTCAGTTGTGGCAACAGATTCAAGATATACTAATAATATAAAGACAGAGTAGAGATATGCAAAGGTACACTAATGTAAGGTAATCGTACGGTTGAGGTTCCAAAAACCTTATGTAACTCACCTAAAAAATACTCCTTATACAGGTTGTTGAGGCTCAATATAAAGAGGTTCTAAAAGCAAGGATTAGTATCAAATACCCAAACCTATAATCTAAAGGTCAAGACTAACTTATCCGATTGAGGTTGTTGAGGCTCACAATCGAGGTAGAGGTTGTTGAGGCTTCACTACCACCTAGAAAAGACAAGTCTAAGCTAAGCTAAAGCAAATCTTTAACTTTGGATTAAGATAAAAGCAGGCTCGTAAACTCATGGAAATTACGGTTGGATCTTGAGATTCCACGGCCGTGGAACTCAAGAACAGTCCGTAATTTAGGGTTGTCGGCGACAATTCTCTAACTCTCAGGGTCTAATCTGTTTGCGATCGATCTATCATCATCTAAGCCACAACTATCAACCCTTCACCTTAGAATTGTTAAGGGTTTTTAGCCAATAACAGTCATTTGATATTAATTCAAGATTTAAAAGATAAAAGATGGGAACTTTCAAGAACTATCAATAATCTTCAAACGAATCTCAGAATCACAATCAAGAACAAGTGTTTATCAAAAGATTCAAATCGGAATAAACAATCACAATCTTAGGAAAGAAAGGAAACGGGATGTCAATCCGATCCTAAATCAAACCTAAGCAAGAAGAGGAGTTTTCTTGCAAGAATCCTCCAAGAACTTCGATCTTCCTCAACGCGAAGATCGCTAACAGCAATTCTCCAATCACGAACTTTGATCTTCAATGAGATCTCCCAAAATCACCTCCAAGAATGAAGGTTTGTGTATTGCTAAGCTTGCGTTCTTGCCGCTAAACCTAGGGTTTGAAGGGTCGTAAGCTAGATAACGAGGTAAGGCGAGGTGACGGAATCTTGCTTCATCCGTCCTTTTTATAATGCAGGGCAAAACGTCGGCCCGGCCCGATCTTCAAAAGATCATGGCTTCGAAACGTGGCGAAAGGATTTGCCAAGATCACGGTCGTGGAAGATTCCACGACCGTAATTCTGAGGCGTGGAAACTTATACGGGTAGCTTCCACGGCCGTAATATCCCCTGGAATGAACATCGAATTCTGCATCACAATCCACGGCCGTAATCTAGGGTCAAACCGTGATTTTTGCCTTCATTCGTGCATTCTTCAATCTAATACTCCAAATTGCTTCCCAAAAGGTGTCCTTGATCTAGAGGTACATCAACTCAACTCTCCTTCGCTCGATTTCGTTCGGAAATAGCTCCAAATCACCTATAATCAACATAGAACTCGTGTAGACATCCATATCGACAATATAGGTAATACTAGCTCATATATGCATAAAGCTCCATCAAAGACTATCAATATGAATCAAATACGATTACAAAACGTGCCTAAAATATCACAATATTTCATGCTAACAAGGACTTGATCTCCCTCTTGGAAGTCCTTTGGAATGATATGCTTATCATGCCAACGCTTTGCTCTTTCCTTGTAGATCTTAGCGTTTTCATAGGCGTTCAAACGGAGTTCATCCAGCTCGTTGATGTCTAGGAGACGCTTCTCTCCCGCTTCCTTCATGCCGAAATTCAGCCATTTGATAGCCCAAAATGCTTTGTGTTCCAGCTCTACCGGCAAGTGACAAGACTTCCCATACACAAGGTTGTATGGTGTGGTTCCTATGGGAGTCTTGTACGCAGTCCGGTACGCCCATAATGCATCATCTAGTTTCAAGGACCAATCCTTCCTAGTCCTTGAAACCGTCTTCTCTAGAATTCCCTTGATCTCCCTGTTTGAGATCTCAACTTGTCCACTCGTTTGTGGATGGTAAGGGGTAGCGATCTTGTGAGTAACCCCATACTTGGTTAGAAGAGCTTCAAAGCGACGGGCTATGAAGTGAGAACCTCCATCACTAATGATCGTCCTTGGCGTCCCGAATCGCGGAAAGATGGTCTTGTTGAAGAACTTAACCACCACCATGGCATCATTCGTGGGAGAGGCAATTGCTTCGACCCATCTAGAAACGTAGTCTACCGCCAATAGTATGTATTGGTTTCCACAAGAAGAAGGGAATGGTCCCATGAAATCGACTCCCCAAACGTCGAAAATCTCCACCTCTTGGATGTTGTTGAGGGGCATCTCGTTCCTTCTAGAGATATTGCCTGTTCTTTGACAAGCATCGCAACAAGAAACAAAGGATTGCACATCTTTAAATAAAATAGGCCAATAGAATCCAGATTGCAATACCTTTGCGCTAGTTTTGTTCGAACTAGCGTGTCCTCCACAAGGTAGTGAATGACAATGACGGATGACACTTTGCATCTCATCTTCCGGCACACATCGCCGAATGATGCCATCCGGACCTCTCTTGAAGAGGAGAGGCTCGTTCCAATAGTATTCCCGGACGTCCTTGAAGAATTTCTTCCTTTGTGCGTATGATAGTCCGGGTGGTATCTCCTGGCAAAATAAATAGTTAACGAAATCAACAAACCATGGTTCGTTACCTTTGGAGATTACTTTGATGCACTCCTCAATGATATGTAAGTGTTCGTCTGGAAAGGAGTCATCAATGGGCAAATGGTCGTCCTCTAGATGTGTTAGACGACTCAAATGATCCGCAACAGAATTTTCCGAGCCTTTCTTGTCGCGGATCTCTAGATCGAATTCTTGTAGGAGAAGAATCCATCTAATCAGCCTTGGTTTCGCATCTTTCTTCGCAAGGAGGTACCGGATCGCAGCATGATCCGTGTAGACAATCACCTTTGCACCTACAAGATAAGAGCGAAATTTGTCAATAGCGTAGACAATGGCTAAAAATTCCTTCTCTGTAGTGGCGTAGTTGAGCTGAGCTTCGTCTAGCGTTTTGCTAGCGTAGTATATGGCATGGGTTCGTCCTTCCTTTCGTTGCCCAAGAACAGCTCCAATAGCTACGTCACTAGCATCACACATAATCTCGAAAGGGAGAGTCCAATCCGGGGGTTGGATAATGGGTGCTGAAATTAGAGCTTGCCGAATGGTGTTGAACGCCTCTAGACATTCCTGTGAAAACTCAAAAACCGCATCCTTCATCAATAGATTAGTGAGAGGTTTTGATATCTTAGAAAAATCCTGAATGAAACGTCTATAGAATCCAGCATGTCCTAGGAAACTTCTTATTCCCTTCACCGAAATTGGGGGAGGAAGTTTTTCTATGGTCTCTATTTTAGCTTTATCTACTTCTATCCCTCTACTAGAGACTAAGTGACCTAACACGATTCCTTCCTTAACCATGAATTGACACTTCTCCCAATTAAGAACTAGGTTAGTGTCTTCACATCTTTGCAAAACAAGAGAAAGGTTAGAAAGAAAATCGTTAAAAGAGGAACCGTAAACGGAGAAGTCGTCCATGAAGACTTCCATGATTTCCTCTACGTATTCGGAGAAGATGGCCATCATGCACCGTTGAAAGGTGGCTGGGGCGTTGCAAAGCCCGAACGGCATTCTCCTATAAGCGAACGTACCCCAAGGGCACGTGAATGTGGTCTTCTCTTGATCATCCGGATGTATCGGAATCTGAAAGAAGCCACTATAACCGTCAAGGTAGCAAAAGTATGAATGTTGTGCTAACCTTTCAAGCATTTGATCGATGAATGGCAATGGAAAGTGATCCTTCCGCGTTGCGTTGTTGAGCTTGCGGTAGTCTATACACATTCGCCATCCAGTCACGGTTCGGGTAGGAATGAGTTCGTTGTTCTTGTTGGTGATGACCGTCATTCCTCCCTTCTTCGGAACTACTTGAACCGGGCTCACCCACTTGCTGTCGGAGATAGGATAGATGATGCCTGCATCAAGACGTTTAAGAATTTCCTTCTTGACAACCTCCTTCATGGTCGGATTCAACCGCCTTTGAGGTTGTCTTGAAGTTCTAAAGTCCTCCTCCATTAGTATTGTTACGCTAGGAAATAGCACAAAAAGCCTTACATTTATAAACTCGAATTAGATCCTAAACTACCTAGCGAAACCCGCAGTGTACGGGTCGTTTTGTAGAAAGGGAAGTATTCCGAGGTCGAACTCAAGGACTGAGGTGAAACTAAGTCATTCAATGATCGAAGATAGTGTAAATCTAGACTAAGAATGAGATGAGAAATAAAGAAAATGGAAAACACAATGTTTTTGGAGGGTTTTGGGTGATCAAACAAAGATCACAAATATATCAACAAAATCAAGCAACACAAAACACAAACAAAAGATGAGAGATAAGAGGTAAGGAAATGGATTCTAGAGGTTCGGAATTCCGAATATGACTATGGACTCATGTTTCTAAAGGTCTAAGGAAGGTTGTGGTTGTTCGGAGTTGGGTGTTTCTCTAATGGGAGCAATTACCGGGTAAGTCTCATGCATCCACTAATCCAATCCTAAGGTCTCATCACCGGGTAAGTCTCAAAGAGCCTAAAGGATGGAATTCCACACAAACCGGCCACTACCTAAGGGTCAAACCCCTCCTTACCGGGTAAGTCTCGGAAAAGGTAAGTCTTAGGTAACGATCCTAGCACACTCAATCCAATAGCGGCTTTTTTGGCTCACTACTACCTAGAGTTCATCATCTTAGGTATCTAAGAGGGAAAATTACTGGGTAAGTCTCATTCCTCAATTAGTTTGCTAACAATAGGTTGCCCTAAGTTAGATCGAGCTCAACAAACAATAGGATTTCAACACATCTACATCCAAACATCAAGATTCAACAATATAAGAACAACAGAATAAAAACACGGGTGGATCATGCTAAACCACGGCCGTGGAAGCATGAAGAACAAGCCGTGGTTTGGTTCCGAGTTGGGATTTCGAACACAAATCGATCCTAATCTAACATGGAAGCAATACAATCATAGTCCAAATCACAAACATTATTCCTTCACTCTAGAACCACATCTATCTAGCCAATAACATTCATTTCAAGATCAATCTCAACAATCAAAACATGCTTGCAAGTCATGGTTAAATGATGAAGAACAATCCAAAGAAAAGACATTAAAAGCATAGGATAGAAGTTACCAAATCTTTACAAGGCTCCAAGAGCTAATCCAACTTGACAACAATGGAAGCTTCACTCAATCTACTCTAATCTCACTCTTAAACGAAAATCTACACTAATTTCTTCCAAGAACACCCACAATGGGTGCTTGGAAGAGAGGCAACAATGGCCAAGAGTTTTGGGGAAGAAGATAGGTCAAAAGAGAGGAGAAGGATCCCCAATTACAGCCTGCAAAATCCTTTAAATACCCACTAAAATGCAAGAGCAATGGAAGAGATCGTGGCCAGCTGTCAACGTGGTCCTGGCAAGAATTACGGGCATAACCACGGCCGTGGAAAGGGCCTAGACCGTGGTTTCTGTCAGAAGCTTCTCCTAGGCTCGTTAAGCCATGATTTGGTGCATGGTTTGTGTTGGCAAGGTTCCATGAGTCCTCCTTAGCCCTTAGCTTGCATTCCAATGAGTCCGGAAGTGTGTCATCTCGAGGAATGATCCTCGGATGTATCGATTAGGCTCTTAAATCTCCCAAATTACCTACAAAGCAAGCAAAAGTCCGAGTAGACGTCTATCTCGACAAAATACGTGAATTGAGTGCAAAACGTCATGAACTAGTGCTAAACCGTGCATGAATGAGTGAGAAATCTATCTAAATGACTACCTAAAACTAGCTCATAAATCGTGTTATCAAGTATCTTATGCATGCATAGGGAGGGTTTAATTCCTACTAAGTCCTCAATAGTATAGCCTATGGCTTTTCTATGTTTCCTAAGGACAATCATGAGCTGTTCATGTTCATCTATGCTTAATTCGGAACTAACGATGACCGGAAAGGTAGAATTAGATCCAAGAAAAGCGTACCTTAGATGAGTAGGAAGTGGTTTGAGTTCCATTGATTTCGGAGCTCCCAACGATCCTTGTGGAGCTTCCGATGTTTCCTTAGAAGTTTCTAAGGATGTTGAATGGGTTGGAGAAGAATTAGAAGAAGTTGAAGAAGTATGCCGATCGCCCTTTTCCACGGTCAAAATTACGGTTTCCTCTGGTTTTCCACGGCCGTAATATCCTCTGGAATGGAGATCGATTTTGGTCGTGGAATCCACGGTCGTGGAATACAGAGTATGACCGTGGATTCGAGTATTCTCAGCCTCATCGTGGAGTTTTTCAAACTCCACTCCATGCATCTCTTCTTGTGCTTCTAAGGCTTCAATTTCCTCTTTGCACTCTTCCTCTTCTCCTACATCGGTTAGACTCATAGTAATAACCTTTTGTAAGGGATCGTTAAAGAAAATCGCACTTACCTCCTCCCTAGATAAACCTTCTTCGTCTTGGACATTGTAAATATCCTCATCAAAGATTGGCTCCTTCACTAGAGTGGAAAGAACGAACTCTACCTTCTCTTCCCCAATATCAAAAGCGAGTCTCCCATTCTTGCAATCGACCATGCAGCCGGAAGTTGCAAGAAACGGCCTTCCGAGTATGATCGGGACCGGACTATCTGCAGGAATGTCAAGTACGACAAAATCAATGGGGACAAAGAACTTGCCTAGCTTGACTGGGACGTCTTCTACAATGCCGACGGGACGAGTAATGGATCGATCCGCCATGTATAACGTCATCTTCACTGGTTTAGGGTCGCCTAAACCGATCTTCCTGCACAATGCAAGTGGTATGATGCTCACACTTGCTCCCAAGTCACATAAAGCGTCATATGTGACTTCTCCCACTCCAATGGGAATGCAAAATGACCCCGGATCTTTCAACTTTGGGGGCATTTTCTCCTTCATAGTCTTGATGAGATCCGAAGAATCCGAACTCATCTTGACCTCTCCAAAATCTTCTAGCTTCCTCTTGTTAGAGAGGAGCTCCTTCAAGAACTTGCCATAAGCCGGCATACCTACAATAGCATCAATGAAAGGTATATTAATATGCAGTTTGCTCATGAGTTCTATGAACTTACCGAATTGCTTGTCTAGGCGCGCTCGCGCTCTAGATTGAGGGAACGGTAGGGGAGGTTTGAAAGCTGGAGGGGGAACATAGACGTCCTCCTTCTCCTTCCCCTTTTCTTTGCTTTTCTCTACGGGGACTTCAACGAACGTAGGCTGCGGATCGGTGGTAGTCACTCCGCTCCTAGTTGTGATCGCCATTACCCTTCCCTTAGGGTTGTCCTCCGTCTTTCCTGGAAGTTTCCCTGGATTTCTAGGAACTTCTTCCGCATGATCGAACATTCGGTTTTCTAAAACCTTTTGAGCTTTGTCGATCTTAGAAACTCGATCATCGAATTTAATGAAGCGGTCCTCCATCCCTTGAAGCTTTCCCAAGATAGTTTCCAACATGGGATCTGGCTTCTCCTTCCCCGAAGTGCTTCCTCCATTAGATGATTGCCCCTGGCTTTTCAAAGGAGTAGAGGAAGAGGAAGGTGGAGTTAGCGAATTAGAATTGGAAGGATAGGAGTTACCGGAATTCTGCTGATTGGAGCGCCAATTGTTGTTGTTTGAACCACGATTGTTGTTCCAATTGTTGTTGTTCTGGTTGTTGTTGTTTCCATTCCAATTGTTATTCCGGTTATTGTTCCGGCTATTGTTGTTGTTGCGGTTGGTGTTATCACCGCCATTGTTGTTGTTGCCCAAATAACCAACATCCTTCCCTTGTTGCTTTGGGAAGTTGGTCTTGATAGTCTCCTTCAACTCCTTGATTTCATTGTTGAGGGAGAAAATCTGATTTTGAGCTTCATGTGTGAGCTTCGCTCCTTGCTCCACACGATTTCCTTCCACCTTTCGGTGGGAATACTTCTCTATGACTCTTGCTTGCTTCTCAATGAAGTCCCAAGCGTCATCTTCTCTCATGTCCATGAACGTTCCACATGAGAGGGATTGGAGGTTGAATTGCGTTCCCGCATCCAGCCCTTTGTAGTAAATTTCCAGCAAGGCAAGCTTGGATATGCCATGATGAGGGCAATCCAAGAGCAAATCCTGAAACCTTTCCCAAGATTGAAACAAACTCTCGTTAGGTCTCATAGAAAAAGCATTAATCTTACCTCTAAGTTCCGCTGTTTTGGAGGGCGGAAAGAACTTGGTGAGAAATTCTGCGGAGAGGTCTTCCCACGTGTCTAGTTTCCCATTAGGAAGAGCTTGGTACCAAGACAGCGCTTTCCCTTTCAAGGAGAAAAAGAATGGTTTAAGCTTGTAGCTGTTGGTAGTGGCGCTCTTCGGTCTCATCGTCTCCATCATACACTCAAAGTTTTGCAAGTGTTGGTGTGGAGATTCAGCGCTTGTACCGCCAAACTGGCTTTGGCAAACAAGAGTGATAACTTGGGGGTTGAAGCTAAACCCTTGTACATCTTCGGCATCAAAGTTCACACCTAAGCGGCGTGGTTGTTGTGTTGGATCCATCCGTTGGCCAAGAGTTCTCGGCTCATTATCCACACGTTCGACCCTCGCATTCCTAGGTGGAATGCGGCGGTTAGCAGCTCCTTGTGTATTGAAAGGATTCACATTGACCGCGGGGTCAATCTCTTCTAGCGGTGGCATGGAAGAGTCGCTATCATCGGCGGATGAATGACTTCTTCTTCTTCTAGACCTTGAAGTCCTTTTCGAGGATTTCTTGATCATGTTATTTTTAAGCTCGCTCATTTGTAATCCCATCTGGAACATCTGATCCTGTAGAGCGTTGACTTGGGATTGATGCCGATTCATCTCATCTATGCGAAGGTTATCATTCCAGCGAAGTTGAGCTTCCTTCTCTGCTAGCTCCGATTGGAAATCACGTTCGTTTCCTTCGGTCATCTTCTTTTCCTTGCGCTTTTGCCTCAAGGTTTTCTCTAGCTCTTGATCAAGAGGTAAGAGATCTCCGGTATTCCTAGACTTGCGCATACACTTAAAACAATATCAAACAACGAGAGCAAGCTCCCAAGCTTGAACACCGGTTACCGAATTCGGCCGAAACCAAATCCCCGGCAACGGCGCCAAAAACTTGTTCGCCCCTAGAGGTGTGTGCAAATAAGCTTTAAATTTATAAAACTAGAATCAAGCAAGCGAACCCGCAGTGTACGGATCGACGTAGTTAAGCAAGAATTCCAGAGTATCGAACACAGGGATTTGGGTGGGAACAAATTCGAATTCAGGTTATCAAGCAATAAATATGGGAGTTTTGCAAATATTGGGAAAACAACAATCCTAAAGATCCGGGTATTCAGTTGCGGCAATAGATTCAAGATATACTAATGATGTAAAGACAGAGTAGAGATATGCAAAGGTATACTAATGTAAGGTAATCGTACGGTTGAGGTTCCAAAAACCTTATGTGACTCACCTAAAAGATACTCCCTATACAGGTTGTTGAGGCTCAATATAGAAAGGAACTAAAGACGAGGATTAGTGTCAAATACCCAAACCTATAATCTAAAGATCAAGACTAACTTATCCGATTGAGGTTGTTGAGGCTCACAATCGAGGTAGAGGTTGTTGAGGCTTCACTACCACCTAGAAAAGACAAGTCTAAACTAAGCTAAAGCAAATCTTTAACTTTGGATTAAGGTAAAAGCAGGCTCGTAAACTCATGGAAATTACGGTCGGATCTTGAGATTCCACGGTCGTGGAACTCAAGAACAGCCCGTAATTTAGGGTTGTCGGCGACAATTCTCTAACTCTCAGGGTCTATTCTGTTTGCGATCGATCTATCATCATCTAAGCCACAACTATCAACCCTTCACCTTAGAATTGTTAAGGGTTTTTAGCCAATAACAGTCATTTGATAGCAATTCAAGATTTATAAGATAAAAGATGGGAACTTTCAAGAACTTTCAATAATCTTCGAACGAATCTCAGAATCACAATCAAGAACAAATGTTTGTCAAAAGATTCAATTCGGAATAAACAATCACAATCTTAGGAAAGAAAGGAACATATAGAGTAGAGTTATTACAAACATTTAGTACATCCCACCCCATACTTCTCTATGACTCTTGCTTGCTTCTCAATGAAGTCCCAAGCGTCATCTTCTCTCATGTCCATGAACGTTCCACATGAGAGGGATTGGAGGTTGAATTGCGTTCCCGCATCCAGCCCTTTGTAGTAAATTTCCAGCAAGGCAAGCTTGGATATGCCATGATGAGGGCAATCCAAGAGCAAATCCTGAAACCTTTCCCAAGATTGAAACAAACTCTCGTTAGGTCTCATAGAAAAAGCATTAATCTTACCTCTAAGTTCCGCTGTTTTGGAGGGCGGAAAGAACTTGGTGAGAAATTCTGCGGAGAGGTCTTCCCACGTGTCTAGTTTCCCATTAGGAAGAGCTTGGTACCAAGACAGCGCTTTCCCTTTCAAGGAGAAAAAGAATGGTTTAAGCTTGTAGCTGTTGGTAGTGGCGCTCTTCGGTCTCATCGTCTCCATCATACACTCAAAGTTTTGCAAGTGTTGGTGTGGAGATTCAGCGCTTGTACCGCCAAACTGGCTTTGGCAAACAAGAGTGATAACTTGGGGGTTGAAGCTAAACCCTTGTACATCTTCGGCATCAAAGTTCACACCTAAGCGGCGTGGTTGTTGTGTTGGATCCATCCGTTGGCCAAGAGTTCTCGGCTCATTATCCACACGTTCGACCCTCGCATTCCTAGGTGGAATGCGGCGGTTAGCAGCTCCTTGTGTATTGAAAGGATTCACATTGACCGCGGGGTCAATCTCTTCTAGCGGTGGCATGGAAGAGTCGCTATCATCGGCGGATGAATGACTTCTTCTTCTTCTAGACCTTGAAGTCCTTTTCGAGGATTTCTTGATCATGTTATTTTTAAGCTCGCTCATTTGTAATCCCATCTGGAACATCTGATCCTGTAGAGCGTTGACTTGGGATTGATGCCGATTCATCTCATCTATGCGAAGGTTATCATTCCAGCGAAGTTGAGCTTCCTTCTCTGCTAGCTCCGATTGGAAATCACGTTCGTTTCCTTCGGTCATCTTCTTTTCCTTGCGCTTTTGCCTCAAGGTTTTCTCTAGCTCTTGATCAAGAGGTAAGAGATCTCCGGTATTCCTAGACCTGCGCATACACTTAAAACAATATCAAACAACGAGAGCAAGCTCCCAAGCTTGACAACCGGTTACCGAATTCGGCCGAAACCAAATCCCCGGCAACGGCGCCAAAAACTTGTTCGCCCCTAGAGGTGTGTGCAAATAAGCTTTAAATTTATAAAACTAGAATCAAGCAAGCGAACCCCCAGTGTACGGATCGACGTAGTTAAGCAAGAATTCCAGAGTATCGAACACAGGGATTTGGGTGGGAACAAATTCGATTTAGGTTATCAAGCAATAAATATGGGAGTTTTGCAAATATTGGGAAAACAACAATCCTAAAGATCCGGGTATTCAGTTGCGGCAATAGATTCAAGATATACTAATGATGTAAAGACAGAGTAGAGATATGCAAAGGTATACTAATGTAAGGTAATCGTACGGTTGAGGTTCCAAAAACCTTATGTGACTCACCTAAAAGATACTCCCTATACAGGTTGTTGAGGCTCAATATAAGAAGGAACTAAAGACGAGGATTAATGTCAAATACCCAAACCTATAATCTAAAGATCAAGACTAACTTATCCGATTGAGGTTGTTGAGACTCACAGTCGAGGTAGAGGTTGTTGAGGCTTCACTACCACCTAGAAAAGACGAGTCTAAACTAAGCTAAAGCAAATCTTTAGCTTTGGATTAAGGTAAAAGCAAGCTCGTAAACTCAAGGAAATTACGGTTGGATCTTGAGATTCCACGGCCGTGGAACTCAAGAACAGCCCGTAATTTAGGGTTATCGGCGACAATTCTCTAACTCTCAGGGTCTAATCTGTTTGCGATCGATCTATCATCATCTAAGCCACAACTATCAACCCTTCACCTTAGAATTGTTAAGGGTTTTTAGCCAATAACAGTCATATTGATATTAATTCAAGAATCAAGGAATAAAAGATGAAAACTTTCAAGAACTATCAATAACCTTCAAATGAATCTCAAGATCCCAACAAGTGTTTATCAAAGATTCAGAATGGAACAAACAAATCACAACTATAGGGAAGAAGAGAAACGGAATGTCATTCCGTTTCCGATTCGAACCTAAACAAGAAGAGAGATCTTCTTGCAATTCTTCCAAGAACTTCGGTCTTTCACAATTCCGAAGATCACAACGACAATCTCCACCAAAGTGCGAGATTTGAACAACTCTTCAACTGCAAACTTTGATCTTCAATGAGATCTCCAAAATTACCTCCAAGAAGAGGGTTTTTGCGTCACTAAGTGTTGCTTGTAAAGAGCTTGTGTAAAGGTGTAAGCGAGCATGCTGAAATCTCTTTTCGGCCGTCTTTTTATAGGGCAAGACGAAGCGTCGGCCCGGCCCAATCTTCAAAAGATCATGGCTTCGAAATATGGCGAAAGATTCGCCAAGATCACGGTCGTGGAAGATTCCACGACCGTAATTTTGAGGCGTGGAAACTACTACGGTTTGATCCACGGCCGTAATATCCCCTGGAATGAACATCGAATTCTGACTCACAATCCACGGCCGTATTTTAGGGTAAGACCGTGATTCTTGCTTTCCTTTGTGCATTCCTCAATCCAATACTCAAATTTGCTTCCAAAAAGTGTCCTCGATCTATGGACGTATCAACTCAACTCTCATTTGCTCGATTTCGTTCGGAAATACCTCCAAATTACCTATAATCAACATAGAACTCGTGTAGACATCCATATTGACAATATAGGTAATACTAGCTCACATATGCACAAAGCTGAATCAAAGACTATCAATATGAATCAATTATGATTAGAAAACGTGCCTAAAATATCACAATATTTCATGCTAACAGGAACCAGGAGGAGCCAAACCACATGACGCCACTTGAAGCAAGCTACCGCCGCCAGGACTCCAGCCGTCGTCGCCAAAGCTTTCAAGATATTTTTTGTCGGGCCCCATGTATTTTGGTATAATTCTGGAAAACCTCCTAAGTTTTTATTTACGTATTTAGCCCATGTTTCGTATTTTTGCAAAACTGCCCTCGTTGGATTATTTACATATTTTTGGCAAACTTTAGGTTTACGTAAATGACCCATGTTTTCAGATTGGCAAATATTCCCCTATAAAAGTATTTACAGATTTTGGCCAAATTTTATATTTGCAGAAAGGGCTCAAACTTCTAGATTTGCATCTTTTGTCCCCGGAAAGATATTTATAGTTTTTAACCCAACTTTTAATTACGAGCTTTAACCTATATTTATATATATTACGTTATAAGATCCCAAGTTTAACAAATGGAGTAAAACTTGTATAGTTGATGTTGCTTAGGTTTTGAAGCACCTTCGGATAAGGTTTTAGCTCAAGATGAAGTTCGACAAGCGTCAATCGACTTTCGTTCCGTCGTCGCTATGTGAGTACTCTTGACATCCTTGTTTGCACAATGTTGTTACATTTTATACATTGTGAGTTATGGTGTTTGGATTGATAACATATCTAGTTGGATATTCTAGGTACGTGATCATTTAGATAAAAGGGTGTTGGCAAACCCTAAGTGATATACAACCCTCTTTTTAGGTGGGATTAAGTAAGTCATTTTATACCTATTAGATGGTGTTTTGTGATGATGGTTATAGTATATATGTTGATTATGGATCATTTGCTCTTTTAGGTAGTTGTGGGGATTGTCGAGTTGTTTGACCGTATGTCGCTTTTGGCTTTGAGTGTGTTTGAGTAAGATTACAGAGGTGCGTGCTTGTGTTATTTTATATGAGCATGATTAAGTTTAACATCATTTATTTTGTTAAATGTATGATTTGATGTTTGAAAGATAGATTTTGGTATTTATGAACCATGCATTGCGAGACTTATTTTTGTGACGTTTTAAAGAGATGCGTGATTTGAGGTTTTGAAAGATGTTGACTTTGAAACAACAAAGTATGATAATCATATTCCCTATCCTTTTTCAGATCTAAATCCCATCAATGATTGTTGTTTACTTCTTCGGGAAGTTCTGCGCTAACGTGCAATTTCACCCTATCGACAACGACTTCCTTTTAGGGGTATAAATTCGGCGACAATGGTTAGGAATAAATCCATCCCTCAACGTAGTGGTGTTGATGTTTGTCATCGTGGGAGGAGACACATAAGATGCGTTACGATCATTGTTCAGTGTAAATCCATTTTAGGTTTAGTATCCCGTTGTCCAAGTGTTTATAACACTTTAAAACTTTTCGTTGATTTTGGCAAGACTGCCATATCCTCTGAGCTGCAATTGTCTGAAACGAAGCCTACTCAAACTATATTTCCTCTTGACTCTTCTAATTCTTATTGGTCTTAATTTTGGTTGTATGTATCTTGCAAATCCTCTCTGGTTGTTTGTACATGCATGTGTTATTGGTGTTTGATTGTCTATGTATACAAGTCTATTACTTTTGTGAATGATAACAAAATTTATGAATAGTGAGGCTTAGTAGCAAAGTCTTAAGCTAAGAAAACTTGTAAGAAATGCACTAACTTTTCATCCTATAAGTTTTAACATACAAGTTTGTAACATCCCAAGTTTTGGGAACTCGAAGCGTTACGGGCTAGGACCTCACAATAGGTCCCGACCCTCAAAGTAGCAACAACACAGCGGATCTTACAACAAGGCACAGACAAATGTAAAACCAAAGGTTTAAACAAAAGAAAGCGTAAAAGACTCGCAACCAAGTTCAAAATAAAAAGAAAATCAACAACAAAGACATAAACTCGATTCCGTCCTATAATGTACGGGAACCCCGGCTGACCACACCATCCGAATCACACAGCAGCATCCTAAACTTGTGGAACATCTACAACATCGGTATAAACCGTTAGCTAACATTCTAGATATCAGAAAGACAGTAAAATAAAACACATAAACATGCTTGCACACAATCCGGTTATTATCTTTCATTAAATTAACCCCTTTACTAATTCACTTATGTTGTCACACGAGAATCACTAGGATCTCGCCTTTGTCCCCTTTCACCAACAAGAATAGAGCGAATGCATCCCTCTGTCACCTGTTGGACTGGTCGCAAGAGCACTTCCCAATTTCCCCTTTATGCACTGGACAAGCGGTCACCGCCCGGTTATAATACACTTGGGCCAATTAAGGTATAACAAGAGTCAATCCTAGTTCCGGTTATCAGTTAGACAAGATAAACAGCACAAACAAGCCAAAACAATCAAACGGATATACGGAATGAAGCTAAGTAAGTCCAAGGGACATAACTCACTCGAAGGTAATCTAAAACTCAGCAACACTCCGAGAACGGCTCAGTTTCCCTCAGGAAAGGAGGAAGAAAAGCCTGTTCACACAAGCATCAAGAATCAAGAACAAAACAATTACTAGAAGTCTATAACTTCTAGCCTCAATGATCTCTAAGATATCTCCACAAGCTAAGGTCTCAACCTTAGTCTTACAGAACACTCAGGGGGCAAAGAACATCCATAAGAACCAAGGAAAGGAACGAGGAAAGCAAGGAAGGAAGCAACTCACCAAAGACAGGAGTTACTGCAGAAGAACCGCGGGGCGGCAACTAGGTGCAGCCGCGGGGGCAGGTAGACCAAACCGCAGGGGCAATTTCTGGGTTGATCCCCAGGGGCGGAGGCTTGCAGACGCAGGGGCGGATTCTATGACAAAAACTACGTCGGGCCTCCTTTCGATAGCAACTCACAACAAGGGCACCTATGTTTGATTCCTTGATCCGAACACATCAAGACTCAACCGAAAGAGCTTGAGAACAACAACACATCAAGTACGGAATGACCAACAAGAAACAAGACTCGATCTTGATCCATGGAGAAGAAGAAAAGAAGAAACAAAGGAAGAAACGAAGCAGAAGGGAAGACATGCAGCAACTCAGGAATGTGAGGAAGAATCAGAGAAGAATGAACTTACACGTTCAGTAAGGGAAGGGGGAACGGCTGCAACTCTCAAGGTTGAAGAATAACGTATGCAGGAAACGGGAAAAAGAAGAGAAGGCGGGGTTATAAAATGGGACGGTTGGGGAAGGACGACGGAAGGTCAGATTAGGGTTTAGAAGATAGAAGGAAGACGGGCCAAAAGCCCATGAATAGAATAAGATAGGAGAAGATGAAGATAAAACAACCCGTAGACGAGTTGGGCCGTGCCGCGACCGCGGCAGGGAGGCTGAGCCACACCTGCGGCTCCCCTTCACCGCGGGGCGGTGAAGGCTAAAAACAGGGCTTTACAAAGTTAATTCTTAGGTTGAAATACTACAGTGCGCGCAAGTGAACCCACATGCTAACACCACCTTTAGAAACTATACTCGGATCTTCATAGAAACCAACAATGAAGAAAACATGCATGCAACCTCTTTGTGAGAAATGTATCTAGTGTAAAAAGCACAACTAGTAGCTATCACAAACACAAAGAAAGCTAATACAATAACCTTTTGTACCATTCTGTTTGAAAGAAGGAACAATGCACATTGCAGAAGGACAAGTACACCAATTGTCACACATTCTTAACACCAACAAATGTTAGTGCCTAATTACCACACATTCTTAGCACCAACACATATAACTACATAAAAGGTTGCTTGAACATGAAAACAAATAGACAACACTTATGCACCGAATGCCAAAAATTATGAGCTAAGGGAAATGATAATGGAATAATCCCTCCCTCCCTATTTTCATCCATGTCGAACGGAACCTTTATGGGTCAAATAAGTAGTTGTATTTAAACAACAAGACTAATATGCTCTACTTTGCTTCATCTTCCATTGTGAATTTTATTGATTGAATAATTTCATTGAGCTTGTTTACGGAACAAATACCTTCACATTCAAGTGCATGAAGAAACAACAATTCAAAAAGTAAACGCTAGTAATGTACCAAAACCCTAACAACTCTCTCAACCAAAAAAGAAATCACCCAAATGCGCCGCTATTATGCTCCCTTGCTACTTTTCAAAGGTTTCCAAACCCTAATGACTACAAATCGGCACCACCATCGGCACCACCATCTTCCCTTGCAAATGGAGAACACATTGGCCAAGGTCGTCAACCTGGTGGAAAGCGTTTGGCTCTCTGGCTTCGCTGTGAACTTTCTGGTGACGCGAGATCTCTCGGGGTTTTGCGATTTTGCCAACCATGTTGTAACACCCCAAATTCTTAGAATTCGGGGAGCTACTGGGTAGGACCTCAAAATGGGTCCCGACCTTAGTTTAACAACTTTACTAGAATCTTACAACAAGGCACAAATGTATTTAAAACAAATTCAAAACATTTTATTTCTAATGTATGAATGTACACATGTGACAGCCTTACAAAAACATATATATAGAGACATAACATGCATGCCGTATGGAAGACTCCCCCGTCCCCATCTAATGAATACGTGGACCCGGATGACCATCCGTTCTAGATCTCTCTACAACTGTCTATCTCTACAAATCTACAACACGGATAAACCGTTAGCTAACAATCCAAATATAAGTAGAATAAAAATAGCACAAGTACAACTCAGGAAAAATAAAACAATCATCATGCTGGCACACAAACCGTTTATTATCTAATAACTGAGATGATTCACTTCATTCCTTTTTAAAGTTGTGGCACGAGAATCTTAAGAGTTCTCGCCTCCGTTCCTTATCCAACTGGTGTAGGTCTAGCTTACCTCCGCCGGTAGCATCACTACAAACCGAGTGTGGACTAGTCCCTAAAGAAACCCCCAGCGCCCTCAGGCTACTGAGCAGAATGCCACCGCCCGTTACTCTTAGGCCAAAGTATAGGTCGGTAGATAATTACTGCTAAAATATAACTATAAACATCTCATTCACACACCACCATCATTATCCACACTCATATCTAAAATCAGCTAAGTAAGCCCAAAGGACTTACCTGAATCAATCTCGACTGACTAAATCTCAATTCGGTCTGCAGCCGTGGAATACTCCATCGCCTGTTATACAAGGCAAGTGTGTTAAACTCACATCCCATATCTCTCAGAAGTTATAAACTTCTAAGATGTACAATCTCAAGAAGAGAATTTACTAAAAATGCCCTCTTAAGGTAAAATGACTATTTTACCCCTGGTTTCGAAAACTCCAAAATAAACTATGACTTAGTTCCAAATTCTCCTTTGAAAGATATTTCCACAATCTAGTTCTCACGAGATAGTTTGCTAAGGATTTATAAAATTAACCCAACATTCTAGATTTCCAAACGAGTCGCTAAAGTCCGACTTTTACTTAAAATACGAGGCTCGGGTAAACATATAAAAAATTCCGAATTAAATCTCTAGGTCCTCTATGATATACATCCTACTCATAGGAGCAAAGATCTCTCGAAAACACTCAACAACAACTCCTATAAAAATCTCTAAAGATGGTTCCAAAAATCCAGAAATTTATACTTAGCCAAATCTAGAGTTCTTTCCCAAACAGCCCAACTAGCCTACTTCGAGCTCCTATAGATCCAGATCCGACCGTTGGATCGGCCTAAACTTTTAATATATCATACTATGCATGTCCTTCTATATCATACTAAAATTTGAACGGTGGATTATGTTTTTACAGTATCGAAACCCATCCTTCAAACTAGCAGTTTCTAACAATATGCTGAAATCTAAAGGCATGCAGAAGTCCTCACTTCGAGTTTACTCAGTGGTCACTAGTTTGACACTCAGGAGAAGCAAACCATACTAAACTCAGCCAGGCCTTTGCTACTATAATACCACGGTACCTTGCTACATCGGTACCCACAGAAGAACATAGAAGAGGAACCCACTTCGGTTCAGTAGACATGGAAAGGAAGAAGTGAAGAGGTGGACATGTAGAGTCTTACCTTTCTCATGGTACACAAGAAGCCAAGGAGGAGGGCTCGTCTTGGTTCTGACCCCTACCTTCGAAGGCCCTGTGCAGAGGATTGGCTCGTCTTGGTTCCGATCGCTGGTCGACGACGGGGATGTTGTGTACGGCGTTGTTGTTGGGTGCTGAGAAGGAGAGCGAAGGTTGGAGGAGTTGGGGTAGATCGCTTCTATCGAGTATGCAGGAGGCCGAGAGGAGGGTTGCTGAAGGTGTGTGTAGACGCTGAGCTTGTCGACAGAAGTTGTTGGGGATCGGCTAGGTTGCGGGAGTGTGTAAATGAGGGAGGAGGGAGATCGATTCGGCTGCTCCTTGTTCGAGTTTTGGGTTGTCGTCCACTGCTACCCATCTACCGGGAGGCTTCCGCAGAAGTTTAGGTTAGAAGGTAAACATGGGTGAAGGTAGCAAGATCTGGGGAGAGATGGAAGGAGAGAGAGGGAAGGAGAGGGACAAGTCTGGTTCTGAATCAACGGAGAGATCCTTCACGATCCGGCAGTTACGTTTTGGATGGAGAGAGAGACGACGTTACTTCCTTGCTGGCTGAGTGTGTCATAAGGCTATGGGCTGATGGGCTGGGCTACAAGCAAGGGAAGCAAAGTTGGCTGAATGTGGCATGGGCTGTAGCAGTAATGAGAATGGAGATGGGCTGAGAAGTTGTTAAGCCTTAGACATGGCCTTGTCAAGGCATGTCAAAACTCATGTCATGATTTTGTCAAAAATTGTCATGACTTCGTCTTGGTCTCGTCATGACCTCGTCAAAACTCATCTTGGCCTCGTCAAAGGACATATATATATATATATATATATATATATATATATATATATATATATATATATATATATATATATATATATATATATATATATATATATATATATATATATATATATATATATATATATAT
>BSUD01000008.1:108125380-108195706 GCA_033239045.1 Fagopyrum esculentum | reverse complement strand
ATATATATATATATATATATATATATATATATATATATATATATATATTGATAGCATGAATTATAGTCTATATTTTGGGGTTTGTTTGGACGTTTTATCTTTCATAATCTGCATGTTTGTATGTATATTATGTGATTATATTACCATTTCATCTACCTTTGCGGGAATCGAGGTCTACACCTAGTTTTGTTGTAATCGTAGGTAAAATGGCACGTTTTGCATCAAAAAGGAGCAAAAGGAGCTATGGAGTCATTGGAGCTACATTGAGGAACATAAGGAACCATCCAGGAAGCATAGCCATGGATTAAAGATTCAATTTGGACCAATTTTGAGAGATTTCACATTCAGTTGTGACTCACCTCGGTTGACCACAGATTCATCTCGACCGAGGTGATCCAGGGAAGTCGACTCGACCGAGGCGAATACCTAGGACGCGGCGAGAATATTTTATTCTTGGCTGAGATCTTTTATCTTTGGAAAGTGATCTTATATTTTTTGGGCTTGGCTCCTGGAAGGAAGAAGATATTATAGATCTTATATTTTACCTATTTTTATGGGAAGAGATCTTTCTAAGATATTTTATCTTTGGAGGGTTATTTTCCAATAAAAAGGGTTGGATTTCCACAAATCCAACATCATGCTATACCATCGATCAGGGTTTATACACCTCAACAGCCATACTCCAGTTGGGAGAATTGAAGAACCTTTTTGAAGGTTGAAGGAAGATTGAAGATTGTAGCTTTTATAGATTTTGGAAGGTTTTCTTGTAAGATTACCTTAGATTCTCTTCCTTGTTGTCTTGCTTGTTGGATTTATATCCAAGGAACGCTTTGTTGTGATATTTGATTCAGTTATTGAAGTCTTTTCATTAAATTCTTCTTGTTCAAATATTCACCTTCTTCCCATATACTTGATTAATACTTTCATGATGATGAGTGGCTAATTTCCTTGTGTGATTCTAGGGTGATTGGATGAAGGTTGTGGGAAAAACAATGGTAGAATAATCTTAGATTCCAGTAGGACCCTGAAAGTTCGAGTCTTTAACATTAACTATAAGCATCTCGCTCAGTCGATGAACATCTCAGCCGGGGTGGAATTCGTCTGACCGAGGTGACTTATCTGATCCGTAACTGAGAGTTAAGTGTTAGAGTTTGCCAAATCCTATTCTTATTACACCTTTCCTGGTTCAATGCAAGCTTAGGATGAGACTTACCCGGTAATTCCTTTGTTTGTGTACCTAAGATCATAAGTGTAGGTAATAAAGGTTTGTCCTTTATTGGGGTTTGAGTGTGCTTTTATCCCATCTTTGTGAGTTAGCCTGAGACTTACCCGGTAAAGGTTGATTCTATTCCCTTAGATGGTGTGTTAGTTTGAGGTTATAGTTCTTTATCTTGATTCCTTGAGACTTACCCGGTAATAGGAGTTACGGTTTTGGATTAGTGAGTAGTGAGACTTACCCGGTGATCAATTCCACTTTAGTAACACCTTCCCCGTGCAAAAACCTCAGCTTTGTCCGCTTATCTTTAGATCTTGAGTTGGAACCACAACTAGATGCTTTAATCCCTAGAATTGCATGTTTCCTTTATTGACTTCTTATTCATCTTTGATTGTTTTACTCTTGTGGTTAGTATTTACATAAGCATACCGTAATTGGACTTTGTTTCACTAAGTCCCTGTGATCGACCCCTGGAATTCCTTGCTTTTTACTACGATTGACCCGTACACTGCGGGTTCACATCCTTGTTTTAAGCTTACGTCTAGGGTTATAAATTTAAAGCTTGCACACACCGTTTGGAGCGAACAAGTTTTTGGCGCCGTTGCCGGGGACTTGGTCTAGACCGAGCCGGTTGCGGTTTGCTTTCGGGGCACTTGCCCCTGTTGCTACTAACTACTCTTTCTATGAGTTTTGTAGTTTTCAGGATTTCCGATGACTACATTTGATCCAGCCTGGATAGCAAGACAAAGTGCTAGGGCGGACCATTATGAATACTTATAGGATAATTATTCCTTCTATTGGTTCAACAATGAATGGGAAAGAGAAGAGACCATTCAGCGTGAACTTGCGATGTGGGATGAACTGAATGTCCCTAAAAAGATTTGTGAGCAACCTCTTAAAGATTCTCTTGAATCAAGATGGGAGAGGTTGATGAAGAAGGTGGAGGAGCTCAATGAAAGCACCCTATCCTATGCTAAGCCGGAATTGGAGCATAAGGAAGTGTTGCACGTTTCGAGCAATCCCCCAATCGAACCAGAAATTTCTCCTGAAACTTCTGAGGAAGAGGAGGATATGGAAGGTCTCGATCCAACTGTTGAGACCTCGGCCGAGGTGGAAGAGATTTCGGCCGAGATGGAAGAATCTGCAAAACCAGAAGTGGAAGATGCAGAGAACCTTGGCCAAATCACTGAGATTGTGGTCAAGGTGGAAGGAAGACTAGCAGAACTGAGAGAGATTTCGTGGATGGATTATCAACCCAACACGAAACTTGTCTCAAGCTTTGAAGAACTTTGCAAGGTACATTCTCCTGCTTCATTTGAATTCCCTATTAATATTTCTGAATTTTTCAGGAAGGCACCGGAGAGTTGGAGGTCTCTTCCGAAAGAACCTCCTAAGATCAAGATGAAACCTCCCTTGAAACCGATAGAAGAAGATATTCCTTGGATTATAAGGAGTGGAGTTCGCAAGCACTACACCGTTAAGGCGATGAAGTGTTTCTTGTTCAAGTATGGGGTCCCTCGCATGCTAAGGACCTTGTACCATTCCCATGCTAAAGATGGGGAAGCTACTAGGATTCTCGAGAAGTTGTTTTCTCGATCAAGGAAAGGATGGGACGCAAGGCTAGATTATGTCCCATTGAAGTGAAGGAAGGCTAGAAGGATTCTGGTGAGAATCAAACCGTACAAGCTTGTACGTGGGAGATCTTACCATTTACCGGTGAAATTAGGAAATGGAACCTTTTTGGAAGAATTTTATGATGGATGTGATGAGCACTCCATGGTGTTCAAGGTACATTGAGTAATTATATGGATCATGGTCCAGCTAGCGACCTTAAACCAAGCGCTTCTTGGGAGGCAACCCAAGGTATTGCTTTCTTTTCCCTTTTTTCTAGTCTAGCTTAGATAGTTTTTGCTTTTGCTTTGCTTTGTTTTGTTTTTGGCGTCCTAGACAGATAACAGGAGACACTTAAGGAAGGAGCATAACTGGAAGGACAGAAGTTCGAGAATTTGAGAAGACGGAGTTTGACTGAGGCATCTCGGTTGCTATCAGAGCACCTCGACCGAGATGATTCTTGAGCAACCGAGGCGACTAGGGTTTTCTGAAGAACCACCTCGGTCCGTACCACCTCGGTCCAGTCGAGACCATCTCGACCGAGGTGACAGCAGTCCAGAAAAGGGTATAAAAGGCTGAAGATTTCTCTCTCCCCACTTTACTCTTCTCCCTCGACCGCGGCGACAGTTCACCTCGCCTCCTTCGATTTTTGCTCGTTTTCGACGATTTTTGTCTCCAAACTGCGATTGAGACTTAGAGGATCCCAGTGCAACATCGATCTGCAAGAGAATCAAACCGATTCGGCCGAACGAGGTAAAAATAGAACCGAAACCCTACCTCACTTTTTCGCTTCGATTTGGGCTTTGGTTGCCCTTTCATTTGTTGAGGAAAGGCTTAAGTACCCCATAGGAAGCAATTGTAGTGATTTTGGGGGAAAAGAACTGAATTTTCAAAAGGAATTAGAATCCAGTTTTTTGCCTCAGTCCAATCGTTCTGTGCCTCGGCCGAGGTGATTCTTGAGAGTTGTCAGTTGACCGAGGTGACCTGACAGTGTGATTTTCTGAAAATGAGTTCTGACCGACGCCTTGCCCTTAGGGATAGATCCTCACCTTCCCCTTCTCCTCTTCTTCCCGACCCTATCGACCGGTGATCCATGAGCGACACCAGGTCGATTACGCCCGTATTTCCGGCCGTCCAGTGATTGCACCTCGCTTCCTGGACGTGTCTGCTTTTGATTGCCTCCAGCTAGACGGAGACCTTAGGAGGATGATATCTACAGTAGGACTGGATCAGTTTACTGAGATCCGAGCCCCAACATATTTGGAGCCCACCTTAGAGTTCATTAGCTCCTTCACCTACCTTCCCACAGAGCAGTCTGTGAAGTACCGGTTGATGAACCGGAACTTCTTAGTGCCACTTGAGTACTGGAGAGATATTTTTGGCTTTCCTGAGCCCACAGCTGTTGACTTCCCATCCCGATCAGTAGCTAGGGAGTTTTGGGGGCAGATTGCCCATATTGTTGAGCACGCAGATAGATGGCGCCTTGGAGATTCCAGGGAGAAGGTCATCTTCCATTTAGCCTTTAGGTTAGCCCACCGGATCTTTAGTGAGACACTTCTGGCGCGTACTGAGACGCCCCAGAAGATCCGACAGGGAGAGCTTTTCAGTTTGTACTGCATGGTTACTGGGGGTATCCCGGACTTTGGCTTGATGTTGGCAGAGGATCTGCACAAGATCAAGGCCAAGGCGAAGGGAGACATCTGCTGCGGAGGGCTTGTCACCCATATAGCTAGCTATCAAGACATGGATCTCAGTGCATGTACGATGGTGGAGGCTCCGAAGCCGCTTGGGTTGCACGAGATGATCACTCGGCGGATTCTGGTTCCCCGAGGTCTGACTACTCCGTACGTGGCTATGCCGTGGGAGCTGACTGCGCCACAGGGGATCAGGTGGTCTGCCCAGTTCACTGTTTATGACCCTCACTATTGGCAGACTGCTTGGGCTCCACTGATGGAGGATTACAGAGAGGCAGCAGCTACCCCAGCTGAGGAGGAGGCAGATGATGAGGAAACTGTTGATGAGAGAGAGGGTGGAGTCCCGATGGATACAGGGACAAATACTGTAGGGACGAGCGCACCAATTATAGATCTGGATGAGGAGGACACTGAGCCTGCACCTGCTACTTCTCCAGTGAGACCTGCTAGGCGTAGGACACGCCGACACAGGGATCCAGATGCTCACAGACGGATCGATGACCTGACGGATCAGGTTATTGATTCATATGCTGCTTTGTCACTGGATATCCGCGAGATGCAGGAGCGGCAGCATTACCAGCACATGATGGCCCAGATTCAGTTCGAGCATATCATGGGCTATCCGTTCGACCCGACCCAGTATCCGTACGTGCCACCACCACCACCACCGGATCGTGACTACTGAGAGCTGCAGGATTTTCTTTATTATTTTTATGCAGTTCAGCTTATTATCCGGTGAGTATTCTTATCCTTTAGACTTATTTTGACCCACTGGGACAGTGTGTCCCAAGTATGGGGTGTTTATGTGATGTATTATTTGACATTGATGTATGACTCTATTTGACCGGATATTGATATTTTATGATTCAGTTTGCTCCTATATGTTTATCTGAGATTGCATGCATACTTACAGGTTATTTGACTGAGAAAAACGTCGAAACTAAAAGAAAAATGGTTTTAAAAAAAAAAAATTTTTGGACCTCGACCGGGGCAGTTCTGGCCGAACGAGGTGTTTCACCTCGGTTGACCTAAGAACACCTCGACCGAGGTGGGTTAACTGAGAGTTTTCGAAAACGATTTTTGTGCTTCTTATCTGGATATGATCTCAGTGAAGATCTTGTTTACTGACTGGTTTTAAATTCTTTATGTGTTTGAAAGGTTTTATAATATGTTTAAGTTGCTAAATGCTTTGTTTAAAATTATTGACATGTTTAATACCTTGTTTTTATCTAAATTATGTTGAATTTGAAGGTTGACACCACATTATGAGTTCTCTCACTTTCTTCCTGGAAAGACCAAGGCAATTCATTCTTCTCTCTTCTTCTTCTTCTTGATCATGCTTAGCCCCTCATATACATTTTGCCTCCCTTTACCTATCCGGGAATTTGGAAGCAAGAAAGTGGTGAAAGCAAGTGAAGTAAAAGTTGAGAAGTTGGCTGGATGTGAAAGTGTTAGAAAGTAATCTTAGGTTTGGGGAAGTCAATCATGAAGATGAGTAACTCGGCACCATTCACATAGCCGGGTGTTTGTGTCTTGCCAAAGTCGGATTGAGCGATATTCCTAACGGGTCATGGTATGTACATCAAGGGTTTGATGCATCTCAAGAAATTGATGATTGCGGATTTTCTAGGCTTCGGTTATTGTGTACCTCTGTCCATGCATCCCAAAAAGTAAAGTAAAAGAAAAAGTGTGAAATAAGCAAAGCTTATTGGTGGAAGATGTTGCAAGTCAAAGTGAAAGTGAAGTATATCCTTTTCCCGGATTCTAGCACCACATTACCTTACATACATCCCTACCCTACACGTTTCTTGACCTTTCTTTTGGGAAGCCCTTGAGACCTTGAGCTTGTTGATTGACTTAGTGGTTTAAACTGGATTATACATGATTAATTTTGATAATTATGACTTATTATGCATTCTATGATTTTATGCAAAGATGAACAACTTTTCTATATTTATAAAATGTTTTGATCATATATTGATTTTAAATTCCATGAAGTATTCTCTTAGAGTGATCTATGATTGTTGCACACCATAAAAATGTTTTTGAAAGACTTTTCATTGATTTTATTGACTTATAATCCATTCTATCTTGTCTTTTATATGCGGAACTTTCTTGGGGACAAGCAAGGGCTAAGTATGGGGTATTTTAATAGCATGAATTATAGTCTATATTTTGGGGTTTGTTTGGACGTTTTATCTTTCATAATCTGCATGTTTGTATGTATATTATGTGATTATATTACCATTTCATCTACCTTTGCGGGAATCGAGGTCTACACCTAGTTTTGTTGTAATCGTAGGTAAAATGGCACGTTTTGCATCAAAAAGGAGCAAAAGGAGCTATGGAGTCATTGGAGCTACATTGAGGAACATAAGGAACCATCCAGGAAGCATAGCCATGGATTAAAGATTCACTTTGGACCAGTTTTGAGAGATTTCACATTCAGTTGTGACTCACCTCGGTTGACCACAGAATCATCTCGACCGAGGTGATCCAGAGAAGTCGACTCGACCGAGGCGAATACTTAGGACGCGGCGAGAATATTTTATTCTTGGCTGAGATCTTTTATCTTTGGAAAGTGATCTTATTTTTTTTGGGCTTGGCTCCTGGAAGGAAGAAGATATTATAGATCTTATATTTTCCCTATTTTTATGGGAAGAGATCTTTCTAAGATATTTTATCTTTGGAGGGTTATTTTCCTATAAAAAGGGTTGGATTTCCACAAATCCAACATCATGCTATACCATCGATCAGGGTTTATACACCGCAGCAGCCATACTCTAGTTGGGAGAATTGAAGAAACTTTTTGAAGGTTGAAGGAAGATTGAAGATTGTAGCTTTTATAGCTTTTGGAAGGTTTTCTTGTAAGATTACCTTAGATTCTCTTCCTTGTTGTCTTGCTTGTTGGATTTATATCCAAGGAACGCTTTGTTGTGATATTTGATTCAGTTATTGAAGTCTTTTCATTAAATTCTTCTTGTTCAAATATTCACCTTCTTCCCATATACTTGATTAATACTTTCATGATGATGAGTGGCTAATTTCCTTGTGTGATTCTAGGGTGATTGGCTGAAGGTTGTGGGAAAAACAATGATAGAATAATCTTAGATTCCAGTAGGACCCGGAAAGTTCGAGTCTTTAACCTTAACCCTAAGCATCTCGCTCAGTCGATGAACATCTCGGCCGGGGTGGAATTCGTCTGACCGAGGTGACTTATCTGATCCGTAATTGAGAGTTAAGTGTTAGAGTTTGCCAAATCCTATTCTTATTACACCTTTCCTGGTTCAATGCAAGCTTAGGATGAGACTTACCCGGTAATTCCTTTGTTTGTGTACCTAAGATCATAAGTGTAGGTAATAAAGGTTTGTCCTTTATTGGGGTTTGAGTGTGCTTTCATCCCATCTTTGTGAGTTAGCCTGAGACTTACCCGGTAAAGGTTGATTCTATTCCCTTAGATGGTGTGTTAGTTTGAGGTTATAGTTCTTTATCTTGATTCCTTGAGACTTACCCGGTAATAGGAGTTACGGTTTTGGATTAGTGAGTAGTGAGACTTACCCGGTGATCTATTCAACTTTAGTAACACCTTTCCCATGCAAAAACCTCAGCTTTGTCCGCTTATCTTTAGATCTTGAGTTGGAACCACAACTAGATGCTTTAATCCCTAGAATTGCATGTTTCCTTTATTGACTTCTTATTCATCTTTGATTGTTTTACTCTTGTGGTTAGTATTTACATAAGCATACCGTAATTGGACTTTGTTTCACTAAGTCCCTGTGATCGACTCCTGGAATTCCTTGCTTTTTACTACGATTGACCCGTACACTGCGGGTTCGCATCCTTGTTGTAAGCTTACGTCTAGGGTTATAAATTTAAAGCTTGCACACACCGTTTGGAGCGAACATATATGTATGTATATATATGTATGTATTTGGTGAAATCACTAAAAACAACCCATTTTAAGAGGAGGAATGGGTTGTTAGTTTGTTTTTTAGTATTAATGGGCTATATTGGGCATATTTATTCCTACTCTATATAATATATATATATATATATATATATATATTAAATTAGGTCCCATGAAAAAATAGGCCCGGGACGAAAGCCCCTATTGTCCCTCCCTTTGGGCTGGCCCTGATGACACCAACAACTAACCTCTAATGCACGGAAAAGATTCTCTCTCATTGAGAAGTGGATATGCAAATGATTGATCTAGCCAACGACAAAGAAGTAGCAACGAAACATACAACAACAACGACGAATGAAAAAGTATATCATAAAAAATAATAAATTAACACATAAAAAATAATATTGTTATTGTAACACCCCAAGTTCTGGGAACTCGAAGCGCTACGGGCTAGGACCGCACAATGGGTCCCGACCCTCAGAGTAGCAACAGCAAACAGATCTTACAACAAGGCATAGACGAATGAAAACAAAACTCAATATAAAACCAAGTTTAAACCAAAAGAAAACACAAAACTCCACAGCCCGGTTCAAAACAAAAGGGAAACAACAAAAGAAACATAAACCCGATTCCGTCCTATAATGTACGGGAACCCCGGCTGACCACACCATCCGGATCACTCAGCAGCATCCTGAACCTACGGAACATCTACAAAGACGGTATAAACCGTTAGCTAACATTCTAGGTATAAGCAAGAGTGTTAAGGCACAAACACACATAAGGTTAAGAAAACACATAGCATGCTTACACATCAACCGGTTATTTATCTTACATTAAGGTTATCCATTACTAATTCAACTTCTTTTGTCACACAAGAATCTCCCGAAACTCGCCTCCGCTTCCGTCTGCCAATAGGAATAGATCAGTACTATCCGTTACCTACGGGTCTGGGTCGCAAGAGCACATTCTAGTTTCCTGGAGAACTAGACAAGTGATCACCGCCCGATTATAATACACTTGGGCCAATTAAGGTTATCAAAGGGTGAATCCTATTTCCAATTATTCGTTATAATCATGATAGCAACACAAACAAGCCAATACAATCCAACTAATACGCGAAATGAAGCTAAGTAAGTCCAAGGGACTAACCTCACACGAAGGTAACACAAGAGATCAACGAACAACTCAGAAAACACTCAAGGAAGCTCAGTTTCCCTTAGGAAAGGAGCAAGGAAATCCTGTACGAACAAGCACCACGGATCAGAAACGAAACGGTTGCTAGAAGTCTATGACTTCTAGTCTCAACGATCTCTAAGAGATCAACACATGCTAAGGGCTCAACCTTAGTCTTACAACAATTCAGGGGAACAAGGAACAACCATAAGGAACCAAGGAAGGAACGAGGAAAGGAAAGGAAAGGAAGCAACTCATCAAAGACGGGAGCTACTGCAGAGAAACCGCAGGGGCGGCTAGACAGATGCGCAAGGGCGGCTGAAAAGAGGCGCAGGGGCGGCTCTGTGCAGGCGCAGGGGCGGCGGCGTGACAGAAAGCGCTGTCGGCTTTCTTCTTCGACAAAACTCGTAGCAAGGCAACCAAAGCTCGAACCTTTGGCTTCAACACGTCAAGGCTCAACTCCAAAGAGCCTGAGAACAACGAAGGGTCAACCACGGAACACTCCACAAGAATCAAGGCTCATGCTTGATCCTTGGAGAAAAAGAAAAGAGGAGAACGAAAGGAAGAAACCAAAACAGAAGGAGAAGGCATGCAGCGCTAAAGGAACGTGAGGAAGAACCATAAAAGATGCACTTACACGTTCAGCGAAGTCGCGGGAAGCAAAGGACGGCCGCAACTCTCTAGGGTTGAAGACGATAGCAAAGAACGGGAAAAAGGGGAGAAAGAAGAGAATATATAGGGACGGGCAGGAAAGAATAGAAGGAAGGGCGTCTAGGGTTTAGAAAGAAGATAAGGAAACCGGCCCATAAGATAAAATATCGGATATTCTATCTATGGAAGGGAGATAAAAGAACGGAATAAAAGATCGGCACGATCTGTCGTAAATCCGCAGGGGCGGATCTCACAACCGCGGGGGCGGTTGGCCGTGGCGGCGGCCCTCTTCACCGCAGGGGCGGTGAAGGCAAAAACCTAGTATCTTACATCAGATCCCCCTAAAAAGAAGTTTTGTCCCAAAACTTGGAAAAGCTCACAAGCACAACACAAACAGAAACAAAACTGAACTCATATATTCCCACTCGGGACACGTAACTCAAAACGTCACACAAAAGCGTAAGCAACGCAACAAGAGAAAACCAAATAACTGACTATGCTAAAGGTGCATCCAGCCCAGCGTAAAACTCCGGATAGTTCCTCTGGATACTATCCTTTGTCTCCCAAGTGACCTCATCAGCTCCTCGCATCCACCACTGAATCTTCATCATCGGTATGTCCTTCGAACGCAAGTGTCTCGTACTACGCTCTAAGACAGCCACCGGGTGCTCTACAAACGTGTGATTTGGCTCGATCATTAGATCCTCATGACTGACGATGTGTCTCGGGTCAGGTATGTACTCCCATAGCTGAGACACATGGAAAACTGGGTGAACACCCTCGAGTCTCGGTGGCAACGCAAGTCTGTATGCTGCCTCTCCAACTCGCTCAAGAATCTCGAACGGTCCAACATATCTGGGACTCAGCTTCCCCTTGACACCGAAACGTTTGACGCCTCGTGTCGGAGATACTCTCAACCAAACCTGAGCTTCAACTCTGAACTCCAGAGGTCTGCGCCTCTTATCTGCATAGGATTTATGGCGACTATGCGCTGCTAACATCCGCTCGCGGATCACTGCTACACGAGCCATGTCATCCTGAATCTGCTCGGGTGCTACTCCGCTAGCACTACTCGGCTCATCCCAACACAACGGTGTTCGGCATCTCTGTCCGTATAAAGCCTCATAAGGAGTCATCCTAATCGATGCGTGCCAACTGTTGTTGTACGAAAACTCCACTAAGGGTAGGTGATCTGGCCACACCTGCCCCCAGTCTAACACGCAAGCTCTCAACATGTCCTCCAAAGTCTAAATGGTCCGCTCAAACTGACCATCGGTCTGAGGATGATAAGCAGACGTGAATTGTAGACTCATACCTAGGGCGGCGTGAACTTGCTGCCAGAACCTCGATGTGAACCGTCCGTCTCTGTCAAAGACAATGGTCCTAGGTACCCCATGAAGTCTAACTATCTGTCTCGTGAACTCCTCTACTAATCGACTCACCGGTGTTCGCTCCAAACGGTGTGTGCAAGCTTTAAATTTATAACCCTAGACTTAAGCTTAAAACAAGGATGCGAACCCGCAGTGTACGGGTCAATCGTAGTAAAAGCAAGGAATTCCAGGGGTCGATCACAGGGACTCGGTGAAACAAAGTCAATAACGGTAAGCTTCGTGAATACTAACCACAAGAGCAATTAACACAATCAAAGATGAATAAGAAGTCAATAAAGCAAACATGCAATTCTAGGGATTAAAGCTTCTAGTTATGGTTCCAACTCAAGATCTAAAGATAAGCGGACAAAGCTGAGATTTTGCGTGGGGAAGGTGTTACTAAAGTGGAATAGATCACCGGGTAAGTCTCACTACTCACTAATCCTAAACCGTAACTCCTATTACCGGGTAAGTCTCAAGGAATCAAGATAAAGAACTATAACCTCAAACTAACACACCATCTAAGGGAATAGAATCAACCTTTACCGGGTAAGTCTCAGGCTAACTCACAAAGATGGGATGGAAGCACACTCAAACCCCAATAAAGGATAAACCTTTATTACCTACACTTATGATCGTTGGTACACAAACTAAGGAATTACCGGGTAAGTCTCATCCTAAGCTTGCTTTGAACCAGGAAAGGTGTAATAAGAATAGGATTTGGCAAACTCTAACACTTAACTCTCAGTTTAGGATCAGATAAGTCACCTCGGTCAGCCAAATTCCACCCCGACCGAGATGTTCACCGACTGAACGAGATGCTTAGGGTTAAGGTTAAAGACTCGAACTTTCAGGATCCTACTGGAATCTAAGATTATTCTATCTTTGTTTTTCCCACAACCTTCAGCCAATCACCCTATAATCACACAAGGAAATTAGCCACTCATCATCATTATGAAAGTATTAAATATGTGGGAAGAAAGTGAATATTTGAACAAGAAGAATTTAATGAAAAAGACTTCAATAACTGAATCAAATATCACAATAAAAGCGTTCCTTGGATAGCAATCCAACAAGACAAGACAACAAGTGAGGGAAGTAAAGACAATCTTACAAAACCCTTCCAAAAAGCTATAAAAGCTATAGACTTCAATCTTCCTTCAACCTTCAAAAAGGTTCTTCGAATCTCCCCAATTGGAGTATGCTGCTGCTGCGTGCTATAAACCCTAATTGACGGTATAGCGTGATCTTGAATTTGTGGAAATCCAACCCTTTTTATAGGAAAATAACCCTCCAAAGATAAGATATCTTAGAAAGATCTTTTCCCATAAAAATAGGTAAAATATAAGATCTTCTTCCTTCCAGGAGCCAAGCCCAAAAATATAAGATCACTTTCCAAAGATAAAAGATCTCAGCCAAGAATAAAATATTCTCGCCGCGTCCTAGGTGTTCGCCTCGGTCGAGTCGACGTCTCTGGATCACCTCGGTCGAGATGAATCTCTGGTCAACCGAGGTGAGTCACAACTGAATGTGAAATCTCTCAAAACTGGTCCAAATTGAATCTTTAATCCATGGCTATGCTCCCTGGATGTAGCTCCAAATGACTCATGACTCCTTTTGCTCCTTTTCGATGCAAAACGCGCCGTTTTACCTACAATTACAGCAAAACTAGGTGTAGACCTCGATTCTCGCAAAGGTAGATGAAATGGTAATATAATCACATATTATACATGCTAACATGCAGATTATTGAAGATAAAACGTCCAAACAAACCCTAAAATATAGACTATAATTCATACTATCAAAATACCCCATACTTAGCCCTTGCTTGTCCCCAAGCAAGTTCCGCATATAGAAGACAAGATAGAATGGATTATAAGTCATAAAAATCGATGAAAAGTCTTTCAAAAACATTTTTATGGTGTGTAACAATCATAGATCACTCTAAGAGAATACTTCATGAATTTAAAATCCAAACATGATTAAAACATTTTATAAATATAGGAAAGTTGTTCATCTTTGCATAAAATCATAGAATGCATAATAAGTCATAATTATCAAAATTAATCATGTATAATCCAGTTTAAACCACTAAGTCAATCAACAAGCTCAAGGTCTCAAGGGCTTCCCAAAAGAAAAGGTCAAGAAACGTGTAGGGTAGGGATGTATGTAAGGTAATGTGGTGCTAGAATCCGGGAAAAGGATGAACTTCACTTTCACTTTGACTTGCAACATCTTCCACCAATAAGCTTTGCTTATTTCACACTTTTTCCTTTTACTTTACTTTTTGGGATGCATGGACAGAGGTGCACAATAACCGAAGCCTAGGAAATCAGCAATCATCAATTTCTCGAGATGCATCAAACCCTTGATGCACATACCATGACCCGTTAGGAATATCGCTCAATCCGACTTTGGCAAGACACAAACACCCGGCTATGTGAATGGTGCCGAGTTACTCATCTTCATGATTGACTTCCCCAAACCTATTATTGCTTTCTAAAACTTTCACTTCCAGCCTCTTCTCAACTTTACTTCACTTGCTTTCACCACTTCGCTTGCTTCCAAATTCCCGGATAGGTAAAGGGAGGCAAAATGTATATGAGGGGCTAAGCATGATCAAGAAGAAGAAGAAGAAGAGAATGAATTGCCTTGGTCTTTCCAGGAAGAAAGTGAGAGAACTTATCTTGTGGTGTCAACCTTCAAATTCAACATAATTTGGATAAAAATAAATTATTAAACATGCCAATAATTTTAAACAAGGCATTTAGCAACTTAAACATATTATAAAACCTTTCAAACACATAAAGAATTTAAAACCAGTCAGTAAACAAGATCTTCACTGAGATCATATCCAGATAAGCAACACGAAAATCATTTTTGAAAACTCTCAATTAACCTACCTCGGTCGAGGTGTTCTTGGTTCAACCGAGGTGAAACGCCTCGTTTGGCCAAGACTGACTCGGTCGAGGTCAAAAAAAATTTTTAAAACCATTTTTTTTCGGTTTCGACGTTTTTCTCAATCAAATAACCTGTAGGTATGCATGTAATATCAGATAATCATATAAATGCAGAAGTGAAGCATAAATAAAATATCCGATAATATGTCATACATCAAAATAGTCAAATAAGTACATCGAAGTCATCACATAAATACAAACACCCCATACTTGGGACACACTGTCCCAGTGGGTCAATATAAGTCTGGAAATAAGAGTACTCACCGGATAAATAGTTGAACTGCATAAAAAGTATAATAAAGAAAATCCTGCAGCTCCTCAATAGTCTCGATCCGGTGGTGGTGGTGGTGGCACGTATGGATACTGCGTCGGGTCAAACGGGTAACCCATGACACGCTCGAACTGAAGTTGGGCCATAATGTGCTGATAGTGCTGCCGCTCCTGCATCTCGCGGATATCCAGCGATAATGCAGCATATGAGTCAATAACCTGATCCGTCAGGTCATCGATCCGTCTGTGGGCAGCTCGATCTCACACTCCGCGCCTCCTGCGTCTAGCAGGTCTGACCGGAGAAGTCTCAGCTGGTGCAGGCTCAGTCTCATCGTCATCATCAAGATCTATGATCGGCGGCGCGCTCGTACCTGCAGTATCCGTCCCTGTATCCATCGGGACTCCACCATCTCTCTCGTCTACTGTCTCCTCGTCATCGTCATCCTCCTCCTCCTCATCCTCAGCTGGGGCAGCTGCTGCCTCCCTATGATCCTCCATCAGTGGAGCCCAAGCTGTCTGCCAATAATGTGGATCGAAAACTGTGAACTGGGCAGACCAGCGGATCCCCTGTGGCGCAGTCCGCTCCCGCGGCATAGCAACATATGGAGTGGTCAGACCGCGGGGAACCAAAATCCTCCGTGTGATCATCTCCTGCAATCCAAGCGGCTTCGGAGCCGCCGCCATCATACAAGCACTGAGGTCCATCCCGTGATAAGTAGTTATGTGGGTGACTAGACCTCCGCAGCAGATATCTCCCTTCGCTTTAGCCTTGATCTTGTGCAGGTCCTCTGCCAAGATCAAGCCAAAGTCTGGGAAACCCCCCGTGACCATACAGTAAAGACTGAAGAGCTCACCCTGTCGGATCTTCTGGGGCGTCTCAGTACGCGCTAGAAGTGTCTCGCTGAATATCCTATGGGCTAATCTGAAGGCTGGGTGGAAGATGACCTTCTCCCTGGAATCTCCAGGGCGCCATCTATCTACATGCTCAGTAATATGGGCAATCTGCCCCCAGAACTCCCTAGCTATAGATCGGGAGGGGAAGTCAGTGGCGGTGGGCTCAGTAAAGCCGAAAATCTCTCTTCAAACCTCTAAGGGAACTATGAAGTTCCGGCTCATCAACCGGTACTTCACAGACTGCTCTGTGGGAAGGTAGGAAAAGGAGCTAACGAACTCTAGGGTCGGCTCCAAGTAGGCTGGGGCTCGGATCTCAGTAAACTGATCCAGCCCAACTGTGGTAATCATCCTCCTAAGGTCTCCATCTAACCCTAGCAATCGAAAGCTGACACGTCCAGGAAACGTGGTGCAATAACTGGACGGCTAGCTATACGCTCATAATCTACCCGGCATCTCTCGTGGATCACCGGGCGGTAAGGTCGGGAAGAAGAAGAAGGAGGGGAAGGTGAGGATCTATCTCTGAGGGCAAGGCGACGATCGGACCTCATTTTCTCTCAACTACTGTCAGATCACCTCGGTCGCTGACAATCCTCAAGAATCACCTCGGTCGAGATGCAGTTCGACTGGACCGAGGCGTAACAGTTTGCGATTCAAATCTCAGAAATCCAGTTCTTTTCCCCCAAAAATCACTACAATTGCTTCCTATGGGGTACTTAAGCCTTTTCTCAGCAGATGCAAGGGCAACCAAAGCCCAAATCGAAGCGAATGAACGAGTTAGGGTTTCGACTGTTTTTACCTCGTTTCGGTTGATTCGTTCGATTTCTTCGCAGATCTGTAGTTGCAATGGGATCCTCTACCCTTCAATCGCAGTTTGGAAGCGGAAATCTTCGAAAACGGGCAAGAACTGAGGAAGCGAGGTGAGAAGCGCCGCGGTCGAGTCGAAGAGAGTAAAAAGGTAAAAAAATAAATTTTTCCCCCTTTTATACTGTTCCTGGATCTGCTGTCACCTCGGTCGAGATGGTCTCGACTGGACCGAGGTGGTACGGACCGAGGTGGCTCTGCAGAAAACCCTAGTCGCCTCGGTTGCTCAAGAATCGTCTCGGTCGAGGTACTCTGACAGTAACCGAGATGCTTCTGTCTTCTCAAAATCTCGAACTTCTGTCCTTCCAGTTATGCTCCTTCCTTCGATGTTTCCTGTTGTCTGTCCAGAACGCCAAAAACAAAGCAAAGCAAAGCAAAAACAAAAACTATCTAAGCTAGACTAGAAAACGGGAAAAGAAAGCAATACTTTGGGTTGCCTCCCAAGAAGCGCTTGATTTAAGGTCGCTAGCTGGACCATGATGCGTCTCAAACAAGGTATATCGGTGCAACCTCCTCAACCGGCATTTCCGGTTGGTATTTCTTAAGTCTATGACCGTTGACCTTGAAGCTTCCGCTAGTTTCGTCCCATATCTCAACTGCACCATGAGGAAAAACATGTTTCACAACATAAGGTCCGGTCCATCTAGATTTCAACTTACCTGGAAAAAGGCGGAGGCGGATGTTAAAGAGTAGAACTAAGTCTCCTTCGTTAAGCTCCTTTGGGACGATACGCTTGTCATGCCATCTCTTCGTCCTTTCCTTGTAGATTTTGGCATTCTCATAAGCGTTCAAACGCAGCTCCTCCAGCTCGTTGAGTTCCAATAGTCGCTTCTCGCCAGCCTCTTTGATGTCGAAATTCAACCATTTGATCGCCCAATACGCTTTGTGTTCCAATTCGACGGGCAAATGGCAAGACTTCCCATATACCAAATTATAAGGGGTGGTACCTATGGGAGTCTTGAATGCGGTCCATTACGCCCAAAGAGCATCGTCCAATTTCATGGACCAATCCTTCCTCGTTCTAGAGACGGTCTTCTCCAAAATTGCCTTGATTTCTCTATTCGAGATCTCGACTTGTCCACTAGTTTGAGGGTGATAAGCTGTTGATACCTTATGGGATACCCCATACTTCGATAAAAGTGCCTTGAACTTCCGGTTGATGAAATGCGTTCCTCCATCGCTAATGATGATGCGTGGAGTTCCAAACCGTGGAAAGATAGTTCTATTTAAGAACTTCACAACCACCTTGGCGTCATTAGTGGGAGAGGCAATGGCTTCAACCCATCTAGAGACGTAATCAACCGCGAGAAGGATATAGAGATTTCCTCCGGAGGATGGGAAAGGTCCCATGAAGTCAATCCCCCATACATCGAAGATTTCCACCTCTTGGATGTTATTAAGTGGCATCTCGTTTCTCCTTGATAAATTTCATGTTCTTTGGCATGCATCACAAGAGACAATAAAAGCTTGTACATCTTTAAATAATGTAAGCCAAAAGAAACCGGAACGCAATACCTTAGCGCATGTTTTATCCGTGCTAGCATGTCCTCCACAAGGGAGTGAATGGTAATGCCGTATAACGCTATTAACCTCATCTTCCGGAATGCACCTTCGAAGCATCCCATCCGGTCCGCGCTTAAATAGCAGCGGCTCATCCCAGTAATAATGTCGTACTTCCTTGAAGAATCTCTTCTTTTGAGAGTACGTCAATCCGGGCGGTGTTTCTTGGCAAACAAGATAATTTACAATATCAGCATACCAAGGTCCGTTTTTATCAGAAAGTTGGTGGATGGACTGTTCCACCAACTGAGGATGAATGTCAGAGAAGTGAGTAAGAAGGTTATTATTCTCAGTAGTCTCAGTTGACATCATCTCGCCGTCGACCTCGGTCGAGGCGCAGAGGCGTTGACCGAGATGTTCTTCAGTCGCCTCGCTCAGTCCAGAAAGTGCCTCGGTCGAGGTACTGCTACTGGAACCGAAACTGGAGATCTTTGTCTCCTGGATTAGCTTCTCAGTTTTAGCTCCTGGATCCTCTTCCAGTGCCTTTAAGTTCCGTATATCTGCATCACAAGAAGCATCTATACCTTCCTCCATTACACTGAAGCTAATAACTCTTTCGAGTGGATCGTTAATAAGGATAGAGCTCACCAATTCTCTTGATTCTTCTTCATCGTAGATGTTGAAGATATCATCAGTTAGCTGCTCCCCTTTCATGGCTGCAAGTAGTGCGAACTCCACCTCATCGCCACCAATGTTGAATTTCAACTTGGCGTTCTTGCAATCCACGTTGCAACCCGAAGTTGCTAAAAATGGTCTCCCGAGAATAATAGGAACAGGATAATCTGCGGGAATGTCAAGTACAACAAAATCTATAGGTAGATAGAAGTTACCTAACTTGACCGGAACGTCCTCCAAGATGCCCACGGGATGGGTGATGGAGCGATCCGCCATATAAAGTCGAATCTTGACCGGCTTGGGCTCTCCAAGACCGATCTTTACGCATAGCTCCAGCGGGATGATGCTCACGCTGGCTCCTAGATCACAAAGGGCTTCACAAGTGACATCCCCAACTTGAATGGGGATGCAAAATGAGCCGGGATCTCTCAATTTAGGTGGCATCTTCTCCTTCATGATTTGTATGAGCTCCGAAGATTTAGATGTCATCCTAACTTCACCAACATCCTCCAGCTTCCTCTTCCTTGATAAGATTTCTTATAAGAACTTCCCATAGGCGGGCATACCTAAAATAGCATCAAAGAAAGGAATATTAATATGTAGCTTATTCATCAAGTCAAGGAACTTACCAAAGTGCTTGTCTAGATGTGCTTTGGCTCTGGACTGAGGGAATGGAAGTGGTGGTTTGTATGCAGGAGGTGGAATATAAGTTTCAGTTGTCCCTCTTGCTTTCTGTTGCTCCGCCTCGGTTGGCATCTCGGTCGAGGTGTTCTTCGACTGGATCTGGACCGAGGTGGTATGCGTCGAACGAGGTATTGGATCTGCAGTTTTGTGTCCACTTCTCGTCGTTATGGCCATGCACTGGCCTTTAGGGTTGCTTTCCGTCTTTGTTGGAAGCTTCCCTGGATCTCTTGGCGCTTCATTCGCCCTACTTGCAAGTTGTTGTTCGAAGGACTTTTGGGCCCTCGAAAATGAAGTCATAGAAGTCTCCAAAGCACTAAGCTTGATCAAGATAGCCTCCAGAATTGCGTCTTTCTTTTCCGGTTGAGACGAACTTGATCCTTGCCCTTGGCTTTTTAATGGAGTAGAAGAAGAAGAAGGGGAAGAGAGGAAAGGGTTAGAGGAATTATTAGAGTTGGAGTTAGAATGATTGTTACCGTGATTTTGGTTGTTCGCCCTCCAGTTGTTGCTATTGGATCCTCTATTGTTATTATTGTAGTTGTTGTTTCGGGGACCGTTGTTGTTGTTACGGTACCCGTTGTTGTTGTTGTTCCTTTGCCCTTGCTCTTCCTTCTTGGTTTGAGCAACCAAGAGTTCCTTCAATTGCTTCACGTCATTCTTCAAAGACGTGAGTTGATTGTTGTTGGATTGAGTCTCTTGATAGTTGACTCTTTTAACTCCACCTTCAGCTCCTTGGTGGGTATATTTCTCCATGTGAAAGGCTTGCTTCTCAATGAAGTCCCAAGCCTCATCAATCGCCATGTCCATGAAGGTACCGGCGGAGAGTAGTTGGAGATTGAACTGGGTGCTTCCGTCCAGTCCTTTGAAGTAGATCTCCAACAACTCGATCTTTGGAATCCCATGATGTGGGCAATCCAAAAGGATATCCTTGAACCGCTCCCAAGATTTGGACAAGCTCTCCTTGTCCTTCATAATGAAAGCATTGATCTTCCCTCTCATTTCAGCGGTCTTTGAGGGGGGAAAGAATTTGGTCAAGAATTCTGTAGTCATCTCCTCCCATGTGCTAATTTTTCCTGGAGGAAGAGATTGATACCAAGTAAGAGCTCTATCTTTTAAAGAAAAGTAAAAAGGTCTTAGCTTGTAATTGTTATTTTCAATTCTGGAAGGTCACAAGGTTTCCATCAAGATCTCGTAGTTTTGAAGATGTTGATGTGGTGACTCCTTCTCTAGCCCTCCGAATTGGCATTGGCGAATCATGGATAGAACTTGCGGTCGAAGTTCGTAGTCATGATCCGCTGGATCTCCTAGGTTCACTCCTGGACGCCTCAGTTGTTGATTAGGGTCCATCCTTTGACCTAGGGTTTGTGGGATTCCTACAAGAAGAACATCTCGGACTGGCCTCCGAGGTGGAAGTACATCGGCCGGGGCGTCAGGTACTGGAACCTGCCTCGGTCGAGGGTCAACTACTTGATCCTGCATCGGTCGAGGATCAACAGGAGGATCTTCCCTCGGTCGTTGTAGAATCTGGTTTCGTATGACTGTTATCTCCGCTTCAATTGCTGCAGTCTTGGTGCGATTCCCTTCTTTCTCTTGCCTTAGTTCTTCCTTGCTGAGGCGTAGCAGCTCTAGCGCCTCTTTCAATTCGGCCGCAAGATCGCGGTCGTCTTGTTGGGCCATCTTCGCTTCTCTTAAGCGTCGCTTGTATGTCTTTTCTGGTTCGGGATCGTAAGGAACGATTTCCTTCCCAGTGCGGGTTCTTCGCATATACCTAAGAAAAAACCTGCAAAAGTCACTCAAGTAGAGTGGTTAGATGACACGGGGGCAAGCGCCCCAAGAGCAAACCGTACCGGCTCGGTCTAGACCAAGTCCCCGGCAACGGCGCCAAAAACTTGTTCGCTCCAAACGGTGTGTGCAAGCTTTAAATTTATAACCCTAGACTTAAGCTTAAAACAAGGATGCGAACCCGCAGTGTACGGGTCAATCGTAGTAAAAGCAAGGAGTTCCAGGGGTCGATCACAGGGACTCGGTGAAACAAAGTCAATAACGGTAAGCTTCGTGAATACTAACCACAAGAGCAATTAACACAATCAAAGATGAATAAGAAGTCAATAAAGCAAACATGCAATTCTAGGGATTAAAGCTTCTAGTTGTGGTTCCAACTCAAGATCTAAAGATAAGCGGACAAAGCTGAGATTTTTGCGTGGGGAAGGTGTTACTAAAGTGGAATAGATCACCGGGTAAGTCTCACTACTCACTAATCCTAAACCGTAACTCCTATTACCGGGTAAGTCTCAAGGAATCAAGATAAAGAACTATAACCTCAAACTAACACACCATCTAAGGGAATAGAATCAACCTTTACCGGGTAAGTCTCACGCTAACTCACAAAGATGGGATGGAAGCACACTCAAACCCCAATAAAGGATAAACCTTTATTACCTACACTTATGATCGTTGGTACACAAACTAAGGAATTACCGGGTAAATCTCATCCTAAGCTTGCTTTGAACCAGGAAAGGTGTAATAAGAATAGGATTTGGCAAACTCTAACACTTAACTCTCAGTTTAGGATCAGATAAGTCACCTCGGTCAGCCAAATTCCATCCCGGCCGAGATGTTCATCGACTGAACGAGATGCTTAGGGTTAAGGTTAAAGACTCGAACTTTCAGGATCCTACTGGAATCTAAGATTATTCTATCTTTGTTTTTCCCACAACCTTCAGCCAATCACCCTAGAATCACACAAGGAAATTAGCCACTCATCATCATTATGAAAGTATTAAATATGTGGGAAGAAAGTGAATATTTGAACAAGAAGAATTTAATGAAAAAGACTTCAATAACTGAATCAAATATCACAATAAAAGCGTTCCTTGGATAGCAATCCAACAAGACAAGACAACAAGTGAGGGAAGTAAAGACAATCTTACAAAATCCTTCCAAAAAGCTATAAAAGCTATAGACTTCAATCTTCCTTCAACCTTCAAAAAGGTTCTTCGAATCTCCCCAATTGGAGTATGCTGTTGCTGCGTGCTATAAACCCTAATTGACGGTATAGCGTGATCCTGAATTTGTGGAAATCCAACCCTTTTTATAGGAAAATAACCCTCCAAAGATAAGATATCTTAGAAAGATCTTTTCCCATAAAAATAGGTAAAATATAAGATCTTCTTCCTTCCAGGAGCCAAGCCCAAAAATATAAGATCACTTTCCAAAGATAAAAGATCTCAGCCAAGAATAAAATATTCTCGCCGCGTCCTAGGTGTTCGCTCGGTCGAGTCGACGTCTCTGGATCACCTCGGTCGAGATGAATCTCTGGTCAACCGAGGTGAGTCACAACTGAATGTGAAATCTCTCAAAACTGGTCCAAAGTGAATCTTTAATCCATGGCTATGCTCCCTGGATGTAGCTCCAAATGACTCATGACTCCTTTTGCTCCTTTTCGATGCAAAACGCGCCGTTTTACCTACAATTACAGCAAAACTAGGTGTAGACCTCGATTCTCGCAAAGGTAGATGAAATGGTAATATAATCACATATTATACATGCTAACATGCAGATTATTGAAGATAAAACGTCCAAACAAACCCTAAAATATAGACTATAATTCATACTATCAACCGGCCACGTTTCCTTGATCGGAATGAAACGTGCGGTCTTCGTCAGTCGATCCACTATCACCCAGATAGCATCAAAGCCTCGACTCGGTCTCAAACTAGTAACAAAATCCATAGAGATGTCTTCCCACTTCCACTGAGGAACGAGAAGTGGGTGTAGCTCGCCTCCTGGTCTATGATGCTCGATCTTGACTTGCTGACAGGTCGCACACTGAGCTACATATCTCGTGACGTCTGGCTTCAGACCTCCCCACCAGTAAGAGCGTATGATATCCTGATACATCTTACTCGCACTAGGGTGTACTGAGTAAGGTGAAGAGTGAGCCTCCTGAAGGATCCATTGTCTCAACTCTCAATCTGACGGCACACAAACACGCTCCTGACGTCTCAGAACTCCGTCAGCACCAACTACAAACTGTGGTGCCTCTCCTCGAGACATCCGGTCTCGGATCTGTGTCAAAGTTGGGCAACTCTCCTGCTTCTGTCGGATTTCGGCCAACAGATCAGGTATTATCTCCAAGGTGGACAACTGGCTGTCGGAATTTGGGAAGTAGATATCTATCTCTAGCCATGCCAAATCTCGCTGTAACTGTGGCTGAGTTGTCAGCCTAGCAATCTCCATCTCCCGGGAAGTCTTCCTACTGAGAGCATCTGCTACCACATTAGCCTTTCCCGGGTGGTATAAAATCTCAAGATCAAAGTCCTTGATCAACTCTAACCATCTGCGCTGGCGGTTATTCAACTCCCGCTGAGTGAATATGTACTTCAGACTCTTATGGTCCGTGAAAATCTGACACGTAGCTCCGTACAAATAATGTCTCCAAATCTTCAAAGCATGAACAACAACAGCTAACTCAAGATCATGGGTAGGGTAATTCTCCTCGTACGTCTTCAACTGTCGAGACGCATAAGCGATCACCTTTCCCCTCTGCATCAAAACACATCCCAAGCCCATCTTGGATGCGTTGTTGTAAACCTCAAAATCCTCAATGCCCTCTGGCTGAGCTAGGATAGGAGCAGAGGTCAACCTCTTATTCAGCTCCTCGAAGCTTTGTAGGCACGACTCGGGCCATACGAATCTCGTAGACTTCCGCAACAAGGAAGTGAGTGGTTGGGCGATAACGGAAAAGCCCTCGACAAAACGCCGGTAGTAGCCCGCCAATCCTAAGAAGCTACGGACCTCCTTGACGTTCTTAGGTGGCGGCCAAGATGCTACTGACTCGATCTTTACCGGATCTACCTTGATCCCTTCGGCTGAAACGATGTGACCAAGGAATGCTACCTCAGACATCCAAAACTCGCACTTAGAGAGTTTGGCGTAAATCTCTCTATCTTGTAAGACCTGAAGAACAATCCTCAAGTGTTCTGCATGCTCGTCTCTGCTGCGAGAGTAAACAAGAATGTCGTCGATGAAGACAACTACAAAATGGTCTAGAAAGTCAATGAAGATGTTGTTCATCAACTCCATGAAGACTGCGGGTGCATTTGTAAGCCCAAATGGCATCACTACAAACTCGTAGTGTCCATATCTGGTCGGAAATGCCGTCTTTGCTACATCCAGCTCTCTCACCCTCAGCTGGTGATATCCAGATCTCATATCAATCCTCAAAAACACTGAAGCTCCATGCAGCTGATCCAAAAGATCATCGATATGGGGCAATGGGTACTTGTTCTTGATCGTCACCTTGTTCAGCTCTCGGTAGTCGATATATAACCTCATAGACCCATCTTTCTTCCTGACGAAGAGAACTGGTGCGCCCCAAGGAGATACACTAGGGCGGATGAAGCCCTTCTCTGCTAACTCCTCGAGCTGCTTCTTCAACTGAAGCATCTCGATAGGCGCCATACGATAAGGAGCCTTAGAGATCGGTCTTGTACCGGGCTCTAGATCAATGCCAAAATCTACACTCCTTTGTGGAGGTAAACCTGATGGCTCTCCAAAGACGTCAACAAACTCGCAAGATACTGGAATCTCCTCCAAAGCTAGACTAGTACTATCCTTCATGGCATAGCACCAAAAAGCCTCGCATCCCTGACTGATAAGTCTCGCAGCTCATACTGCACTGATGAATGTACCAGTCTTCCCGAGATCCCATCCTCGGAAGATCTCAACATGGCCTACATCTGTAGTTATTGTCACTGTCCTCTTGCCGATGTCCAGAACTGCTCGATGTCGATCCATCCAATCCATGCCCAAAATAACTTCTTCATGTACTAAGTACGTGACGAAGAAGTTAGCTGGCCAATCACGACCTCCCAACCGGATAGGGCAATCGCGAACCTCTCGAGTACCTCGAATCTTACCCCCATCGGGTAATCCTATAAAGAAGGGTCTACCTTCTACCGTAACTAAGGCCAATCTATCTACGCAAGCATCAGATATAAAAGAATGCGTAGCACTAGTATCAAAAAGAACTCTAATAGGAAAACCATTAATGTGAATGGTACCTATAGCTGCTGGCGTTGTCGGCTCTACAGCACTCCTCAACTCATAAACCATGGCTGGTGCATCTCTGGTGTCTGCAGATCCACCAACACGTCCTCTACCTCTCCCTTGTCCCGGAGTGGAACCTTGAGGAGTGGTATAACCTGAAACTCTCTGCTGCTGCTGGTACTGAGATCTATGTCCTCCTCCAGCAACACTGGTAGGGGAAGAACCCTACTGAGATAGCGTCTTGCCCTTACGGCAAAACGCAGCTCTATGTCCGGGCTTGCCGCAAGTAAAGCAAGTCATTGTTGGCTTCTTGCAATCAGCTCGGATGTGTCCAGCTGCTCCGCAGTTATGATATTGTCGTGCTCTGTCAGAACTCTGTTGAAACCCAGAACATCCAGGCGTCTGACTACGCCCAAAACCAGTTGCTCCAGCTCCAGCACTGGCTGATCTAGTCTTATGTCTCTTCTCAGGACCTCCAGTCTGAGAAGCTCTCCTCTGACTCGGTCGGTCTCTCTCATAAGTAGAAGCTCTATCTTGATAATCCGTCAAAGACTCACAACGGAAACCCATAAGATAAGAGCGTGTCGATTCTCTCAACCTTCGAGAGAAAAGGTAAGCATGCTGATCCTCCGGTGGTGCAGAAGGACCTAGCAATGCCAACTCGTCCTGAAACTTGAGGATTATCTTAGCAATAGGCAAATCCTCGAATCCAACCTCAAGGAAATCCTGAAGACGGTCTCTCCTCATAGGTGCAGGTCAGTAGCGATCCCTGATCATTATCTTCATCTGCTCATAACTAGTGACCTTACTACGAATGGTCCTCCACCAAGACTGAGCCTGATCCTTCAGCAACGTCTGCGCTATGTTGACTCGACATCCCTCAGGGCAACCGATAGCCTCCATAGCAGAATCAACCTGTCCTAGCCACTGCTCCACCTCCAAGCCAGTACTTCCCACGAAGACGGGAACCTTCAGCTGATCAAAAGCCTTCAACCAGTTGTCGGGCTTTGGCTCATTTGCCTCAGTCGGCGCTCTAACAACCTCAGCAACTCCAGCAGGCGGGGCAACAGCTTGTGTAACTCTCTGCGAAACCTCAGCTGATCTCGCAAGAACTGGCGGCACTGGTGCTGGTCCTCCAGTCCTAATAGCCTTCTCAACCCTCTGCACATAGTCGTGAAATGCAGAAGCTCCGATAGACACTCGTGCGGACTTTGTTGATGGCGCTCTCTATGCTCCAGACCTAGCAGCGGTCCCATTTCCAGCCCTCAGGAACAATGTTCTCAACAACCTCTTCAGCAAACGCCTCAGCGATAGGCGGATCAGCAGCTGGGGCTTGGCCCCGACCTCTAGCTAGTGGAGGTCTTCCTGCACATCCTCGTCCACGGACGGCAGGTGGAAGTGGTGGTCGACCCCTTCATCGCCCTATAGCAGCGGTAGCCCTAGTGCGTGCCATCTGCTATAAGGATAGATATATAAGACTATATATATAGATATAAGGTCACGCTACAGCTAAAGCACAAATCCAAGAAAAAGCACATGTAAAGGCCAACAAAAGAACCTACACTGCTGAGATCCGCGGAGGTAGTGGTGGTCGCCCGTACATCTATCCCAAACCAACGGTTTAAAAACAAAACTCCCCTTTTGAAAATGTTAGACCCCTTGCGGGTTCTATTTTATTTATCCATCCGACCTGTAGAAGATTTTGAGTGTCATTGTTGCCAACCTGGCTCTGATGTCATATTGTAACACCACAAGTTCTGGGAACTCGAAGCGCTACGGGTTAGGACCGCACAATGGGTCCCGACCCTCAGAGTAGCAACAACAAACGGATCTTACAATAAGGCACAGAAGAATGAAAACAAAACTCAATCTAAAACCAAGTTTAAACCAAAAGAAAACACAAAACTCCACAGCCGGGTTCAAAACAAAAGGGAAACAACAAAAGAAACATAAACCCGATCCCGTCCTATAATGTACGGGAACCCCGGCTGACCACACCATCCGGATCACTCAGCAGCATCCTGAACCTGCGGAACATCTACAACGACGGTATAAACCGTTAGCTAACATTCTAGGTATAAGCAAGAGTGTAAAGGCACAAACACACATAAGGTAAAGAAAACACATAGCATGCTTACACATCAACCGGTTATTTATCTTTCATTAAGGTTATCCATTACTAATTCAACTTCTTTTGTCACACGAGAATCTCCCGAAACCGCCTCCGCTTCCGTCTGCCAATAGGAATAGATCATTAATATCCGTTACCTACGGGTCTGGGTCGCAAGAGCACATTCTAGTTTCCTGGAGAACTAGACAAGTGATCACCACCCGATTATAATACACTTGGGTCAATTAAGGTTATCAAAGGGTAAATCATATTTCCAATTATTCATTATAATCATGATAGCAACACAAACAAGCCAATACAATCCAACTAATAAGCGGAATGAAGCTAAGTAAGTCCAAGGGACTTACCTCACACGAAGGTAACACAAGAGATCAACGAACAACTCAAAAAACACTCAAGGAAGCTCAGTTTCCCTCAGGAAAGGAGCAAGGAAAGCCTGTACGAACAAGCAACACGGATCAGGAACGAAACGGTTGCTAGAAGTCTATGACTTCTAGTCTCAACGATCTCTAAGAGATCAACACATGCTAAGGGCTCAACCTTAGTCTTGCAACAACTCAGGGGAACAAGGAACAACCATAAGGAACCAAGGAAGGAACGAGGAAAGGAAGCAACTCACCAAAGACGGGAGCTACTGTAGAGAAACCGTAGGGGCGGCTAGACAGATGCGCAAGGGCGGCTGAACAGAGGCGCAGGGGCGGCTTTGTGCAGGCGCAGGGGCGGCGGCGTGACAGAAAGCGTTGTCAGCTTTCTTCTTCGACAGAACTCGTAACAAGGCAACCAAAGCTCGAACCTTTGGCTTCAACACGTCAAGGCTCAACTCCAAAGAGCCTGAGAACAACGAAGGGTCAAACACGGAACACTCCACAAGAATCAAGGCTCATATTTGATCCTTGGAGAAAAAGAAAAGAGGAGAACAAAAGGAAGAAACCAAAACAGAAGGAGAAGGCATGTAGCGCTAAAGGAACGTGAGGCAGAACCATAAAAGATACACTTACATGTTCAGCGAAGTCGCGGGAAGCAAAGGACGGCTGCAACTCTCTAGGGTTGAAGATGATAGCAAAGAACGGGAAAAAGGGGAGAAAGAAGAGAATATATAGGGACGGGCAGGAAAGAATAGAAGGAAGGGCGTCTAGGGTTTAGAAAGAAGATAAGGAAACCGGCCCATAAGATAAAATATCAGATATTCTATCTATGGAAGGGAGATAAAAGAACGGAAGAAAAGATCGGTACGATCTGTCGTAAATCCGCAGGGGCGGATCTCACAACCGCAAGGGCGGCCCTCTTCACCGCAGGGGCGGTGAAGGCAAAAACCTAGGATCTTACAATTATTTTCAAATTAAAATAAATTATAGAAAATTAACTTCAAAAAAAAATACTATATGTTTAATTTTTTGGACTCTTAAAAAAATTTAAAAAAATAATTTTTTATTTTTTAAATAGATATTATTAAAGTAAATTATATATATATTTTTAAATCGAAAGTAAAAGTAAAAAAATATTTTAATTCAAAAATAAAAATATATTTATTTCAAAAAATAAAAAAATATATATATAAACTATGGCTTTTGTTCAGGTACGGTTCAATTAATGCGGTACGGCCATGCGGCCGCCCGTACGGCCGACATGTGTCCCGAAAATTTTTTTTTCAGAGACGAATGGAAATTTGTTTGAACTACCATGTTATAATTTATGCACTATTCTCCTATAAACTTTGAACTATTCCCATATAATCCATGAACTATTACTTTTTAATATATTTTATCAAATTATTCATAAATTAATCGTTTATATGTTATGAACTATTCAATTGTAATTCATGAACTATCATTTTATAAGTTATGCACTATCCTTTATAAATTTTGCACTTTGAACTATTCTATTATAATTCATGAACTATTCTATTATAATTCATGAACTATCCCATAATAAGTTTTGAACTATTACTTTCACTCTTTTATAAATTTTGCACTTTGAACTATTCTATTATAATTCATGAACTATCCCATAATAAGTTTTGAACTATTACTTTCACTCCTTTATAAATTTTGCACTATGAACTATTATATTATAATTCATGAACTATCCTTTTATAAGTTATGAACTATTCCTTAATAAATTTTGAACTATTATTTTCACTCGTTTCTGGAAGAAAAAAAATAAAATAAATTTTTCGGGACACGTGTCGGCCGTACTGGAATAATGTGCCTTATCTGAACAACACCCTATAAACTATTTCTATTATAAATTTATTAATTAAATTTAATGAGGTCATAATTTATTTTTAATTTTTTTTTCTAATTTTTTTTATTACTTTTTAATGAATTTTAATGTAATATATTAAGAATGGGTATAAAGAGGAAACAAATGGAACCTTGAGGGCACCAAGAGGAATTTTGAAACTTAGTGGACACCAAGAGGAAAAGTTTAAACCTTGATGGCACCAAGAGGAAAAATCCTATTTTCTTTGTTTTGTTTTGTTCTCTATGGAGGGCTAAGCACCTTTAGTTATGCTTGACATTGGAAGCTCTCGACATAGATTTGGTTGTAAGTTTTATAATTGAAGTTGTTATTCCATAATGATTTGTGTTATGCTCTTGTGCTTAATTTCTTGATTGTATCTCACCCTCTATCTAGCTTGATCATCTAGGTACTTGGGTCTTATCCAATGTGCTAGGAATTGTGGTTCCGGGTTCGGGTCATCATTCTAGTAGCAAACACGTTTACATAAGCGGGTTACAAGTGTAATTCGTGAGTGGAGCATAACCACATGATTTTAGTAACGGGTTGTTTCTAATTCATGTGTCTCTCTATCTTTATTCGAATGCTATTGTTAAATTCTGATTCTGTAGGTTTACGAGTTAGGATTAACAATAAGTAATATCAGGGCTGGTTGAACCTTTATTTAAATACGATCGAGTTGAGAACAAACTTTGGAATGAACTTCATGAAAACAATGATCAACCATATCTTATGTTGAAGCGGATAATTGTCAAGTGCAACGTTTTTTTAAAATCATTGAAATCAACTTCTTGTTTGCTTTGCCTATTTGTCACTTTAACAATCACAAACCCCCCTTGGTTACATATAATTGATAGTTTAATCGCATTTGTGCTTTATTGACTCTCTATCTCTCTTGGGTTCGACCCTTACTTAATTATTATACTTGCTTTAGTATTGAGTTAGGAAATTACTTTGATAGAATATAAACGACCTAACAAAATATCCTCGTTACTAACTAAACTTTAGTACCTCGTCATTTAAACTATCAGAACGGTACATCACCTATTGAGCCCGACCAAAGATTAGTATATATGTTACTGTTCACACGTAAACTTCACAAATGGGTGTTAAATCTCATGGGTAAAATTGTCTTAACTTAAACATAAACCCTAAGCCCCAAATTTCTACCAAAATTCTTCCTTGAATTGAAGACTAGAGGCTATGGATCAAGCCTCAACCTCCTTGAATGATGTTGTTCATCTTTACTAGATCTGATAATCAGATCTAAGAAATAACTACGCAAAAGCCCTCTTTCTTCTTCTCATCCGTCGCCTTTTTTTTTTTTTTCCTTCTTCACCCTTTTTGTGGTCTCTACCAATTTCATCTTCCTCTACACAAAATCGAACCCTAAACGGTAAACCCAACAACTTGAACCCTAAGCAACAAAATTTTGATTCACAAACGAACCCTTACTCCCTTAGTATCTATGGAATCCAAGTTCATGTGTTATTGTTCTTTGAGATTGATTAGCATGAAGCACTCCCTTGGTTCTTTTGGATTTCCAGTATGTCGAGAAAAGAGATATAACTGAAGCAATCTGCAAATTCTTCAGTAGGTCAAACCATTATAAATCACATACATACCGGATGATGTATCATGTATGACAATAGTGAATTTTCAGAGTTCCTTTGTGTTTACCGATTCCAATTGACTCACACAAACATTCATTATCCAAATAATTTCTCCTTTTCTCAATTCTTACCGCACATTTCTCATCTATACCAAAAATAAAAATTCTCAATCTAAATTTGCAATACGCAGAAGAGTCCATCTCAAGAGTCTTGTCCTCCTTTTGCAATACGCAGAGGAGTCCATCTCAAGAGTTTGCCTCTGAGATTTAACACTCATCCGTAAAAGTTAACGTATGAACAATAACATAGATATTAATCTTTAGTCAGACTCTCAATAGGTGAGGTATGGTTACGATAGTTTAAACAACGGGTACTAAAACTTACTCAGTCAAGATGGGGTACTATTTATGCAATTTTATGTTTGGTGTATGATGTGTTTATAATTTGGCGTATTTAAGTAATTTATATACTGCCCCGTTAAAAATTAAAAAACGGGATTAAAAAAAAATGTTATCTTCGAATTTTATAACTGGGAGGAAGAGCCAAGCAGATTTTACCCACACTGTTTACAATTGCAAGGAAGGGAGGCAGGGGAGATGAGCGACATGACGAAGAGAGAAACTGGAGATCCGGCGACCAGGGCGTCTGCCGGCAAGCGGATTGTCGTCAAAAGTGCTGACATGAGTGAGCCTCTGCAGAAGGATGCTGTCGATGTTGCCGTCTCTGTAAAATCTATCTTCCTTTCTCTCTTAGCTATATTCTACTGATCTTTTGATTTTGTTTTTTCTATCATCTACCATCACATTTTTCGTGTTTTATTCTCCATTATGTTTTCAGATCGTCAATTAGGGCTCTGCTATTTTCTTTGTTATCCAGTGTGTTTTAATTAGGTTTTTCTTTAGGCGTTGCTATCATTAGCATTTGTAATCGAAATGTCAAATGTTATGATGATTTTAGGCATTTGAAAAGCACAATGTTGAGAAGGATGTCGCCGAGTGTATCAAAAAGGAGTTTGATAAGAAGTATGGCCCGACTTGGCACTGCATTGTTGGTCGCAATTTTGGTAATATTATTTGCCTTTCTCTGCTGTGTTAGGCCTTCACTGGTTTTGCATTCCATTTCCTTACATTTGATGTTTATTTACATATGCTGTGTTTGGAATGGTCGACTAGTGTTGTGTGCTTGGATTTTAAAGCTTTTATGTAATGCATTTGTGATTTTCTATTCATTCAAGTGGTTATGGAAGATGCATATGCAGGAGATATTCTATTGACTGTAACAATGGAAGTGAGAAATGTAGGAGCATGATAGAATTTGTCCTATGCAATTGGATTTGGTATAAGCAATGTTTAGAAGTATTAAGGCGCAATGTTGTTCGATTTGGTATAAGCAGTGTTTAAAAGTATAAGCCGCAATGATGTTGCACGTACCTGATGCCTTGCTTGGCGTAGGCAACACAATTTTGATTAGACAAATATGAAGCCAAATAAAAACAATCTAAGTTCCAACACTCCTCACTGTGCTAATTACCTAGTCCAAAACGTATATTCCCTTCCTCTATCTCGTACTCTTATCTCATCTATATCCGTTGCTTCTGTTTGAAATGAACCTACATAGATCTTGCTTGACCATATTATTCTTTTCCTTAAAAAAAGTTCTATCTGTTGACTATTGAAGTTTGAACTGTATGCTCCACTATGTAAACTTTTTGTTGCTAGTTGTTACTTGTTAACCAAATAACTTTACGCAGTCTTCGAATAATATTTTAATACACGCAATGATGCAAATGACAATTCCGTAACAGTTTATAAATAACTTCCCAACACACCCTAAAGTCTTATAAACTGGACATGCTTATAATGTACACAAACTATCATATTTGACGAATTACAGCTCACTTTGCTAAGGTGTGCCTCATTGTCTCTGTGCTTTGTGCCTAGGATCTACAACTCTTGTCGCCTTCATGCGTCTTACGCCTTATGTAACATTGTGTAAAAGATTTGTGCTGACTTGTCCATTCAAATTACAGTTTATGAAGAACCCTTTATTTGCAAATTGTATCAGAAGTGATAAAAATGGAAAAGCAGTTATATGCCATGTAACCCCCACCCCCCTTCAGTTTCAGTAGTATGATCCTAGTTATCTAGAATGGCTATGTGCAAACTCTTAAGGAGAGTTGATAAAGATCGGGATCTTACAACTATCGGGTACTGTAAAAAGATGAACTACATATTGGAAATATGTTGTTCCCCAAATGATCAGTTACTGGATGATGTGGTAAACAGCAATGAGATGAATTATTTATTAGCAGACATTGAGACTTATTGTCCAATTTACTTATGTCAGTGGACTAGCTGGCCTGTCTTCACTCTTCAGTGTCTCATCTCTCAAGGATGTATTTATAGCACAAAGTGGGATGAATTCCTTATTTTTATGCTCTGGTTTTAGATTGATGAATTGGCTGTGACTTGCATGCTTAGTAATTTTCTAGATAAGATTGATAATAAATTGTAAATTTGCGTGCCACTGTGCTTTCCTGAACTATTCAGGATGAACAGCCAAAGAATGTGATTCTTACCCTTGAATTTCCATATAATCTGAGAAATTGATGGTATTAATGTGTCTGCTTTGTGATGTTTATTTCGAATATGTTCACCGTATGATCAGTTACTGGATCATCTCCAAACTTGACAGTTGACTCCTCAGCCGAGCTTGTTTTCACAGGATTTCTAACAGGAGCCATTACAGCTATTCATTTGTCGCATTCTTGATGAATTGGACTTGTCATAATTTGACAATGTGGTATGGGATCAGAAGGTTGGCCTTAACTTTACCAAGCACGCACATTCAATAAACAACTCACACTCAAATATTAAGGGTCCTAGCACACAGGAGGTGTTTTAAAGCAGGTTTAAATAGAGTATTGCTAATTGTAACTAGAGTTCTGATCAAATAAGGAAACCAATATTATCAACTCAATAGTAACATCATAAATAATAATACTAGGAAACATAAAACAGCAATTAAGGAGATGGTAGTAAATAGGAAATAAGCCTAAATATAGAAATTTCATGTGTGGGAAGCAGAATGGAAAGATCAACTGCAACTTTCTGAAGAAATTTAACAGTTGGGCTATTTATTTTTATGGATTTTTCATCTTACAATGAAGCAAATCTAGTTAGAAACGTCCACATGCAACTTCTTGATGGCAGATCAACTCAACTAAACAAGCAACGTGCATACAATTTCAATTGGTTCAACCATTCCAAACACCCATGCCCAAGTTACAATACCCAGACAAATGCCTAAGTTGCAAAGTGAAACATCAAAACAGACCAAGCTGCTTGTAATTAAGAATGATCATTGCGCGGAGTACTAAAAGTTTCGCTGAGTTGTGCTCTGCTGATCACAAACCTTGAAAGTAAAGAATCTTTTCACTTTTATGAATATTCTCTGGGGTTAGAATGATGAAGAATGATGGGTTGGTATGAATATAGTCACTATAGTGTGAATGAAGGTAGACAAATATTTTAGGGAGTTACTTTCTAGCACTATTAGCTTTAAGCCCTGTAAAGCTGCTGGTTGATGAGAGTTAATGAAGTTGAATAAAACTATGGCTGATGAGAGTTAATGAAGTGGAATAAAACTATCTTAGGGCAATTGACTGAGAGTTACACTCTACCTTTCCATTTATAGTGTCTCAGATCTGTAATTAGAGGTGTTGCTGAATAGTACCTTTGACCTTCTTTGTAGTTTTTTTCTCCCTTATTTCATACATCTTAATTAGTTATTAAAGTGGTTTATTTTCCGTATGATAGTCCTTTTTGGGTTCTGAATACACAGTTGCAACAAGCTTCTATGAAATAATTTCATTACATTTGCTATTTTGCTTACCTTAACATTTCATACTGCAGTTTGATGTTTAGTCATTTGCAGAAATTGCAGATAGGGGAACATTACCTGTTAGAGTAGATTAGGAATCGTTGTGTCTTTACTAGCACTAAATAAGAAATACACTATATACAAATTGTTTCTTATGTCTCATACATGAACTATGTTTCCCCTTCTAACCACTAATCACCAAACATACCAGTTTAGCTGACAATCCATTATTCTGTATTGGTCAACTTTGGCCGCCTGTGTGCATGTACCTAATATAAGGTGTGTTTGGCAAATATGTATCTGTGATATTTGTAACCGAACATACCTCACCGTTAATCTCACTTGCTGCCTTGCAGGTTCGTATGTGACTCATGAGACCAATCACTTCATATACTTCTACTTGGAGCAGAAAGCTGTGCTACTATTCAAATCCGGTTGATGCTATGTGAAGCTTCTTCGGCTTCTCTGAAGTCTCAACAGTCTACTTAATTGGGCAATGGATGGGAATTGGGGGCATGGCTTGTCTAGTCAGTAGTCACCAGCAGCAGAACACTTACACTTGTATGTAATATCTATCTCCAAATCCTAAGCAACTAAAATTGTTGTTAGCTTAACCAAGCTTTGCCCTTCTGTCCTTATGCTTGTATATTGACCCTAAAATTGGTTGTTTGTACCTGAACAAGGTTGCAGCTTTGTTCATTGCGGCACCTAAAGACACTGATGTGTTGGTCAATAATCCCAGGATTCAAGATTATTTAACGGTTTGTGTGTTTGGTTATATGTTGGTAAGAGTTTTGTGGTCATTAAGTTTGGGCAAATAATACAAATGGCAGTAGTTATCAATCAAAGTAACAAGTGAATCAGAATACGCCCCCCAAAATATCTAACTTTTAGAAGCTAGTTAATGTAGGAAGAATAATGAAAATAAGAGATTCTGTTATAAAGTGTGCTGTGCTGTGCTGCTAGATAGGCATATATTCATACAGCTTCAAACTTGTAAATGAAAAGTAATGTTAGCATATTCAAACAAACCTATAAGTTTATGCTCCATTGAAATAACATAAACCCATTATGTAAGATGCAAAAGTAGATATAATTGGAGAAACTCAAGTTCAATCTCTGTTTGATTTAACATCATGTCTTCTTTCTCCTTGATTCAAGGTGGTTGGCTTGACGCTTCCTTTTCTTTAATAGTATGTAGTAAAAAGAATGTGGGAAGTTGTGGTGGTGGAATTTGGTTTATTGAGCACCAGAACCTTTTATGGAGAATCTTACATTTCTAGATTCCTATTCCTACCTATTGGGGAGAGCATTCTTTCTTTTTATTTAATTTTGGCCCACAAAATCCTACTTAATTATTTAATTTAAACTTATGAAGGATATTGTATGTATATTGCAATCCACTCGTGATCTTTTAAGCTGGTAACATGATGATTCTCCTTGTTTATGATAATGACATCAAAGAAATTTTTCACCCAAAGGTATATTACTTATTACTAGTATGAGTATATAATATTACTTCACTTTATTTCAATTGTTTGCATGTCTCAGTGACATTCTTACACATTTTAATAAACTGGTTTTACAAAGTCTGATAAACATATTTTAGTTTGGAGCCAAAAAAAACTACAGTATAAAAGAAGAGTTGTATAATTGTAAGGGGAATTGGGAGGAGATTGCTTTGGGAAAAAAAGGTAATAAACATATTTTAATTAGTAATTTTATCCGAGTTACATAAGTCGGCCCATAATATAAATGTTGGGGCTAGTGAGTATCGAACTCTGGACGACAGCCCCTCCCTCCTACCCTTATACCAGCTGGACTAATTGAACTTCGTGTATTCTTTTGTTCATACACGGTATTAGTACATAATGCTTAATACACAAGTTCAATTACACAATGTTAATACATAATTTTCATTTACACAAGTCTGTCGTTTACATAAGCCCGTCTTTGTTTCAAGCCCATTCGAGTTACACAAGCCCAATTATAACGGTAAAATATGTAGTTAATATGCCGTATTTATAAAATATGTAGTCAATATGCCGTATATATAAAATATGTGGTCAATATCCCGTATTTATAAAATATGTAGTTAATATCCCGTATTTATAACTGCAAAAATTAAATATTAATTTTTAATTTTGTAATTATCCAGCTTGGGGCAATTTTGCAAATTTAAAAAATATGGGTCGTAAATGCAAGTATAAACAGGGGAGCTTTTTTGTAAATATGCCAACATTTTAAAATTGAAATTAGGGTTTCTTGGTTTCCTAGGATTGCACTGTGGCTGCAACGAGAACTGTTCAGATCCGCCTCTAGGACTGCCCAGATCCGCCTCCAGGACTGCCGAGATCCGCCTCCAGGAGTGCATAACGGCGGCTCCGGTACTACACAGTGGTGGCTGCGTTGGTCGATGCACGTGATTGGCAGGACGGGGCTGTGCGGCGCAATGCAGGAGGACAGATCGGATCTAGGCTGAGCGACAGATCGGATCTAGGCTGCCCGGCGCTAGGCGGGTTGGCGGCTGATCTGGGCTGGGCGGGGTTGTGCGGCGCGAGGCGGGCTGCGGCGGATCTAGGCTGGGTGGGGCTGTGCGGCGCGAACCGGATGAAAGTCAACATCGAGAAGCAGTCGAGAAGCAGTCGGCGCGAGGGGTTGCACTGCGGCGCGAACCAGATCTAGGTTGGGCTGGTCGGGGCTGGGCAGCGCGGGGTTGGGCGGCGCGGGGCTGTGCGGCGGCGACATCGAGAAGCAGCGCCGACATCCTTCGGTGGAGGCAATTACTCAATCGAGAAGCAGTCGGCGACGGTGAGACGAAGAAGATGAATGACTAAGAGAAACCCTAACTGGATGTGAAATCTGACGGTTGGATGATTTTATAGGATTATATTTTACATTTTCCCTTTATGCCCCTTGAATTAATTTATTTTGATTTAAAAATTTAGGCAAAAAATAGAGGGACCTAGTTGGTCTACGTTAAACAAAAAGGGCCCTATTTCACCAATTTTTTCTATTTTAACAGGGGTTTTAAGCGAACAAATGTATGTCTTTTAGTCGTCTCACTAATTAAGCAGGCGGAGTTTGCAATTAAGTTTAGTCAATTACGCGTATGAAAAATGGAAATAAATAATCAAGATGTCAATTAGGGTATAAGCTCAGAAATGAAAATAGTCAACGAGTTAATTATGCACACGCTTTCTGAAATGGAAGTCATTCAAGTCGTTAACAAAGCCGATGATTACATATCTAGAGCCCAAAACAAAACCCGATTATGCATAGGGTTGCGGAACAAAAATTGTATCTCTCAAATTTGTTTGGCTGAATTGGCATTATGGGTCTTTTACACTATAAAGTTGAAATTTTGGGACCCCTACAATAACAAATTGAAAAAATGGGCTCCTACTTTCCTATAGTAATTCAGACATAGTACAAAAAACGCAGAAATAGTACAAAAAACGCAGAAACGGTAAAAAAAAAAGGCAGTACCACTGCTGATTGACATTTTGGAGGGAAATTTTGGCCCAAAAAACAGTCCTCTGCCCCAAAAAACTCCATGAAGAACGTTTGTTTGTTTGTTTCTTGGTAAGCAGTCTATCTTCAATAATACATATCCAAACTGCACACACGTATACTCAATAAGCAATACCCAAAAAATGCAAATCAATCACTCAATAAGCAATACCCAAAAATGCATATCAATCACTCAATAAGCAATACTCAAAACTGCACACAATATACTCAAAAATGCATATCCAAACTGCACACACATATACTCAATAAGCAATACCCAAAAAAAAGTATATCAATCACTCAATAAGCAATACCAAAAAATGCATACCCAAAAAAATGCATATCAATCACTCAATAAGCAATACTCAAAACTGCACACACATATACTCAAAAATACATACCCAAACTGCGCACACATACTCAATAAGCAATACCCAAAAAATGCATATCAATCACTCAATAAGCAATACCCAAAAATGTATAACCCAAAAATGCATACCAAAAAAATGCAAATCAATCACTCAATAAGCAATACCCAAAAATGCATACCAAAAAAATGCATATCAATCACTCAATAAGCAATACTCAAAACTGCACACAATATACTAAAAAATGCATACCCAAACTGCACACACATATACTCAATAAGCAATACCCAAAAAATGTATATCAATCACTCAATAAGCAATACCCAAAAATGCATACCCAAAAAAATGCATATCAATCACTTAATAAGCAATACTCAAAACTGCACACACATATACTTAAAAATACATACCCAAACTGCGCACACATATACTCAATAACCAATACCAAAAAAAGCATATCAATCACTCAATAAGCAATACCCAAAAATGCATACCTACAAAAATGCATACCCAAAAATACGATCCCTGGCAGCGTCCTGTAGCAAGGGAAGGCTCATCGACTACTTCTTCTTGTGCGTCGAAGGCACCTACTGCAATGCCATAGTCTACGGCACTCTAAACCCCTAGCGGTCAATCGATAGCGATGGAAGGCGCCGACCGTGCTTTCTTTGGTCCGGTGGTGCAAAGAGGGGTAGGGGAAGAGGCGGAGAGAGGCAGAGAACGAGATAGGAAGAAGGGGAAGACTTGTCAAAAGCCTCGACGGGCTGAGGAAGAAGATTGAAGGCACGTAATGCCGGTCCTCAACGGGCTGAAATAGGAGACGACCAAGAGAACAGAAGCCTCGACGGGTTGGGGAAGAAGATTGAAGGCACGTAGTGCCGGTCCTCGACTGGCTGAAATAGGAGACGACCAAGAGAGTAGGTTCCGGTTTTCGTCTGAGACGGAAGGTGGATGAGAGACTGAGAAGAAGGACAACAAAAGTAAATTTCAAGGGCCCTATTTCACTAATTAAGTCAATTTATTTTATTTGTAATTGTTAAAGATAGTAATATTTACATCGAGGTAAAAGGTAGGCGGACAACAAGTTATGTCGTCAACCCCTTCTGAATCTCAAAATCGATCTCCACTACTTATACCTTTAACATAAATATGTGGCTCATTTCAATTCCAATCAACTTTTAATTTGAAATCATGTATAATGCACCAAAAAATATTACGCATCCAAATTACATACTTAGGTATTATTAAGTAATATTGTATGTGTTCATCGAACATTTCCTTATTTTAACTCTATAAATATGTCATCTGTCATTAACCAAAGAAAATATATGGTAAAGAATGACTTATAAACAATAAGCGAATAGTGAATTAATATATTTGTTTATAATCATGTACTCTAACTTTTCATTTTCAGTTGTACCAAATAAAGTATAGAACTTAATATGACTCATGGGATGAAAATCATCTTCCACATTCGATGGGTGCATATAAGGCCGTCATTAAAGAACGAGTTGAACACGGTTGACTAGACGGGTCAGATATAGGTGGACAATTTAATACTCATCGCATGTTCTAAAATTATTATAAACAATCTTTTAATGAATAATCTCATATTGTCTTTGTCGGTGTTATAGATAGTCGCTTATCGTTTACAATTTGCTCCAGCCTTCATTCATCCAACCCTCTCTTGCAAGCTCCGACTCTAGTCTCCATGTTTCACCCCTCTTGCGAACTACGGCTCTAGCCCTCTCCACTCTTTTTGCAAACTTTGACTTCATCCCTTTTAAGTCCTCTTAGCATGGGTAAGATTCCGGTTTGCCGAGGCATATGAGATGTTTATGGAGCATGGACAGAGGTGGAGTGGCATAGTGTGGTGTAATTGTATAGGACTCGGGCAACACACCCAATCACTATATTATATTGTGGATGACGATCCTTGACCGGTTGTCCACCGTACCAGGGACATATTACACTTTCTACACACTGACTTGACTTGTCTTTAATGTCAAAAGGGAGAGTGAATCTCATAATCACTTGATCTTTGGTTACACGTATACTCAACCGGGAGGTGTGAAGGCAAGTTTATGAGAGTTTTGGGATGCCATATGATATGGCTACCAGGACGGCTGTGTTGGATTGGTTGAGACTTACGGCATTTGGCAGGAGTTAGATGAGCAAGTCGTGAATTTACACGTTCTATGTCACATTATACTACCTTTGGCATGTTATGAATGCCTTGGTGTTTGAAAGTAACAAGATTTGTATTGATATCCTCATCACATCGACTAGGTCTCATGTCTACACCTTGTTGCACAGGGGATTTCGTTTAGAGTTAGCGAGAGGATTTCAACTTAGTTTATTCTTTGATTACTAGGTTGTATGACTTGTATCTTGGGCTTGTTATTGATGTATTGATCTTTGATGTATGGACCGGACTTGATTCTTGTTTGTTGATGGATTTGCCCAAGGGGATGGGTCTTGCTCCAATGTTGTGGTATTGTTTGGTTTGTATACTTCTACACACTGACTTGACTTGTAACCGGTGCCAAAGAGAGAGTGAGTCTCACAATCACTTGATTTTCGGTTGCACGTATAATCAATTGGGAGGTGTGAAGACAAGTTTGTGAGAGTTTTGGGATTCGAGGTGAAATGGCCACCAAGACGGTTGTGTGAAAGTAATAGGATTTCCATTGATATCCTCGTCACATTGACCAGGTCCCATGTCTACACCTTGTTGCATGAGACCCTTTCCATCATAGTTGGTGAGAGGATGTCATCTTAGTTTATTCTTTGATTACCAGGTTGTATGACTTGGGATCTTGGTCTTCTTATTGATGTATTAATCTTGATGTATGGATCGGACTTGGTTCTTGTCTATTGATGGATTGATCTTTGATGTATATACCGGGCTTGGTTCTTGTCTATTGATGGAATTACCGAATGGGACAGGTCTTGCTTCAATGTCGTGGCATTGTTTGGTTTGTATAGTTTTAGTATGTCGATGGCACAATCGTATGTGGACGGGCTATACGAGCATGATTAATCGATGTATGTATTTGTTTTTTTTTTCTTTTGAGGGTATTTGGTACATCGATATGGCTTACATGTCTTCTAGGAGTATGTTATGGGTTTGATGTGATTTAGCCAATGATCGCATGTTATGGCCTCGCACACATAGTGTGTTTTTGCTGCATAAAAGGATTCACAATGGATCCGGATATGCTTTTTTTTTCTTCTATGAATTTACCTTTACCCTCCCACCCCGACTTCATCCTTTTGCAAACTTCAATTCTAAGTCATTTCTAAGTTTTTTAAGTCAAAGTAAATAACTTATTGTTATCTTCTTCCTTCTTTTTAACTCATTGGATCTTCTTATTTTCTAAAGTGGATGCGTCTAAGAGAATACGTCAACTTCGAAACTTTAGAAGTTGAAAACAATTTAGTGTAATGCTATTCGGTTTAATGGTCATTCGCTTTCATATTTTTATATATTTTTGGAACTATATAAACTATTTCGTATTTATTTTCTAATTCGACCATCTTGGGTCATCTACTTATCACCGACCCATTTTCGTCTCATTGACTCCATACTTTTAAATGATTTAATTTTAATTTTATTTCACTACTTTAATCCCCGTAAGCTAATTTCTTATGCGGGTATTATTTTTTCATTTCTAAATTAAAATGTTGCGATAAAATTTTATCTTACTCGTAATCTAATAGGGTTGAACTTGAAAATCTGAATATTTGTCTTTGTTCATTTTAATAATACAGGTTCTTGAAGTCTTGACAAGTTATTGAAAATTAAAGCTACTCATCTTTATGTAAGTACCAACTTCTCTATTGCAAATAATAATTCAAACAAAATGATTCAAATAATCTATAAGGGCATCTAGATTGAGACTATGATAAATAAATATTACAATTTAATTATTTTCTTATCTTTGTTCCAATTAAAAAAATGTTTTTTTGCAAATATATTTTTTGTTCAATTCTTCGTTTTCTATAAAAATATAAGGTTTATATTGACATGTGAAAAAAACCTTGAATGTTAGTGTATGCTAATAATAATTGCAAGCTTTCTCGTGAAAAATATTATAGTGATTGACAATTTGACATGGAAATGACAGGTTTGGACTCGTGTATATTGTTTCATTGAGCAAGTTTTGGACTCGTGGTTTTTGTGACATGACAAAAAAATAAATGAATTTAGGCTTTTCATTTATGTGAACTATTCGGTAAATTCATGTAAGGCTTGTTTATAACTCCCAACGAGCGGTAGATTTGGATGGAGTCTCACTTGTATGCTTAGACAGTTCAGTTGAATTAGATAGAATCTCGGCTCATGGAGGAAGAGTACGTGTGCTAGGCTACGACTTACGTAGTTTTTCAGATTAGATAGTCTTTCGCCGTACAGTCATGCGTCATAAAAAAGAAAGTCAGTTTCAAAACTTGAAAGTAGATTCTTTTTTAGAATGTCGAGGTAGAGGTCATGCTAAACCTTGAAAGTCAGGGGTGAAAAAATATGATAAGAACGAGAAGACGTGATTTCACTAGTGAGGAGTACGTGCAAATGAGGCTATATGAATGAAGGTTTGACTGCCCATGAAAACAATTCGGACTTGTTTATAATTGAGTTAAGCCAAGACAGACCTAGATTTGATACGAGGTCAAATATTTATTTTGTCATATGAATGAGCTTCATCCAAACTTCATACGATAATCATATTGAAAATCAACGCATATTTTCTTCTATAGAATTGTTATACGAGTCGAACTTTATTATGAATGTCCGAACCAAACTTTTCGAGTCGAATTCGAGTAGCCGAGCTCGTATAAAAGCCTTGGCATAGAGTAATGAGGGTAGAGTGAGAGAGACTACTATAGTAGAGTAAGCAAGAATACATGGTAGAGTGTAGCAAAGTCCAGCTGTGTGACACTATGATATGCAGCGATCGAGAGGATAAGCTAAAAGACAACACAAAAGAGCATTTATGTTTATGGGGCTACACCCTCTTGTACTCAAACAAATGCCAAAACATTATTGGCGAGATCGAAAAGAAAAGCATCCAAAATGACCAAAACGCCCCTCCGAACCGGGTCCATCCCAAAACCGAACCCAAAACATGGACCCATCTCCCTCATCATAATTGTCGTATGTACAGTTCCACCCCCTGGGGTCAACAATCAACATTAATGGCATTACACGTCACACTTATAAGATCATGCCACCTTACCCTGCAATCCAACCATGGCTATTAGCTACCCAAACTAAAGGACACCACTGTCATTCCCCAATTCAAACCAAGGGTAAAACCGCCCGTAGTTTCAACTCTCAACGTGCAAAACCGCCACCGCCGCCCGGCCGGCTTCTGGTCGACCTCCGCTGGTTCTGAGTTTTCCCGGCGGAAGACTCGGTGGGTTTCATTGCTGCCAAGGAACAATTGTTATTAATATTACTAGCCCTCCTCCTCCTTGACAGATTGCTATTATTAGCGTTTTCCTCATCTTCTTCCTCCATTAGCATTTGGTTCAGTCTACACTCTTCACTGCAAAACGCCCTGTCCCCCCTGCACCAGATAATTAATTAGGGTTAGGATATATATATTATATATTATATATAATATGAAGGAAGAGAAAAGTGCATACTTGTACATGTAGATGTCTTTGCCGGGCAAGAGCTTTTGCCGGCAAAGAAGGCAAGAGTCGAGGAAGCTATCCGGAGGCGGGGGGCGGTGGAAGCGGCTGCCGGAGGAGGAGAGTGAAGACGGCGGTTTGATTGTCATGGTGGCCTTGTTGAGGACGAGTGGGGGTAAAGAAGTCTTTGTAGTGGTTGCTGAAGAAGAGGGAGTGTTACCGTTGGTGTGGCAGTGGGATTCTAAGAGTATGCTTAATCCTACCATGTTCGTCTTCTTCTTCTTCTTCGCATATCTCTGCGAGTAAAGTAAAGGTCTGTTAATATGGTGAAAGAGGGAATAATTATAAGGGAGAGAGAATGAGGTTTTAGGTTTAGGTTTGGGGTTGGGAGGATAATGACAAATGAGAGATGGGGTCCACTCAGGGAAGATGCAGCCTTGCAGGTAAATGCTGAAAGCTAGACTGCTGACGTGGCTTTCCAAATTACTCTATTTTCCCAATAATTACACTCCCCTAATTAATTTAAAATTTTATAGAATTATTTTAATATTACGTACAGTTTAGTGATTTATTTGGATAACTCTCTTATAATAAAATCTTTTAATTAAAGCCAACATAAACATAATTTAAGTTGTGATGCTTTCTGAATTATAATATATTTTTTGTAAATTAATAAGGGATTTAAATTAAGATTTAAAACTAATTACATTTGATTGGTGGGAGTTGTCTGTAAAAATTTGAATGTTTGATCAAATCATTTTGATGGATTGCATATTATCAATAAATGAGGTAGTTGAATGCAATTTTTTTTTTTAGTTTACGAGGTATGAAAAATGGTTATTTACTTTGCTAGCTATTTCACATTAAAGGGTGAGACTTGAGGTGAAAATTGCAACCTAAAGATAAATGGGCCTTACTGGACCCGAGACAAGGAAATAGAAAGCCCACGTTATGGAAGGGTGGGCCCAAACTCCATATTTCCATTTAAATCTTTTGAGGGGTCCACATTGCGGGGACAGTAACTATTGATAAACTAGCCCGGGGTTCATAAACCTAGATCGCGGGTTTAGGTTTGGCTCTAAATATAAACCGAAAAAAACCAAACCATATAAACTGCGGATTTGTTAGGTAGTTTGGCAAATAAATAAATAAATAAAATAAATAAAAGATTGGCAAGATGGACCAAACCGGAGGTTAATCGATGTCTTGAGAACCAAACCGGCCGGTTTGACCCTTTAAAAATTAAAAAAAAAAACTAACCAAACCGGCGGTCGGCGGTTTAGGTTTGTCGAAATGAAAAATCTAAACTTAAACCGTCGACCGGCGATTTGGCCAAACCAGCAAATCTAAATCGTCAGTTTGAAAACCGTCAGTTCGGCGGTTTGCCCTAAACCGGACTCATGACTATGATAAACCACCGTAGAGGGTAGGGTGAGAAAAAAATCCGATCCGCGAATCCGAAGATCCGATCACGAAAATCCCGAAACCAAAAATATCTGGTAGTTGGTGATCCGATTCCGATATAATCCAGGAGTGTTTTTCAGATCATCGGATTTGATACGAAACAAGGTTTTGAGGAAAAGTCGGATCGGATATATTCGACTAATCTAGTAGTAAATTTTAAAATCGGATATAAGTGGCCGATATCCGGGCATTCTCGGATCAAATTTGATTTGGAGTTTTATATTATTATTGGATCGAATGTCCGAGCCTTCAAATCAGATATCCGAAAGAGGATGATTTGAAAGGGACACGTGTATGGAGATCAACGATAAACATCGAGGATTTGACATATTCAAATTGGATTTATTTGTAAACTGTGTCATCTTGAATTTAACAATGTTAATCTAGTTAAAGGAAATGAGCTTTTAAATAAATGAGTTGAACTTAAATTTTAACCGAATTTTAAAATAAGTTTATATTTAATTCATTTAGAAAATAAATAAATTCTAAATGAGGAGGGTTGTCAGACACTTTTTAGTTAACTACATTACAAAGTAGTTTTGCGATTAGGTATGAAGTATGGCCAACTTTGTAATGAGGTACAATGTTTTGGCTAATTTATAATACTCATAAATTGTTTATGTGAGTTGTCTACTGCAATGTTTTAGGTAATTTACAATGACCGCTCGAGAGTCCTTAGGAAGATGATGGTCAACTGAGTGGCCTAATATTTGGAATCAAGGATATGATTTTTTTTTTAATTAATTAATTATCATTATTTTGATAAGACATTAGTCGAGATAGTTTAGTCTAGTTATGTCATTTTTATGAATAAAGTGTAATAGCTCGCATAACTTGTGTGCTCTATTTCTAATCCTAGGTTTTGATGGCCAACTGAGTCCTTAGGAAAATACTTTTATGTGTTATTTTTGACTACGTAAAATAACGTTACTCAAAAATAAAATATTTATGAGATAAAAATTATGGGTACTTGTATTATTTATTCTAACTAATTTTTCATCAGCGTGATTCCCATGCGAGCACGAGTTTGTTTTGCTCGAGTTGTTTTACGAAGAGGGGGATCGATAAAAATTGTTTGTCTTTGAAGTCATACAGAAATTTTCTTTGACCATCTTTTGTAAAATTCTATAACTACTGTCTAATGTATAGCCTCAAAACTGATAAGCCGACAATAAAAGATCGTCTCATGAAATTAAAGCGTCTAACATATGCAACAAGACGATCACCACAATTGCAAACTATTTATGTAGCATAGTTATAAAGTTTGAAGAAAGTGTGTATAACGATAATAAGTAGACAAAAGTTGACCATGAAGATGGTTGGTCCACGGTATGTTGATCCATTTTGTCTAATACACATGAACATGCATATATAACCCTATAGGAACCGACTTTAACGAGATGAGTAATAAAAGTGTTAACTTTGTGATTCATGTTTGTATAGGATAGATTACACAAGTGCACGCAATAGTATTGATTTGTAATAGCTCCTAGGTCTAGTTGTGGCTGACTAGTGTAGTACTCGTTGCCGGTTCATTGGACCCTGGTGGCTTGGACTCATTAGGAGGTTGTGGCATGTGCTGCATCCTTATCCCTGCTATGTGGTGGTGGCATTGTTGCATGAGATGGTGTCTTCTGGGCAACAACTTGTGTTATATTAATTGGACCGGGTTCAAGTTGTGTTCAGAACTTTGGCTTGGTTCGGAACCGCCTAAATGAAACGATGCGTTTGGGTTATTACGAGGAGGTATATAAGCAGCATCCTACCTCTCATAACCCTAAGTGAGTTTGGCAGCCCTTGCCGCTGAGAGAAGAGAAGAAAAGGAGCTCCTATGAGAGTGAGAGAGAGCGAGCAAAGAAGAGAACGGAGGTGGTTCACTAGGGCTTGAGACGATCATCCTCACCCTCTCCTCTCCTGAAGAAGATCTTCTAAACTGAAGATCACAAAGCTTGACAGAAAGCTTTGTGTAGCCATTCAGGGGCTATTTCGAAACCTTGTTCTTCGTTTATCTTTGATTCTTACATGTTATAGATATAGGGGTTTTTACTTGTTGATCTTGCGTGCATCTTTGTAATCGAACATGTATCTGTAATAATCTTGAATGCCTAGTGGAAACTGGGATCGGACCTCCCCTCTCGAGGTTCCGCAGATGTAGGGTTTTAACACCTGAACTGCGTAATCAACTCGTGTGTCGATCTTTCCCTTTTGATGTATAATTGTATGATCATACAATCCGAATTTAACAGATTGGTATCAGAGCATCTGTAATATTCTTTTTCTTTGAAAAAACGATTCGTGTTGTTTGATATGTGTATCTAATCTTGTCTTCCGCTGTATTGTTTTTTCTTTGTGTTGAAAGATCTGGTTCTACACTTGTTTGTTTCTTGGTTTCCTTGACTAGCGCGTTCTGTTATCCCTTGTGCGTGAGATCTGCCTGTTTTTCTGATTTTCCCTTTTGTATAGACACTAACCTGTTTTTTGTGTGGTTATGTACAGGGTGAAACATGACAGACTCCACAATAAGGATGAAACCATTCGATGGGAGTGTTGACTTCACCATGTGGCAGGTGAAGATGAGGGCTATTCTCACCAAAGAGAAATGCCTCAAAGCCATCACAGGAAACTACCTAGCCATGACGTCCGAAGAAAAGAAAAAGGAGATGAGTGAGCAGGCCCATGCTGAGATTATGATTAGGTTAACTGACGACATGGCTCGTCAGGTTGTAAGTTAAACTTCTGCTAAGTCTCTTTGGGATGCCCTAGAAAAGTTATACTTAAAAAAATCTTTACCTTCTAGGATCTCTTTACTGCATAGACTCTTTACCTTCAAAATGGACACTAACCTGACTCTTAATGAAAATCTAGATAGATTCTTGAGAATGAATCAGGACTTGGCTAGATGTGATGATGAAATAAAAGAAACCCACCTTACTGTCTTGTTACTAGGGTCTTTATGGCTAAATGTGAAACCTGAAGTTCTTATGGCTAAAGGAAACCCTAAACATTTTAAAAACAAGAAGAAGGAAAAATATGAAAAAGATAAATCTGGATCTTCTGACTTTGACAAAAATAACAAGAAATGTTATTATTGTGAGAAACCTGGACATTATGCAAATGAATGTAGGAAGAAAAAGAGAGATGATGCTAAGAATAATAAAAACCTTGATGGAAAGGTGTCTTTGTTTGAAAACATTCAAATTGAATATCCTTGTGAATTGCTTATGTGTGCTGAGCATGATTCCTTAAATTCTAATGTGTGGATTCTGGACTCTGGTTGTACCATGCATGCTTCATTTGATAAATCCTTATTTAGCTCTCTGCATGAATTTGATGGTGGAGAAGTTATGTTAGGGGATAATACTGCCTTGTCTATTAGAGGGGTAGGAAATGTACCTATATGCATGTTTGATGGAAAAATTAGGGTCCTCCAGAATGTTAGATGGGTTCCACAACTTAGAAGGAATTTAATTAGTGAATCTGCCTTAGATGACCTAAACTGTCAAATTAATACTAGTAATGGGATAAGGGAAGTTATAAGAAATGGAACTACTCTTATAAAAAGCATAAAAAGGGTGGGTTATACCAAGTTATCACTGCACCTAATTTGATCCTTACCACTACTAATACTAAAATAACCTTAAGTCACACTAAAATCTGGCACAATAGACTTGGACATATTGGAAATACTGGCCTTAAAAATCTGTACAAATAAGGCATGTTAGACAAAGAACCTGTAGATATTGTTCTCTGTGAAAACTGCATCTTAGGTAAAAAGAATAAACACGGCTATAATAATTCATCCTATAAAGCTCAAAAACCTTTAGAATATGTTCACTCTGACCTATGGGGACTTGCACAGGTTGACACCATAGGAGGAAAGAGATATTTTATCTCTTTCATAGATCATTATTCTAGGAAAGTTTGGAATTATCTCCTTAAAAACAAAAATGAAGCTTTTGAGTACTTTAAAGAATGAAACAAGCTGTAGAAAAACAAACTGGTTATACTTTAAAATGCCTTAGAACAGATAATGGGCTTGAATTTTGCAACTCTGAGTTTAATAATTACTGTAAAAATCAAGGAATAAAAAGACACCTTACTGTACCTGGAACTCCACAACAAAATGGAACAGCAGAAAGAATGAATAGAACCCTTCTTGAAAAGACTAGATGTATGCTGATTAGTTCAGGGATGAAACACTCTATGTGGGGGGAAGTCATAGTGACTGCTACCTACCTCATAAATAGATCCCCTTCCTCAGTTATAGACTTTAAAACTCCTCAGGAAATTTGGATTGGTAAGAAACCAAACTTAACTCACTTAAAACCTTTTGGTTGTACTGCTTACTCCCAGATTTCTCAAGGAAAGTTAAACCCTAGAGCCTTAAAAGTTGCCATGCTAGGGTATCCAGAAGGTGTTAAAGGATACAAACTCCTCTTAATACAACCCCATGGGTATAAAGTCATCTACTCTAGAAGTGTAACCTTTAATGAAGAAGAATTTCATTTTAAATCTAAAACTGATAATGTTGTAGCCCGTAGTTCTGAGGAGAATGAGGGTATAGATGTTCCTAGCACGTCCAGAACTTTCTATGGTCATAATGAACAACCTCACTTAAATCAAAATGATGAAGAAGAGTTTGATATAGGACATTATCAAACTGAAAGCTCCAGTAATGCTAACATCCCTCAATTAGACATTAATGAGGATGAAAATAACAATGATGATAATACTCAACAATTAGGGGAGGAAAATAATGAAGAAAGTATTGAAACTCCTAATAAAAACCTCACAAACCTTGAATTTGGTAATGGCTGTGACCATGGAAATCCGGACGACTCGGGTACCAGTGCCCACAGTGCTGATTATGAGGAGGGAATTTCAAACCAACTCCAGTCAAATGATAGACATGAAGACTTGAGTCGTTCGGATTTTCATGGTCACTACCAATTAACCAGGGACAGGGCCCCAAGACTGAAAATTCCTAATAAAAAATATGCTAATAATATTGAGTATATCATGTTAACAGATGAGGTGAATATTGTTGATTATGCCTTCTTAACAGCTGATGTAATAGATAATTTCTACACCCCTGACACATATGAACAAGCTATAAAATGTCCTAATGCCAAACACTGGAACCAAGCTATGAATGATGAGATTGAATCCATGAATTCTAATAATACTTGGATCCTGGTACCTAGGCCAGAAAATGTGAAACTAGTTCAATGTAGGTGGCTGTACAAACTAAAAGAAGGTATAAAACATAGTGATCCTCCTAGGTACAAAGCCAAGCTGGTTGCCAAAGGCTTTACCCAAAAAGAGGGTATAGATTACACAGACATCTTTGCTCCCGTAGTTAAGTATAAAACATTGAGATTATTGCTTGCTATGGCTACTGTGTATGACTGGGACATTGAACAAATGGATGTTAAAACTGCTTTCTTGCATGGTGATCTGAATGAAACCATTTACATGAGTCAACCTAAAGGCTTTGTTAATAAAAATAAACCTGAGCATGTTTGTTTGCTTAAGAAATCTCTGTATGGTTTAAAACAATCACCTAGACAATGGAACATTAAGTTTGACATTTGTATGAAGAATTTGGGCTTCATGAGAAGCAAATATGATTATTGCTTGTATTTTAAGAATCTTTCCACTCCAAATGCTCTTTATATTCTCTTATATGTGGATGACATTTTGATCATGTGTAAATCTAAAGTCATCATTAGTAATGTAAAAAGAGACCTTAAAATGCATTTTGATATGAAAGATCTTGGTGCTGCACAGAAAATACTTGGTATACAGATCATAAGAAATAGGGTTAAAAAGAAAATTTGGCTTTCTCAATTTGACTATATACAGAAAGTTTTGGATAGATTTAATATGGGAAATTCCAAACCTACACATATGCCCTTAAGAGGGCACTTAGATCTGACCAAGAAGCACTGCCCTGATTCTCCCAGTGAGTTGAAAAAGATGTCTAATATCCCTTATGATGTGGCTGTTGGCTCTGTGATGTATGTTATGTTGTGCACTAGACCTTTCTTTTGCTATAAGTGTTCTAAGTAGGTTCATGTCTAACCCTGGATTAGAACACTGGACTACTATGAAATATTGCTTAAGATATTTAGTTGGAACTAAAAAGTTGAGTCTGTGTTTTGCTGAACATTCTGTGAATCATGATGTTATAGGATATGTAGATTCGGATTATGCTAGTAATAAGGATACTAGAAAGTCTACTACAACTTACTACTACACTTGGACTAATAACTGTGTTTCATGGAAGTCACAACAACAATCTATTGTAGCCTTATCATCCACTGAAGCTGAGTACATAGCTGCAGTTGAAGCATCAAAAGAAGCCATTTGGTTAAAGGGATTAATTACTGAAATACAACATAAAATATGTATTCCTGTTTTGAACATTGATAGCCAAAGTGCTCTGTATCTTTGTAAAGATCCTGTATATCATGAAAGGTCTAAACACATTGATGTTAGATATCATTTTGTTAGGGATGAGATAGAAAAGAAGCACTTTGAGGTTAAGAAAATTAGAGGAGACATAAACCCTACTGATTTTGGTACGAAAATTGTCCCTGCTGACAAATTTATCTTTTGCAGGAATTCCCTTCACTTATGGGATGTTCCCTAAAGATAATATGCACTGAATTGATGACGGACAGGAGTGCCTCCCTAATTCACTACTGGTGATCGAGATGATGTGTTAACATGAATCAAGAGGGAAATTGTTAACTTTGTGATTCATGTTTGTATAGGATAGATTACACAAGTGCACGCAATAGTATTGACTTGTAATAGCTCCTAGGTCTAGTTGTGGCTGACTAGTGTAGTACTCGTTGCCGGTTCATTGGACCCTGGTGGTTTGGACTCATTAGGAGGTTGTGGCATGCGTTACATCCTTATCCCTGCTATGTGGTGGTGGCATTGTTGCATGAGATGGTGTCTTTTGGGCAACAACTTGTGTTATATTAATTGGACCGGGTTCAAGTTGTGTTCAGAACTTTGGCTTGGTTCGGAACCGCCTAAATGACACGATGCGTTTGTGTTATTACGAGGAGGTATATAAGCAGCATCCTACCTCTCATAATCCTAAGCGAGTTTGGCAGCCCTTGCCGCTGAGAGAAGAGAAGAAAAGGAGCCCCTCTGAGAGTGAGAGAGAGCGAGCGAAGAAGATAACGGAGGTGGTTCACTAGGGCTTGATACGATCATCCTCACCCTCTCCTCTCCTGAAGAAGATCTTCTAAACTGAAGATCACAAAGCTTGACAGAAAGCTTTGTGTAGCCATTCAGGGGCTATTTCGAAACCTTGTTCTTCGTTTATCTTTGATTCTTACATGTTATAGATATAGGGGTTTTTACTTGTTGATATTGCGTGCATCTTTGTAATCGAACATGTATCTGTAATCATCTTGAATGCCTAGTGGAAACTGGGATCGGACCTCCCCTCTTGAGGTTCCGCAGATGTAGGGTTTTAACACCTGAACTGCGTAATCAACTCGTGTGTCGATCTTTCCCTTTTGATATATAATTGTATGATCACATAACAATCCGAATTTAACAAAAAGGTAACCATGAAGATGGATTGCAAAAGTGGTGTTTGGAATGAAATAATAAACGATGGTTTCTTTGTGGATCACTTATATAATATGCAATCAATGATACAAGATAGCTACGATAACGTAGAAATAGATGAATCAATAAATCATACAACCTATTCGAACCCAGAAAGACAATTGTAGCACTCACTCGTTGCATGATTTACAAATCAACCCAAAATAATGAGAATGAAAGATATTAGTATTGTAGTAATTCACTTTTCAGTGTCATCATCCATAAAAAGATCGTCGGTGTTATCAAAAAGTTTTTCTTTTTATTTTCAACCTGATAAATGACGACTTTTTAATTGCATTGGCTCAATCGTTATTCTTCCCTTTATTTTACATAAAATGGATAAACAATCGGAATGAAGAAGCCACTTCTATTTATATTGTACGCGGTAAGTTTAGGAGCAAACACGAAAAACTAAATCATCCAACAATCTTTTAGAAGAAAGACTAATTGGCTATATTTGTGAAAACAAACACAAAGTAGATCCAAAGAAGCGGATTAGCTACAAGACCTGAATAATAAGAGCAATTTCGAACCAAAATATTAAGTAAGAAGTGGATTAGCCACAACACCTGAATATTCATCTGAATGATACGCCTCCATCAATAACCCTTATGGGTTGTTAGGATGCGGGCCTTTCCGAAAATTTTACTAAAACTAGACCCAACGGATAAAAGCATCATATTAGATAAAAATATATTTTTTGGATAAGTAAAAAGACAATGTAGATTTGGATAAGTAAAAAGACAATGTAGTGTAAAATCATGCTCAATTGGGTACAACATATGCCCATTGTTTTCATCAATATGAGCATGTCAATGTCTAATAGTTGTTCTTTATTTCAGAATGTTGTCTTATGAGTATGTCAATAGTTACAACTTAGACATGGCCGCTGGGTTTTTTCACTCCTTGCCGCCATCACCTTATCAACTACTTCCTGTCTCAAAATAACAGAAACAATAATCAAAGGGAAAAACCCTTCGAATGGCTCGATTCCTCCCCAACCAAACCCAAATCTGGGCCGTAACCCTTCCCCCGTCGTCTTCAAACGATGGGTCATAGCCGTTCTCCGTTGTCTTCAACCAAGCTCCTGCTTTGACTCCCATCAAGCGATAACGCCGACAAGCATTTCGGGTTGCATATTTGAACCGCCGATCTCTCCTACCAGAGCCACCAGAGCCGTTGAACAGAACCACCTTCACCTTTTGAAGCCCAAGAAGCTTCGGCCACCTCTGCATCACTCTCGATCGAAGCTCCTCTTCTTGAACCAAAATCCGACCCATTTCCCTGCTTTCTGCACCGTCGGTCCTTCCACTTCCCCATACCAGTGTTTCTTCTCGTCGGCGTTGGTGGTGTCTCCTCAGCGTTGCTGGTTGCATCAGTGTTGCGAGAAACATTTGGTGTTGTAGATCGTTCCAGATCTGTGTTGAATCGGTGAGTCCAGTTTGTCGGGACTGGAGAAACTGACTAATAGCTCTTATCTGAAGAAACTGACTAATAACTCAGGTCAATGGGCAAATTGCTCTTTCTTGAGGAAACCCCTCCTATCTCCGCCTCAAATGGGCTAATCGCTTACTAATAACTCAGGTCAATGGACAAATTGCTCTTACTTGAGGAAACCCCTCCTATCTCCGCCTCAAATGGGCTAATTGCTTGTGGTCTTGTGGTTCTGTACAACATTTTAACCGTCCTCAATGACGGAATTTTGAAACTCCATCTCCTTTGGCAAGATCCGTCTGTTCTATCAATCCGTTTATGGGTTCCACTTGTATACTTTGGTATCTTGTCTAAGAAAACCCTTATTGTTCACTCGAACTTTACACTCGGGAGAAGAAGCGTTGAAGTGTTTAGGCCTCAATTAGAAAATATAATTATTATTTTATTTTCAAAGGCAAAAAAAAAACCTGAATGACTCACTTTCTGTTTAATTATTGAAAAATAATTATCAATTTTTTGATAATTATAAATTTAATTAGCAATCAGCTAACAACTCTAACAACAACTAGAAGAAGGGAAAAAAAAGGATGAAAAAAAAAAATCCCACAATCAAAAATAGAATAAAATAAAAATAATATATGTTTATGTATATTTTTATTTTTATAAAAACAAGCTCTCCATTGATCTGTACAATGTCAATGTAAACAGTTTTTCGAATACCAATTGGTTATCTAAACCTCGCGTAACAAAGTCCTTTTGGCTATCAATTTGTTATAACCGTCTCTTAACATCGTCCCCTACGGACTACTACATACAAAGTCCAAAATCAATCACTATCAATATCGTAAATTTAACTTCTTTTAAACAATATTCTCCCTACAAATCACCTTTCTCTTATCCATCAAGTTCTACACACTTATTCATCAAGATACCCGTTTTATGCATTCTCGTCTTCCGAGGTATGATGCAATCATTTGCTGGCGGTTTCGCTCGTTTGTCGAGAAGGGGGCGTGGATGTGTGATCGACTCCTGACGGCTCTGTTGCAGCCCAAATTTGAGGTGTCCACAGTTGTTCCCCAGGCTTCCTCCCTGTGTATTTTCTTCAAAGATGAACGTTTATACTCGGTGCCTCCTGCTGGTTGGATCAACCTGCTTTCCCTTGAAGACCTTTTTGCTTTCGGTTTCATTTTGATGTATTTTTGTGTACTTCTTTTCTCCTTTCTTTGTGGTCCTTTGTGATGGCTTGTCCATCTGCCGATTTTTCGGCCTTTCGACCCACTAGACGGCGCGCCGTCTAATAGTTTCGAACCGCTTTCTATTTTCAAAAAAAAAAAAGTTACAACTTAGGCAAGAGTCTTTTATATACCAACATGGAGATTTGACTTTATAAGTAGAGATAAAAGTGTTGCTTCGTGTCTTTGTTATACTCCTAACTCTACACCATATTCCCATTGTTGTGGAAGTGAGGTTATACAACTATATACGTTTTCATGTGTAATTTTGGTATCTCCTACACTTCCATTCATTCAGTTCACCGTGGAGTAGTTTTGGTTATATCATCCTAATAGAAATTGGAAACTGAGAGGCGTCTTATATATTTTCAAGGAAGTAATGCAACTGATTTATGACCGAGATAATGTATTTATGATGATTAAGTTGTTGGACTACAATGGATTCGTTGTAATCAACAAAACTATTGTAACCCAACAATAAGCATATAAACCCTATGAGCTTCCATCCTAAAATCAATTGGCAATAGGAGGAATAGCTCACCGACCTTATATACTATGCTTGGAATGTCCCCAACTTTCGATGTGAGAACTTATTATCTTCAACACGCCCCCACAAGTGCAACTAGAGGATATATACCGAGTTGCACTTGTCCACGGGTTAGGACCGTGAGCCGAATTGAAGTCAACCGCTCTGATACCATGTCAAAATCCGATATAGACGGACCGATAGGGCGGGGTCATGTGCATACGAGCGCACATGCGGATTAGGCCCAAGTCCAACACATAAAGAGGTTTCATCCTAAAATCAATTGACAATAGGAGGAGTAGCCCACCGACCTTATATAATAGGCTCGAAATATCTCTAACTTTCGATGGGTAAACTTATTATCTCCTACAATACCTAATGCATATAGTATGCATGGAACTCCTGAAAAATAAACTATAATAACCTCCCTAAGCTACAACTAAACACACTCTTAGTTTACTACAACTACATTATATAGGCTATAAGTAGAAGTTGAATTTGTTCCAAGCATAGTATTAGGTAAGCATTCACCCTCGTACTTCATTGTTACATTAAACACAATCTATGAGCATGTGTTCAATATAAGAGAAGTATGTATGATCAGGTACCTATGGCGAATTCATAATTTGAGTCGCCTACATGGCATTTAGTTTGAGTTTGCAAAATGACATATTCAAATTAAACCTTAATTAGTCCAATCACAAGTCAATTTCACTTCTTTGTGATTCCTTCACCTCAAGGATTGCATTTGAATACAATCATATAAAGACCTAAGTAAACTAACAAAAAAATCAACAGCAAAGTTGTTGACTTATGTTGGAAAATGAGATTCCTATGTCAAGAACTAAATGACGCAACAACAAAAACGTAAACAATCAATTGTGTTGAAACACAGTGTCGTACAAGCATTTAAGCACTATTTATTTCCTAGGTATAAAAGGGGATAAGCCACAATGAAATTTAGGGTTAAGTGTGGGAAAACAGATTCCACAAAGATGTTACTGACAAAGAAATTGTAAAAGGAATTTCGTTGAGCAGTTGGTGGACAAAGTTAGATACTCATTTAGAAGCCAAATGCGCATGATCATGGCCTAATGGGAAATTTCACCAAAATTTATTTGTTTCTATGAGACTGTTTAGTATAACGCAACTGAAATTGAAACTGAAATTTAATGGAACTGAAACTGAATGTGACTGAAACTGAATGGAATGAATCGAATTAATTTGTTTCTATTTTCGTTTAAGATGAGAATGAATGAGTTGAATTATGTGTTAAATGACTAAAATGGGCTTTAAAAAATATACTATTATTGAATTTTAGTTTACGAAATAACCAAATTGTTCGCTCCAAACGGTGTGTGCAAGCTTTAAATTTATAACCCTAGACTTAAGCTTAAAACAAGGATGCGAACCCGCAGTGTACGGGTCAATCGTAGTAAAAGCAAGAAAATTCCAGGGGTCGATCACAGGGACTCGGTGAAACAAAGTCAATAACGGTATGCTTATGTCAATACTAACCACAAGAGCAATTAACACAATCAAAGATGAATAAGAAGTCAATAAAGCAAACATGCAATTCTAGGGATTAAGGCATCTAGTTGTGGTTCCAACTCAAGATCTATAGATAAGCGGACAAAGCTGAGATTTTTGCGTGGGGAAGGTGTTGCTAAAGTGGAGTAGATCACCGGGTAAGTCTCACTACACACTAATCCTAAACCGTAACTCCTATTACCGGGTAAGTCTCAAGGAATCAAGATAAAGAACTATAACCTCAAACTAACATACCATCTAAGGGAATAGAATCAACCTTTACCGGGTAAGTCTCAGGCTAACTCACAAAGATAGGATGGAAGCACACTCAAACCCCAATAAAGGATGAACCTTTATTACCTACACTTATGATCGTTGGTACACAAACTAAGGAATTACCGGGTAAGTCTCATCCTAAGCTTGCATTGAATCAGGAAGGTGAAATAAGAATAGGATTTAGCAAACTCTAACACTTAACTTTCTGTTTTAGGTCGGATAAGTCACCTCGGTCAGAAGAATTCCACCCCGGCCGAGATGTTCATCAACCGAACGAGATGCTTAGGGTTAAGGTTAAAGACTCGAACTTTCAGGATCCTACTGGAATCTAATATTATTCTATCATTGTTTTTCCCACAACCTTCAGCCAATCACCCTAGAATCACACAAGGAAATTAGCCACTCATCATCATAATGAAAGTATTAAAATATATGGGAAGAAGGCGAATATTTGAACAAAGAAGAATTTAATGAAAAGACTTCAATAACTGAATCAAATATCACAACAAAAGCGTTCCTTGGATAGCAATCCAACAAGACAAGACAACAATTGAGGGAATTGAAGACAATCTTACAAAACCCTTCAAAAAGCTATAAAAAGCTAATCTTCAACTTTCCTTCAACCTTCAAAAAGGTTCTTCGAAAACTCCCAAATTGGAGTATGCTGCGGCTGCTGCGTTGTATGCGAGATTTCCAGCTGTAAGCGGATGTATGCGGCCTCCTCGATTTGTGAAAATCCAACCCTTTTTATAGGAAAATAACCCTCCAAAGATAAAATATCTTAGAAAGATATATTCCCATAAAAATTGGTAAAATATATGATTCTGCATATCTCCTTCCTTCCAGAAGCTCAGCCCAAAAATATAAGATCACTTTCCAAATTTAAAAGATCTCTTCCAAGAATAAAATATTCTCGCCGCGTCCTAGGTATTCGCCTCGGTCGAGTCGGCGTCTCTGGATCGCCTCGGTCGAGGTGAACCTCTGGTCAACCGAGGTGAGTCACGACAGAATGTGAAATCTCTCGAATCAGCTCCAAAGTGAATCTTCAATCCATGGCTGTGCTTCCTGGATGTAGCTCCAAATGACTCTTGACTTCTTTTGCTCCTTTTTGATGCAAAACGTACCATATTACCTGCAATTACAACGAAACTAGGTGTAGACCTCGATTCTCGCAAAGGTAGATGAAATGGTAGTAAAATCACATAATGTACATACAAACATGCAGAATATGAAAGATAAAACGTCCAAACAAACCCCAAAATATGGACTATAATTCATGCTATCACAAATGCTCACAAGCCCATAGTAGAGAATTCTGGACTCAAACCATTTATTGTGACCCAACTAATTTTTGCAATGACTCATGACAAGTGTTTTGTGTAGGCCTTAGGCTCTCTTCTACTTTGGGTATGGGGTTACTAGGTGAGGGGTAAACTCGTGCTCTCTTCATCCTCCCACTCACACACTTGCAAGCTCTCCTTGTCAATGTCGGCAATGAAGGAAGTTCTTCAACGATAGAGACGATGCTCAGAAGGAAGTTTTTCAACGACGGAGATCCTTCAGCCGCCTCTCCAATATAGAGAACCACCATGGACGCCGTCACCGCTGTTGAGATGGCCACCACAACGCCTTCTCCTTCAATGAAGCCTTCACCTCAAGTCTGCTGAACTTCCAGCCGTTTTCGATCACCGATTTGTTCTGGAGTGGGTTGAAAAGCATTAGGGTTGCTTGTTTAAGCCTGTCACCGGAACAACCATTACTTCCATTGAAAATGAATTAATTTTTTCTTGCAGTTGCCTCTCAATTCCTGTGTTTTTTTTTCTTCTAAGGGATTATGGATCGTACTTTGAAAAAGGGAGAGTTTTGGGAAATTTAGAGGGTTAAACTCATCTTCTCTCTTTGTCTCATTCAAATTGATCTTGTTTTGAGACCCAAATTCAGGGGGGTTTCTTTTGTGAATTGAAGTTGGATCCCAAATTCTCAAAGTGTGAGATTTTGATAAGTGGGTAAGATGACATACCAAATGTCGTGGTTGTGGAGGAGAACGTATTGTGAGAAAACAACCGTGTAAATGGAAGAACAAATCGTTCAAGGGTACAAATGCCATCTTTGTAGACAAAACTCTTCAAACATCAGTAGCTCATAAGAGTATACATGCCATCTAAAATTTATTCATTTTATTTGGATACAATTCAATCTATTCAACCTCAAGAGGTCAAATGAATGATTCAACCCATTCAACCGATTTTTTCAATCGAATAAGTCGAGTGGTTGAGCACAAAACAGCACCACCGAACAGCAAGGAAAACCATTCAGTGGATTGAGCATACTGAACGGGGCATAATTAAACATCTAAGAGACTGAAGCAATCAAAATTGAGATGAAAGGTGAACCTTAAAGAAATAAAAGTAAAAAGACTGCTCGGAGTTAACACACCATGTAAGGTATTACTTTGAATTTGGCATGTCTTTACCTATCATAAGTTAAATAGTTTAAAGCATAATGTGAATACTATGCGTATGCTTGGGAAGCTAAAAATGATAGATGAAGGTAGGTGATGAGATGATGATGCAAATGAAGAAATGAGAATTTGGTCTCTGGGAACCAAAATTTGAAGGAGATGAAGGTAGATGAATATTGGTGAAGGAAAATGAAGAATTGAAAATTTCATCATCTAGCAAATGCTAGATTATGGAGATGAAGGAACTTCAACTACCTTTTCTTTCAAAATTGTCCTAAAAAAAAGTTTATTTATATTGTTCATTAGTAATTTATTCTTGATATTATTGTTTTTTATTGTTATTATATTTTTATAACGATAAATATAACTATAAATCAAGATATCTATCAGAAAATTAAAGGGTAATTTTGGTAACTAGGCATTTTTAAAAAAACATAGTAGTAACTAGGCATTTAATGTTTTAATTAAGTAAATATACCCCAACGTTTTGTATTTATTCTCAAACTCTACACACTCTTCTCTCAAGGGGTACATTTACTAAACACAAAACTAGAAAATGTATAGTAAACCAAATTGTTTCAAAATTAAATTCAAAATAACAAATTAAAAAATTTACTTAATAAATGGAATTTGCTGATTACATTTAAATTGTTCAAATTTTTTTTTTATTGTTACATAACTCTTTGAACATAAAAATAAATTTTAAGGTAATTATAATTTGATGCTTGTTAAATTTATTTGAAATTAGTGATAAATAAAAGGATGCCCTTTTTAATAATTTTATATTTACGTCAGTTTCATTAAGCTTCGTTCTCCCAAATACCAACTAAACTTATAAAAAAAACCAGCTCACTGATGAGCTGATTCATTTTCAGTTTCAGCTTCAGCTACCAATAAACTTCACCTTCAACTTCAACTACAATAATCTACCATTTTCTAAACGGACCCTATATCATATATGTATATCTTTACCTATCATAAGTTAATGTTAGGTATTACTTTGATTTTGGTTCAACACAAACTGAAGCGCGGCAAATCACTAGGAACATGAAAAAGGGAAAGAGCAGTAGAAAAGTGAATGAACAGAAAAAGAAGTTCCATTCTTGTTTCTTTGTTAAGTTGAAGGGTATTTGGGCCAAAATATTTAATTTGTGGGCCGGGGTGGGCGACGACCCAATCAAACCGAAGCCTCTCTACCCCGTCTCAGATCTGAGCGAACAAGCAACACAAATGGAGTCCTCTTCTTTCTCCATTAGAGCCCAGAAAGAAACCTTCTCTCGGCTCCATTCCAGTCGCATCTGGGCAAGCAACACCAGTAGCTCTCCGATTCTTTCCAATCGTGCAACTGAGCAAAACGTGGTCCCTTCCTCCCGCCTCGAATCTGAGTAGCACACCATTCGAAACCCCTCGCATCTCCATTCTTCTTCTCCATTCTCGTTCTCTGTAGCTCGACATTCCCACATACCTGGTACGGACGGATCATACTTGCTCCATGAAACACATATAAGTAGTTGATACAGGAAAGTAGGGTTTCAAAATTGTATTTCATGTCGTTAGATATTCAATTTTTTATTCTTCTCTCGTTCTTCTAATTAATTTCGTCTTGACTCGTGTGCTTAATTTGTTGACATTAGTGCGAAATAGCAAGTTTGGGATCTTGTGAGTGCACTCATATGCAAAATTTACAGTCATAATGTGTTCTAGTGACTGCGATAGTTCCTTCTATTCTCTTCTGGTTGTTGATTGGCACAATTTTTTCAGCATATCCCATACGTCCTCTTACATTTGCGTTCATAATTCTAAGATATTTTTTCAGCTTGTTGTAAGATAGTCATCCTGAGTTCATAATTCGAATTTGAAATTGGGATCTCTCTGATTTATATACAAGCATAGATCATGGAATTCATGACCCACCTAGTTTATGGTTACTGAATTTTTGCAGCAAGTCTGTACTTAACCTAGGTGATGACCCACTTGGTTTATGTTGATGACAAATTTTGACCCAATAAAATCCATAGTAGCTCTATCAAACATTTTATATTTTTTTAGTTAGTAAACTACTAAACTATATATACATATCTGTATAGACTATGGAAGAAAATTGGGTACGGTAGAAGAAAATTGTGAAAACACGGTGTATCTATCAAACAAAAGAATGGCAACATTGAAAATGAAAGAAAGAACAGGCACAAAAGTCAAAAAAATAATTTGGGTACCGTAAACTTCACATTGTAATCATTTTTTTATACAAATGTAAACTAATTTTAATTTAACACTCATTACAAAATAATTTTCTATCAACTTAAAAACTGATGGCATTTATTAATATAAATCAGTTTCTTGAAGGGCCAAGGATTCTTGGTTATCATCTAAACTTGACCATACTAGATAAATATTAAATAGGAGGGGGTAGTGTTTACCCGTATGCTGAATAAGGAAATGTTAGCTAAAAGTATGTTGAGGATGAACAAAATTCCTTTTTGGCATTTGACCAAGCACATTCAGTAAGCCACAAAAAAATCTAATATTATTTTCTTTTTATTACTATATTTTTAAATTATGACTAATAGTCTTCTAATCAAAGGAAAATAAATTGTCAATGTTTTGGTGATTTTACAGGGTTTGGTTTGGATTTGATGATGAGCTTGGATAGTACTGTGTTCTTATTCTTGTAGTTGTCTTGATTTATGGGTTTTCTTCTTGTGCTTTTGGTCAGATCCCTAGGTTGCCTATTGTAGCTGAAGCTGCTGAGAGGCATGTCCCTTGATCATCATTCTTAAGTTGTAATTCTTATCGGAATTTTGTTTTTGGTTCTTAAATGTAGTCTGAATGTGTATTTGACATATTGTATTATTAGGTTGTGAAAGGAAAAACCTTGCAAATCTCTGTTCATTTGAAAGGAAAAGCCTTGTTGGTAGTGTAGTGACTTGCTGATTTGATTGTGGGTTTGCTAGTGTAATTTGTCAAGAGGTTTTGCTAGTGTAATTTGTACAGATAGATCAGATCTCTTGCGTTTTCTGTTGTGTAGAGCTTCTGTGCAGGTGTGAATCCTCAATTATTTGGTTTCTCTGCTAGTATAGGAAAATAGCAATAATACTGAAACAAGTCTAGTTCAATACATAAGAGTCTTTTTGTCTGTTTTTCTGCTAACTTGACTTTTTTACATCAGCCCATACCCTTTTTCTGCAAATAAATATAAAAATTAATATACTTGAGTTTTTTTTGGTAAGCTTAATTTCTGGAGCTACAACTACTGATTAAAAATAGGTGTTAATGTTTTGTTAAAGGCTAAACTGCAAGGCGTAGCACTTCCAGAGTCCCAGGGAGTAGCACTTTCTAGCGTGAGACATAACCTAGTCATAAACTTTAATCTAGGTTCTCTTACTGTTTAATCATATTTTAATGGATCTAAAACATTTGCATCATCCAAGTTGCATGGCCATACTCCATCAGTTCTCTTTATAACCCCAAATAGAGGTCTCTTACTGTTTCTCAATTGATTTAAATCAAACAATGCAGTACCATGACTTTCTTTTAGAAATTATCTTGTAAAACGAGTGACCTCTATTCGGGCATCTTATTCTTGTAATATCATAGGTAGATTTTATACTTTTTAAAGGTGATCATTTGTTTTCTTTTCCTTTCCTTGAGCAGATAGTGTATATTAGTTGGGAATGGGTCTTCTCAGCATCATTAGGAAAATCAAGAAGAAGGAGAAAGAAATGCGAATATTGATGGTGTATGCCTTCTGTCTTGTACTTCTTTCTTTTGTCATTTCCCCTCTCTAATCCATCTTCCTTTTACCCTTTGGCTTTCTATCTTTTGCAGGGGTCTTGATAATTCTGGGAAAACTACTATTGTGATGAAAATAAATGGAGAAGACACAAGCATTATCAGTCCAACATTGGGCTTCAACATCAAGACCATCTCTTATCAAAAGTAACTCTTTGTTGATGTCTTGTGATTCTTTTCAGTTTCCTTTTTTGTTATATATTGACATCAGAGATGTTATCTGTCAAGCATTTCTGTTGAGACAATGAGAAGGAAAATAAATACTGCAACATCCCATCTTCTTAATTTAATTATTATGATTAGGATAAGTACCTATTTATAGGCCACAATTACATGCTAAAAAATCAGAAAAAATAAATTGCAAAATCCCATCTTCTTAATCCAGTTAATGATTCCTAAAATTATTTCTTTGAAGCTCTATTCAACATCTTTGAGTTCCACATTTCTTTTGTTTTTCTCTTGGTATTTCTGGGCATTTGTCTCTTCTTGATTCCTCATTGTTGGGGTGTATTGGTGGCATCTTTATAGTCAAATGACACTTTGTGTAGTGGGTAGCCAAAAGTGTAAAAATCACGCCTCTGGGTTTTTGAATGGCTTTGATTCATCTCAATTTGATTTGAATATATTTTTGTAATAATAAGTTGTCTACCAGATGTGGTTTATATTCTATAATTGATATGGATTTGTCAGATACACACTTAATATATGGGATGTTGGAGGGCAGAAGACAATAAGATCCTATTGGCGGAACTACTTTGAGCAAACTGATGGTTTGGTATGGGTGGTTGATAGCTCAGATCTTAGACGTCTGGATGATTGCAGAAAGGAGCTGGACAATCTGCTTAAGGAAGAGGTATTATTGATATTTCTCCTTTATAAATTTTCTTGTCTTCGATTGTTGTTAACACAATTGTGTAGTTTATAACTTGCACGGAAATGCATATGGATGCCAATATGTATTAACACCACTTACATTCCCATAGAGAATATTTCAGAATATATTAACTTGAGGTTGATGATTTCCTCCTACTTATTCATATAATCTGTAACTCTGTTTTCTCTTTCTCATCTTTTTTCCTCTTCTACCTATTACCCTTTTTCTGAAAATTTCAGCACAAACTAAAAATATATGTTCTCATTTAGGCACAGGCATAGATTATATATAGTTTCCCAGTCACTCTATTATTTAAGTGGAATGTCCTTGAGTAATTTTCGTGGGATTGCTTGTCGGATCTTGTTGCAGAGGCTGTCTGGTGCATCTCTTTTGATATTCGCAAATAAGCAGGACATACATGGTGCTCTTCCCCCTGCTGAAATAGCAAAGGTACGTCTGTAACATCATTTGTTTGCTTGACAAAAAGTTGTTCATATTATGTTAATTTTGTTATATTTTTTTCTTCCTTTTTTGCCACTACCATTTTGTATTTCTCTACACTTATTATGACAATAATAACTTGCAAGTGCTGGTGCTACAATTTTGTGTAAATGATTGTTGACTGACAACTTCTGCAAAGGGGGAATTCTGTAGGTTTTTGAGTGATTAGTTTCATGCATTAATAAGAAGAGCAATGAAGGTTAAAGATCTTGCCTTATTGTGTGGTGAGTTAAGAACTAGATTAGCACAGTCTTACTTCAGCCAGTAAAATGAAGCAGTGAACACTGAGCACTGAGCACCCAACTAAGCAGGAACTTTGATAAAATCATAATCTTCAACATAAGACTAGACATGAAAAGCTCTTGAAGCATAAACGGTGCAAACCCTTGTATGTTTCAAAGTTATGGGTTTGAGGGGTTCCAATTTTTTTATTCAGGTGCTGAACTTGGAGGCTATGGACAATACCAGACACTGGAAAATCGTGGGTTGCAGTGCATACACGGGTGAAGGTCTGCTTGACGGATTCGATTGGCTGGTTCAGGACATTGCATCTAGGATCTACATGCTCGACTGACTTGCCCTTGATGTATTATTCCATGGTTAGCCCCATGCAATTGTGCCCTTTTATTTTCACTCTTGTTATGTCATATGGCTTAGTTGCATGTAATTTCATGGGAGAAACATAATGCCTTTAATGGGTTGCTCCCATTCTTTATTTTATTTAGGTTCATTCTTCTTTTCTCATGTGTTTTTACTTTTCTTCTTTGGGTTAACCAAAGTGTTGACGTGAAAAAACTTCTTTCAGTAGATCAATTCATTAAGGTTTCATAATGAAACACTGCTGCAGTTATATCAGATGTAGACATGATCCTTTCCAGGTGGCCCGCCTAGAAAAATGGACAGCTATGAAGAGAGGATTAAGTCCGACCTGACCAAAAAGCCAGGCCTGTTAGGCCGGATTCGGACCCTCTCTGGCCTGTCAGGCCAAAATGTCCGGTCCGCTGGCCCTGATAAAAATAAATCAATATAAAATGTATAGTATACAATATTTAATATAATTATAGTTTTGTAATAGATATTCATAAAATATCTTAACTATATTTTATTTTTAAATAAAATCTATATTAAAATTACTTTAAATAATTTTTTATATAATATATAATTAACAATAAAAACGGGTACTTGTAGGCCCGGCTGCCCGTCCGAGTGGGTATGACACCCACTATAGGTCCAGAAGCCGGCTAGGCCTGACCCAGATAAACGGACAAAAAAGTCTATAAAGTTCGGCTCGAGTCCAGATATGAACTGGTCATACAAACATCAAAATTAAAATCAATGATGTTCAGTTTTGTAGAGTTGAAATCAAGCCTTAATACATCAATATTTAAGAATGACAATAATAATAACGTATGCCTTTTTTATTTGCTTGATAAATAGATCTATATATATTACTAAAGCAACACCCATTTTGTGCACATGTCAATCTCTAAGGCCGTCCACGTCAGCATTTTTCCAATTTATTTACAAATTTGCCACAATGTATTTACAGATTTGCCATTAATTATTTTATAAGAAATTTTTTTATTATAATTTGTAAACAACCATCATGCCACGTCAATTTTGTTAAAATAAAAAAAATAATAAATCTACTTATCTACCAATCAAAATTAACAAACTGATATATTATAATTCGATTTTGTTGAAAAATTTTCACGCAAATCTTCTAACAAGATTTGACACATTTTTTAAATTTAAGAAATAAATCAAAATTTAAAGCAAAGTGATAATATATTGAGATATAAATATAATATTCGAACAATAATATTTGTAATAGATTTTTTAATTATTATTTTTATTTATTAAAAAATATAATTAATCCTCACATGTTTTCATATTAATTTATAAAAAAATAATTTTTTAATAGATTAATATCAAATAATGATGCATGAAAGTAAAAATATAATATTTTTTATTTAGCCAAACCCGCATAAGGTGTGGGCACTAAACTAGTTTATCACTAAATCCATGTATCCGGAAGGCAATGTGAGTGCAATCGACCCTGGTACACGAGCAGCCGACCCATATACAAACGGGTGGGAGTTCGGCCGCAACAAAAGGTTTTAAATGTCAAGAGAGAGGTTCCAAATGTCAAGAAACAGGGCCTACTGCCGGGTTTTCATCAAACCCGCTGCCGTCTCCCGGGACTGATAACTTGCTTGTTACGCATCCTTTACCGTTGGCTTTGCTCACTCTCCTATCCTGACTCAAATTCATATACTAAGAAGTTGCTTACTTGCTCATCCGAAATTATTTAGACTTTGGAGTCATGAACAAATTATCTATGTTAAAGTGATATTCCGTTGATATATCAAGACTCTTGTTCTGGTCAGAGGCTGAGCCAAATTTTCTTATAAAGGGTGGACGATATTAGAATATAAAAATATAATTATATTTTTAGTTTGAATATACAATACAACAAAATATTTAATTTTCAATATATTAGAATAAAATTTATAAAGAACACACCGACATCATGATTTTTACCTTTACAATTTCGTTAATAATTCAGTTTTATCAATTTTACTAACTAAATATCGCTAATTTCTAAAGACTTAAAAAGTTAAACCAAGTAAAAATATATAAAACTATTAAGCTCATTTGTAAATATACTAGTTGTCTATCAAGATTTAATAATATTTTATAAATTTAATAATATATTATGGTTTACATTTAATAATATATTATAAATTTAACAATATAATAATGTTTAAAATTTAAATATTAACTACAAATTATTCATTAATTTTTTTTTAGTAAAGATAAAATATGATAAAAAGTAAGAAAGATAAAATAAAAAAAATTTAAATTGCACCATCTTTGGGCACGTTCCGCGTAGCGACTGAAGAGAATGAACATTCGAACGAAAGAGATTATGTCATCCACAACCATAATAAGCTATTCGGTGAAACAAACATAGGGGATGAAGAGCAGCAGGGCCGGCCAATCATTTACCGAGGCCCTGTGTGAAATTTAAATATTAAAAATATTAAATTAAATATTAAAAATTAAATTAAAATTTTAATATTTATCATTTATCAAATATTTAATACTACGAAATTAATTATATAAGTGTATATTATATTAGTTAAAGTAGAAGACGTAAGTTTGATGTGTTTGCGAAATAAAGCGCAAAATCGGTTTATTTTTTTTAAACTATTCACAATCTTTAGTATAATTTCAAATATATAAATGTAGGCGTTAAAAATAAAAGGTTATGAAATTCTTATAAATTTTTCTAGGAAATCTTATCTTAAATTATTAAAATTTACTATATTTATTGAAAATTTTAAAATTTTATATCATCCACATTTTATACATTTGATCGAATTGATAGAAATGATAGACAAAATATTTAGTGTTATACATTTAATAAATATTGTAAAAATCCCATGCATGAAACAAACATTTAACTAAAAATTGATATAATATAACTACAACTATAAGAATAAAATTGGCTTTTTTCTATAAATAGTTTAACATTTGATATAGAAATAATCGTATCTACAAGCATAAAAATAATTTTTTTAATAAATCAAATTAGTAATTTGTGAAATTTTATGATAAAAACATCACCTTAATTTCATATAAATAAGTTAACAATAAATATATATATATATATATATATATATATATATATATATA
>BSUD01000008.1:108053144-108125251 GCA_033239045.1 Fagopyrum esculentum | reverse complement strand
CATCACTATCTCTAAAATTAAAAGTAATATAAAAGTGAGGATTAAAAAGACCCCAACTTGATTCTTTATAAAATTAAAGTTTCCTTAACAAATGGATGAAAACTTGAAATGACTTTGAGTTATTTTTAAAAAAAAACAATGATGATAAATAATTTAAATGGGGCACGGATCACTTAAAAAAAAAGAAAAAGAGAAGCAACATGTTGTTGGCGAGAGTCGAACTCAGGACGAGTGAGAAAACAGAGCTTTCTACATACCCATTCAACCACTAGACTACACATGCTTTGTTATAAATTTAACCAAACTCTAATATATATTTAATACGTACCAGAAAAACGGATGAGGCCCCTTATTAAATTTGAGGCCCTGAGCGGTGGCTCACCTCGCACACCCTCAGGGCCGGCCCTGAAGAGCAGGTTGAAGCGGATGAAGTTGATCGATTTTCCTCATTCAATCCATTACAGGTTATGGGATTTATGTAGATCGGTGTATCTTTTTTTACCCTTCCACCCTCTTCAAACTCTACAAACTCTACTTTGCGATCCAAACTCTTATATTGATCCAAACCCTAAATTGGTTTACGTTTATCTGATGTTCTTCGTGATGTTGTTCTTCCCAAACTGGTTTATGCTTATTTGTTCATCCTCCTGGCATTGAAACTTTTTTTTCCTACGAATACAAAGCTTTATATGTTAATCACAAGTAATTTGCATAGATAGGACCTTGTAGTGCTAATTTCGTATTCATACATAGTTAGTTCAGATTAGTGTTTTCTTTATTGTTGTCATCTATGAGATGTATTTGTTGATAATCTTCAAGTTCTTTTAGACTTTAGAGATTTTGTATGAGGTGTTCTCAAACTTGTGATGACCAATTGATGCTCATGCTTTCAAATATAATGGAGGTTGTGTTTTCTTCAATGTTGGCTTTATGTTGATTTTCTGCTAGGCTAGACTATTAACTTTTTGTTGACATTATGTTGATCGAAAAATTGAACCTCACCGTGAGTCTTCTTCTTTTGTGATTGTGGAGACACCCGAGGCCGCCCAGGCTGCCATTGATAAATTGAACCTTACTATGAGTTTCTTGCTTCTGGTTCTCATACTTTTGTATACGTGGATGTTATGTGCTGGCTAGGTTGGGTTGCTAATATGCTTATTGTAAATCTTGAGAGTGTATTTATTATAAATAAAGATTAATAACGATAATAATCAAGTAAAAGAGAATCAAAAATATGGAAATTTAAAGATTCAAATCGGGTAACTAAATATTCTTATTTTTTTATCTTAATTATAATAAGTAAAAATTATGTCAAAGGTAGGATTTGAACTCTGGACGAGTTGTTCACCTCCCCACCCTTATACCAGCTATACTAATCAAACTTCGTGTATTTTTTTGATGATACACAATATTAATACACAACTTCAATTACACAATGTTAATACATAAAACACAAATATCAGCTACATAAAATACATTTGGCATACATATTCTACACTCGGAGGTATGTCATACACAAGGAATACACGTTTACTACATAATTGTAACAATTATGTAAATAAGTCACAAAAATATGTATTAATAACGGATCCACAAGGAATACACATTTACTACATAATTTTGTTGAGTTATGTAGGACGTATCTTCATCGACAACCCTCCATTGATGCTCTCGAACTGAAGATCTGAGTTCTTTTACGCACAACAATGAAGAATAAAATACCAAAAGATGAATATTGTTAAATGGCTGTAATTAATTAAAGAGATATTATAGGAGTTGTTAGTATCTCTTTCCTTGTTTAATTAGGAAAATTAGGAAAATTAGTTATTTATATAAGAGAGAGAAGATTCACTTATATGGTAATATTATTTATTATTTTCTATTTGATCTTTTTCTACGTAAATTAGGGTGCTTACTTTGTTAATAGAAAACAAAAGGTACCTACTTTATACATAAAGATTCATAAATTACCTACTTAACCAACTCATCCAATTACTTATTTAGATTGAATTAGATATTTCCATATTGGTAGTAGGATATGTTGCATAGAAAGGGATGAGTATACACTATATAGACACAAGTGGAAAAAAGTTGTTCCTTTGGATTACTAAGATGGATGATTGATGATAGCTTATAACTGTTTCATTAGTTTCTTCTTATGCAAAGCGAAGTTGTAACAATTCCATTTTTATTTTATCTTTTCTGCTGAATGAAAACACATAGTCATACTTGTCCGAAGACTGCAAACAAGTTGAAACAAATAAGTGTTAGCGTATCTCTAACTTAGCTAGCTTTAATAGATTATAGTTTGAGATTGTTCATTGCTAGAATGGTAAAACAACCTTTGAAAAATTTATAATTGTTCCCAAGTTCTTCAATTGCCATGTCTGATGAATGAATTGGAATAGAAAAGGATATGTTACCATCAGTTGCATGGCATGAATGAAGTTTTAGTAAATGCAAATGTGTTTGTCAATAATAAAAGCTATTAGCATTGCAAAATGTTCTTGTTATACACAGTCTTACTAAGGACAATGGTATACTTCAACAGGCCATAACACTTAAAATGCTGGATATTTGAACATATTTGGGGCATTTTTACAGTGTTAGACTACTAGACTTGTGATCAGCCGCTATTTTCTACAATCTCTTATTTGCTTGTTTTCATCATATGATTGAGAAATGTGCTTGCATGATGCATTTTAACAACCCCTCTTTCGAACTAAACTCTATGAAAATGCTTGCTATTGTGAGATCTTTGTCAATTGTGTGGAACCTTTGTGTTCCTTTTCGGATTTTCCAAACCCTTGCGGAGAGTCATGATCCACCTTTTGAACTAAGTTGTATGTTAGTGAATAACCAAGCTATTGTCTTGATAATTAAATGGAAGATAACCAAGCTCTTGTCTTGATAATAACTTGGTTGTGTGTTACTTGCAGGATCTGAAGAATCGAATGAGAATCCCATAAACAAGAAGAAACCAGGAACTCAAAAGTAGCAATTATCTCTATGTAATCATTGGTGTTGAACAACTAGCTTTTAAAGCTAACAAAACTCAAGGTTTGGAAACAATGGCTGAGAAAGTTAGCCAAGAAAAGCTCCTCCCCCAACTCTATGACATTTGGAATGAGAACATGGTAATGAAGTTCAAGTTTTACCAAAATACTTTGGAAATCTAGTATAACAACAAGGTGAACAACTTCACGGCCTACCAATTGTGTAAATTTTTTAATTGCTATATTTCAATTGCAGAACATGCTCTGAACTTGGTTTTGAACCCCTTGAGGAAATACAAGACATAACAAAGACGACATGTCCACCTCAAAAAGTTCAAAGACAGATCAAAAAGGACTTTTCTACTTCAAAAAATTCAAAGCACTACAAATTTGAATGCGAACCTCCTTGGAAATATAATAAAGAGGACTTGTCCACCTCAAAAAATTCAAAACGTGTCCAAATGAAGACAAGCTATTGGAACATTAGAGGGATGCGGAAGAAAAGTTTTTGGACCAATATTGAAATAATTTGTAAAATTGAATATATTCTAAGTTACACCACTGGTCGAAACAAAGACTAGTATCGTTCAGGGTGCATCTATTTGGTGTAAAACAGGTTTTGATAATATAATTTTCGTTCCTGCCTGCGGTTTATATGATGTAATTTGTTTATTTTGGAAATCATATCAAATGGATAATGAGACACTTACTCTAACCTATAAAGACAAGCGTTTTATTTGAATGAAACAGTGGAACCATATAACAAAATTTTCAATGATGCTCATATTTATTTATGCCCCTTCTCTAGAAATTTTATAAAAAAAAGGAATTTTGGGCTATCCTAACAAACTTTATTCTTGCTTTGTCCAACCCAAGTCTACTCATGGGAGATCTAAATGAGATCCAAAATTCGACTGAAAAGTTGATAGGGTTCATTCCCTTGCCTAACCGGTTCAACTGATTGATCAACTTAAAGATAGTTGCCACTTTCATGACCTCCCTACCCAAGGAATAAAATTTACTTAGAGAAGAAAAAAAGATGGTCCCGATAGTACGTACGAAAAACTTAACCGAGTGTTGGCACAACAACAAGTGCTTGAATAATACCCTTCAATGTTTACCAAAATCACACGTTCACAACTTCATACCATACCCGTCTAACCATCGACATCAATAATAATTTAGAGTTTTATGCTCAATCATTTAAATTCGAAATGATATGGACCAGACAAATGATTTTTCAACATTTGGTGAAGCAAACTTGAAGAGTTCAATATCCCGAAAATCGCATGTACAATTTGATAAAAAACTCAATTACTAAAAAATAAAGCAAAAATTTTAAACAAATTTACTTTTGGTAATATTTTTTGGAAATCAAAATGATTGACCAAAACCTAGTGTTTATCCAAACCAAACTGCTATGGAGATTTGATAGCTGTATTAAGGAGAAAGAAGAGCGACTTATTCGTGAAAGAAGTGTACTCGTTGACTTCCAAAGGCACTTTTGGATCCAACGAGCAAAAACTAATCATATTAGATTTGTTGATCAAAATAGAAAATATCATCATCGGGTAGCTTGTGGTAGAATGAGAAGAATATACATAAAACGCATTACAATTAATGGAGGTGTATCCATCAAAGATACTGATTCTATCAGAACCGAATTCCGAAATGACTTTTTCAAGAGATTCAACAAGACAAACGTTAATAATGAGACACTTGACAATAAACATAGAAGTAACATTGAGCCTCTCGATGCCAAAGGTTATATGCCATACAATGAGAGTGATAAATCCTCCTCCAACAATATCATGCGGCTCACCCTTTTTGATCCGCCTGAGTGTGGTCAAGAATATATGAACCCAACTAGAGATAATAGTAGCATGAGGCAAGACAATGAACAATAATACTATGTCCTTTAATGTCACCTTGTTGTCTTTCTTGTGAGCACAAAATGTGTTCATCGTCACCTTTTAGATCAATCTCTGGCAAGGGTGAGTGAGTTTGTCACTCGCCTCTTGGGCATAACTCACTCCTTATTAAACATGACAAGAACTCATACAACCACATCCAATCAGCACCAAACTTCCACCTCTTAGTAGGTGTTTTAGTGACACCAAAAGCATCCCTCAACTGGTCAATGCTTACAAAATATTTCATGTTCTCGTATTTGAAAGTGAGAGAGTTCAACACATGATCTTCTAGATGACCCTAGAAGGTAGCAGTGAATTTCTAGCATAAATCCTTATAAGTAAGAGCTTGTCTGTCCATGAAATTCCCTGGACTAGCATGCTCAAGACATAAAGTCGTACACTCTAGGATGCTTAGTTTCTCTAATGTAGGCTTATCCAGAAACTTCGTAGGAAGTACCTTACGCAACTTAACAATCTCAAATCGTTCGATTTCTTTATCACTCATGTTGCACTTTCTTCTCTTTGTGATCCAATGAAAATAGTCTAATGACGGTAAATCAGAAAGAAATGGGGAAGAGAACTCACAGACGAATGAAGAAATTGAACCTTTTACTGTTAAACCACGGACGCGAGTACAAAAAGCCACAGGTGCGGGTACTAGTGGCCGCAAGGGCCGACATTTGATGACTGTAGTGTGGGTCAAGCTGGCCGTGGGTGCGGTGAAATCTTCCTGCGTAGGTTGGAACGAAGACAACATCGGGGGAGGCTTGTTTGGAGGTTGGTGATGGTTGTTGGGAGTAGGCATGGTCGTGGAAAAGGGGCGGCAAGGGGGCGGAGAGAGGGGCAAATGAGTGGTGGAGAGAGAGGAGGCTAAGTGGATGTGGTGTTGATGGTAAGAGAGTTTTGAGAAATATGACGGTTAGGAGAAGAAACAGAAGGGTGAGTAGAGTTTGGATCCCCCTCGGGTTCTTTCTCTCCCTCTCTCTCTATATGTTTACTGTGGGTGTGGTTGCACCTGGCCGCATGTGCTGATGAGACTTCTCACTTTTGGTTCCTTCAGGTTGCCTCCCGATTAGCGTCTTTCTTTACATTGTTGTCTTGACATAGACCTTTGTTTATGCAATGCATGACTCCTCAAGAATAATCTCGTCGATTGGATCGTTGGGGAATCCTTCATGGTTGAGTTTGAGCCTTTGAACATTCACCTTGAACATCTTATAAGATTGTGGATCATATAGATCTACAACGCCATAATGGTATACTTTAACAATGATGTGGGGACCTGTCCACTTTGTCATGAGTTTATCTGCAACAAACTTTAGACGAGATTGAAACACAATGACTTTATTACCTGGTTGGAATTCCTTCCGAATAATATTCTTGTCATGCCCTGCTTTAGTCTTTGCCTTATAAGTAGTAGCATTGTCGTATGCATCAAGGCGTAACTCTTCTAGTTCATGAAGTTGTAACTTTCGGAACTCTCCTACCTCATCAATGTGCATATTACATTTCTTCACTGCCCACCATTCTTTATGTTCTAATTCCAAAGGGAGATGACGAGCTTTTCCAAACACGAGTCGAATGGAGACATACCGATAAGTGTGTTATAGGTCGTATGATAGGCCCATAGTGCACCGTTAAGTCTTAAACTCCAATATTTCTATTGGGTGTCACCATTTTCTCAAGGATGACATTGGTCTCTCTATTGGACACCTTTGCTTGCCCATTGGTTTGTGTGTGATATGTCGTGAGAACTCGTTGGGTTACATGATATTTCTTAAGTAGTGAGGTTATGGTCTTGTTGAAGAAATGAGTTCTGATGTGAGGTAGATGGACTACACTATAATTCACATATTATTTTAAGTATACGACTGTTCACTCAAAAGTGTGTGTGTGCAAATAAGCCTTAAATTTATAAACTAAAATATAAGAGCTATCAACAATATGAACAATAATTCTAGTTCCATGCAAAGGTTCAAGACCGAGTGATTTTTATAGAGTAAGGCAAGACATTGATGGATGCACTTAGATCAAACATAACTTTATCAAATTGAGTTTCTCCTATGACACAAGGAATGATTACCATACCTGGATCAATACACTTCTTTGGCGCCCGCCTTTAAAAGTCTGATGATACATGCTCACTCACTTTAACTTTATGTTTTTCTTTCAGATTCTGCTTCCTCTTGACAGTGCAAAGTTCTTCGAGAAACGAGCATACTTAGGAATAATCATGACCATTTTCAGCAGGGGACGTTTAGCGAATGTCTTGACGAGATCTTTTTCGTCAATGATCCTTCTCCCCTTGAGCGCTTCTAGAAATGGAGTGGGTGGCTTATCGGAATAAAGAGGGAAAAGTATGGACGAACAGAGGTGTTTGTGTCAAGATCTTCAACAGGCACGGGGGCTTCTACCGCGGGAGCAACGTGGTCACACCGCGGGGGTGTTGCTATAGCCACCGTGGTTGCAACGAAATCCTGCTTCCCGTATCCTTGCGGGGGAGGTCATTGTACTTCGGTAAAACTTCCACGATCAATTACCCATATCAACACTTGGGGGAATTCTGAAAACATCATGAACACGATCAAGTTCCGCAATGTTTTTGAAGATGCCATGAAAATGCGAGCATTCGTATTATATCTGGATGGTAGAGCCCACTTTTGGTTTGAAAGAAAAACAACAGGTAAGTGCAATACTTGAGACCAATTCATTGTTGATTTTGTAAGTGTTTTCTTTCCTCAGTAGAACTCGTACGTGTAGGAAGAATTTGTCTAACTTTGAAATGGAAGATCATGACGATATCCACCATGCTTGGGAATTATTTACATAGTTATCATACATTTGTCCACATTACGGTTTTAACAAGAGTGTTTTACTTGAATATTTTTTTTTACAATCTTCTCATTACATTAGATGATGGGAATAAAGATTTTGGGGGACTTTATTCGCACGACTATGGATTAACAAAACACAAAACTTACGCACACACTAGAGCAACGCGCATGCGTGTTGCTTATACATTTAACTAAATTTAGACAAAAATTTTTTTTATCATACATCCAAATTTCAAACAAACGAAACAATTTGGTTTACTAGGCTTTTTCTAGTTTTGTGTTTAGTAAATGTACCCTTTGAGAGAAGAGTGTGTAAAGTTTGAGAATAAATACAAAAGGTTGGGGTATATTTACTTAATTGAAACATTAAAAAACCTAGTTACTACTCTAGTTTCTCAAAAAGGTCTAGTTACCAAAATTGCCCATTTCAAACGTCTCCCCAACTTATTTCCTTAGACATTTTATTAAATTTGATTAGTTATATTAACTAACTTTAATATGATTAATTTTAAAGATTAATTAAACTTAATTTAATATAATTAATTTAACTAAATATATTATCATTTAATCAAAAAAATTTATATATTTAGTTGAATTTAAATTAAGTTAATTTAATTGAATTCTATATAAATTAATATTTATTTCAGGATGCGCGAACAATGTTTGTCGCGTATTCCAGATATGCGTCAAACACTGTTCATCATCCCGAAGTGAACTCCATTGCCATGCATCCGAGAATTGATGGAAAAGTCGATTTGATCCTAATCTACTCGATTCCATCTTAATCTACTCAATTTCAGCATAATCTAATCTAAACAAACTCGCATTCGGGATTCTCAAATGCAGTGTGTTTCCTCTTGTGGAAGGTTCTTCGTCCATCATTACCACCACCTTGAACCATTGTCGGGATGATCTCAATCTCGCTTGTTTCTTGATCATCTCGCTTGTTGCGGTTGTTCTTGCGGATGCCCGTTTTGTAGGGATTTTATTTGACTTTCATCCGCAATGAGCATGTGACACACATGCGCAATGCGGACGAGCGTCAGACAAGATGCGGAAGCGCATTGTGATTGTGTAGCGCATTTGAAATATGCGTCGGTTATACATTTTGTAAATCCACCACCGTGCGAACATCGTTATTTTTTCTTACCAATTTGACTATCCCACCAATTTACATAAATCTCTTCACGTCTTCATCCACCTTAATCCCCTCAATCTATCTCTATGAATTAAAATAAAAATCATAAATTTTAACCCTTTGACCCCTAAATAACCTTGAACCAAACCAAAAGAACTGTAAGTATTACAGAAGCCATGGATGGCAAAGAGAGAGAAAAGGAAGATTGTAGAAACTGAATTATGTTATTATTTGATATTGTGTGCAATACATGTGTATTTATACTAATACAGAAAGTATAGTATATACCAACACCCCCCCAAGCTAGAAGGGAGTTAACCATTCCCAACTTGCCTAGTAAAAACCGTAACCTGTCTCCAGTGAGAGTTTTGGTTAACAAATCAACTAGTTGGTTACTCGTGGGAATGCGCTGAAGAGAAATAAGCCCATCTACCAATGTTTCTCTAATGAAGTGACAATCCACTTCGATATGCTTTGTGCGTTCGTGTTGAACAGGATTTTTAGCCAAGTAAATTGCGGACTAATTGTCACATTTGACTTTGATCGGAGTGATGTCCGAAACAGTAACCTCGTTGAAGAGACGGCTTAACCATGCAAGCTCAGTGGTGATGCGACGAAGGGAACGATACTCAACTTCTGTCGATGAGAGGAAGGCAGTAGTCTGCTTTTTAGACTTCCATGAAATTAAGTTGTCTCCGAGAAAGACCATATATCCATTGACGGAGTGGCGGGTGTTTGGGCAAGAAACCCAGTCGGCATCGCAGAAACCTAGCAGCTTGAAAGAGGAAGCGGAGCTAAGAAGAAGTCCCTGATTGATAGTCCCTTTCAAATAACGCAGAACGTGATAAGCTGCATCTAAATGAGCTTGTGTCGGAGCCTGCATGAACTGGCTCAGATGATGGACTGCAAAAGCTAGGTCTGGACGTGTATGAACCAGAAAGTTGAGTTTACCAACTAGTTTTCTGTAATCAGTTGGGTTTTGTAGAAGAGGCCCTGTGTTTGTATGGAGCTTGGAATTCAGCTCTAGTGGGCTGACAACACTAGATAAATCTGAACAATCAAATACTTGTAGTAGATCATTGATAAATTTCCGTTGGGTCATGAGCATGCCATTTGAACAGGGTTCAAACTCTAGGCCCAAAAAGTAATGAAGACGGCCCAAATCTTTGATTTTAAATTGACCATGAGAAAATGACTTCAAACTCTCAATTTCTGATGGATCATTACCGGTGACTAATATATCATCGACGTAAATTGCAACAAACACAGTAGAACCACTGTGAACCTTGCTAAAGAGAGAATAGTCATTGAACGACTGAGTGTAGCCTTTTTCCTTTAAAGCGATGGATAGCCTAGCATACCATTGACGAGAGGCTTGTTTTAGGCCATACAAGGACTTCTTTAGCCGGAAAACTAGATGAGGGTTGTCAAGGTGTAAGCCTGGTGGTGGTTTCATATACACCTCCTCATGCAAAGATCCATGCAAAAATGCGTTGTTAACGTCTAGTTGATATATTGACCATCTTTTCTTCACTGCCACAACTACTAGATTTCTAATAGTGGTCATTTTGACTACGGGTGAGAAAGTCTCTGTATAATCCAAGCCTTCTCGTTGGATAAAACCACGAACAACGAGTCGAGCTTTGTACCTTTCGATGGTGCCATCAGATTTTTGCTTAATCTTGTAAACCCATTTGCAACTAATGGGACGTTTGCCTTTGGGAAGAGGTACTATATCCCAAGTGTGATTAGCTTTTAATGCCTTGAACTCTTGAGTCATGGCATTTTTCCATTCAGAATATATACTAGCTTGATGAAAGGTATTGGGTTCATGTTGGGGAACACAAGAGGTGATGCATGATTGTGATGGGAATTGAATAGTGGAGTTTAGTGTATGAGCACAAAAGCTTGTGGAAGCATTGGTGACACAATTGCAAACATAGTCGGTTAGATGACTTGGTTTATTGTGTGGTCTAGTAGATCTTCTTAGTGATGAGGGATTGATATTTGGAATAGTGGTGGATGGTATGTATGGAGACACTGGAATGGGGCTGGTATTTGTAGTGGTGGTGGAGGGTATGTGTGAATTTTTTGAAATTGTGTTGGTAGCATGTGATGGAATTTCTGGATTGGAGGTTTCACAAAAATCAGTGTAGGGTTGTGGAGAAAATGGGGGTAATGATGGAGTAGGTGTTGCAAAGGGTAAGATATGCTCATGGAAGATCACATCTCTTGAGTAAAAGACTTGTTTAGTTTCAAGGTTTTGTATTTTGTAAGCTTTCTTGCCGTAGGGGTATCCAAGGAATACACAAGGCTGGGCTCTGGGTTGAAATTTCAAACGACCATGAGCTAAGGTGGACACATAACAAAGGCATCCAAGTACCTTGAAGTGAGAATAAGAAGGTTGTTTAGAAAACAGTACCTCGAATGGTGATTTATGATGAAGAACTTTAGTTGGGATGCGATTGATGATGTGAATAGCTACTAGAACACAATATCCTCAATAGGATATGGGTAAGTAAGAGTGAAATAAGAGAGCACGAGCCACTTCTAAAATATGCTTATGTTTGCGTTCCACAACACCATTTTGTTGTGGGGTTTGCACGCAAGAAGTTTGATGATGGATGCCATTGTCAAGCAAGAACTTAGAAGTAGCTAAACTGGAGCCTAACTCAGGGGCATTATCTGTCCTTATTGCTTGGACTTTGAGCTGAAATTGTGTAGCAACCATATGGACAAAATGTTGAAAGTGTTGAAAAGAAGAACCCTTAGAATGCAGTAAATGAATCCAAGTAGTGCGACTGAAATCATCAACTATGGTTAGGAAATACTTCATGCCATTGTATGTCTCAGTTTGATATGGACCCCATGTGTCTAAGTGAACCAATTCAAAAGGTTTACTTGTAGTAATAGCACTAGTTGGAAAAGAAAGTCTTGGTTGTCTAGCTCGAGCACACACATGACATGGCTCAATACTAGTTTTATTCAAGCCTTGAACAAAAGATAAGGATTGCAGTTTGTAAAAGGGTAAATGACCTAATTTGGCATGCCATATGGAGGAGCTGACATGATGACATTGTGATGTAGCAAAAGGTAGAGGAGGCAATTATCGTGGTGGCTCAGTGTGATGCAGAAGATATAGTCCCCGAGTTGCTCTACCAAGGATAAAAAATGTCTTCATTGCATGACCATGTAGGAAACATGAGTTTGATGAGAAGCAAACTATGTGGCCAGTGTCTTGAGCAAGACGTCCTACTGATAATAGATTGCAATTGAAGGAGGGAACAAATAACACTTCCTTTAGTGTTAAGTTTGGTAAAACCAAAACACTTCCAGTTTTATGCACAGTTGTTGAGTGTCCATTAGGCAGCGATATAACAAAAGGAGTATGTAACCCTGTCATATTCTGAAATAAAGATGAATCACTACACATGTGATTACTAGCCCCACTGTCAAGAATCCAAGATGAAGGGTGATTTGCAGTTTGAAGATGAACATGAGTCTTTCCCGCAAACCCGACAAAGACATCATTAGTAGGAGGAGAAGGACCCTGATGATCTGGATAGCCAAAGATGATGTTGATGAGTTTGTGGTATTGTGAGGGTGTAAGCTCAGGCAATCCATGTCCGACAGAAGATTCAACATTAGTAGCAAACTTCGTTGAATCATTCTTGGATTTCTTCTGCTTATAGTTTGGTGGGAAACCAATCAAGAAGTAGCATCTATCAACGTTATGATTGGTTTTCTTGCAATTAGTGCAATAAGAGCCAGATTTCTTGGAGTCACCCTTTTGTTCATCTGTTTTGACATGGCATGAAGTTATATCAGCGTTGGCAGGTTGTAACGACCCGAGTTTTAAGTAACCCAAGACGTCACTAGGCTAAGGACCACACAGTGGGTCCCATCAGTTAGCCTGACAACAACTTCACAAATAGGACCTTGCAACAAGAAGCACGAAAAATAATGAAAACATTCAACCTGTCATTTAGAAAACATTTACATAACAACCGTGCATGCAGTTAGTATGTATCCCAAAACGACACTTTAAAACATGACACCTGAACAGGTGTCTTAAAACTTCAGCCTGAAATCAACATGTGTACACAATTGCACACAACCAACAAAAGACTCGCTTGCAAGCGATTAGTTTCAAAAGTAGTTCAACCAACCCTTGGGTTAACACTGCCTCGGCTGCCCACTTCCTACAGCTGACATCCTTGAAGCGTTCCTATGTTCGGCATTTCCTAAAAAGGATCGGTTTAAAACCGTTAGCTACCGATCATAATCTATCCACGAGAGATTATATCAACACATCACAGCACAACAATTATATTCAAATACCATATACCGTGCTCATGAGATGATATCATGCTTTTATGAATGATGCACGTGAATGCAGTATGAAATTTACAATTTTCGATCCCGGACCCATTAATCCGGAACCATTGCTTATACGGTTCTGGCTTTGGTGTGAGCTCACCATTGCACAGATTAGGTTAATTCAGACATTTGCTCTTAGGTCGTAGCCAGACTGATCAAGTCTACGGGCCAGGCTTTCTCGTGGTGAGTTATGGTCTTAACTCCTAACCACATGCAACATTTTGCTATTCATGTTAATGCAAACATTTACCATTTTCATTAGGTGTGCGACCCGAGCCTGAAGTTCATCAGACTCGGTGTCATTCTTATACAAACGCAAGTGATCCGGGCTTGGCCGAGCTCCGGTATTCACTGCAAAATACTCGCTTCACATACTCTTGACCTTTACAAGTCACCATCATATCACATGCCTCAAAAGGCTTATCATCTCATACATTATCATGTTTCAGCAAGCTTATCATGTCATTCAATAGCACGCCTCAATAGGCTAACACATGTTCATTTAATCATTTCTCATAATTATGACATGATAATAATCACAACAACATTAAGCATGCTTTACACATCATAACGTCATTTTCATCATAAACACATCAAGCATGCTTCACACATAACACATCTCAATGCACAGCAACATTCACATTTCAACACAACAAGGCATTTCAAAACAACAACACATATCAACACAGTGAGATATAAATCTCTCAGGCACGGTTTCTGCAGATCGAAGCTAAGTAAGTCCGAAGACTTACCTGGATACGCTCACTGAGCAACTAAGCTATAGTTAGTCTACCGTCTTCAACAACACCTGTCGAGAATATCATATTCCTCGTATTAAACTTCTTGCTTCAAACATCAATTAAATTCATTCCTTTGAATTTAATTAGCTTATCGCGTTTTCTAAATTCCCAATTTAATTAATTAATCTTTAATTAATTAATTAAATTTCATCAGAATAACCTTTTGCCCGCAGGCAGTTTCTCAACCCAAATGTCATCAGATCTCATCAAACAAATAGCCCATAATCACCAGAATAATGTAACGAGCATAATGGAATTTCCAATTATCCATTTTGACAAGCCTAAGGTCAATTTAGGCCAAATCGCAATACTGAAAACGAATAAATTCATAACTTATTCGTTACTAACCCGATTGACGATCCGAAAGAAGATTCGGAATCACAACGACGCAGGCTACGCTCGGACACCATCAGATTCACCGGAATCTGAGCGACGGAACTGACCATAGAAGGGGGATGCTCGACCTGGCCATAACTTCAACGGAAACGCAGAAACTCGGTACCAAAATGAAGAGGACGAAGAGAGGAATCCGAAAACTCAAACGGAATTGAAATCGGATTACAAACGAAGAGTAGATCTGAATTTGAAGGTTGAGAGAAATCAAAGCTTTTACGAGGAAACGTGAAAGGAAATGAATTAATAAATGAATTTCCGCTATTTATAGCGAAGACGATAATTATCCTTAGCAAAGTCGATAGTTATCCTTTAACCGATCCGAAGGCGGTTTGAGCCCCTTCTCCAAACTTCTCGAAATTGGAACAATAAATCCGACATATTGTTTGGATAATTATTCCGCAACTTTCTCGGAAAACGCGTATTCCTAAGCCGACTTTCTTAGCCGCTAAGAAACGAAATAGCGACTCTTTTGGCCATTTTGCCTTTCCATGTTATTTCATATCTAGAACATATCCGATGTCCTGATCATTTCTCTCAACTGCAATTTTATTAATTGAAGCTCCCAAATGCTCCAAATAATACCCGAGGGTAAAAATTATTCCCCGGAGGAAAAAGTGAAAATTTCCCCATAAGTCCAAATTTACACCAAAATCATAATGGTGGAATTTATACTCGTCATCTGCACACTATTCGCGATTTATGGGTCAATTAATATCGATGATTAACTTAATCACCCTTAAACATCCATTATTAGGATTCGAAAATCCTAGCTTTTACATCACACACCCCTTAAGAAAAAGTTTCGTCCCGAAACTTTAGTACACAACTCATCAGAAGACTGAATCCGTCAATCACATAATTAACCTATCTTTGCATTTCGTGCAAGCATAGATTATTATCACGTTAGCGGGGTCATCATGCTCACACTAGGGAAGTCTATCACTTCCTATGTTAGCAAACACAAATCAATTCACACACACATAAATCACATAAACATAGAATCATATAGGCACATTAGTTAGTGGAAAAGTTAGGTACTAATTCATACCTCTATCTCAATCACCGATCAAAAAACTAAACACCTCTGGATAATTTCTCTCCATGTGCTCAATTGTTTCCCATGTAGCCTCTTCCGTTCCCCTTCGGGACCACTGGATCTTCACTAATGGAATCTCTCTATTCCTTAACTTCTTTATCTTTCTATCTAACACGGCCATAGGGAACTCGGCATAGGTCTGATCAGGCTCTATCTCGATAGCATCATAGCTGAGTACATGGCTCGGATCTGGTTGATACTGTCTTAGTTGTGATACATGAAACACTGGATGTACTCCATCCATTGTTGGCGGTAATGCTAAACGATAAGCTACTTTACCAACTTTTTCCAAAATCTCAAACGGTCCAATATACCGAGGACTTAACTTTCCCTTGATACCAAACCGTTTGACTCCACGAGTCGGTGAAACTTTCAGCCAAACGTGTGTCCCTGTTTCAAACTCTAGCGGACGTCACAGCTTATCAACATACGATTTTGTTTACTCTGTGCAACCAACATCCTTTCTCGAATCAAAGCAACTTTTTCAATATCACTTTTTAACTTTATCTGGATCCGTATCAATGACATCAATAGGCTCATCCCAACACAGTGGGGTTCAACATTTCCTTCCATTTAGTGCTTTATATGGTTCATCCCAATGAATGCATGTCAACTGTTGTTGTATGTGAACTCGACCAACGGTAAATGATCTAGCCATATCGGTCCCCAATCAATCACACATGACCTCAATAAATCTTCTACAGTCTGAATAGTCCTTTCTGACTGACCATCTGATTGTGGATGGAACGCTGTTGTAAAATTCAGCTTAGTTCCCATTTCCATTGTGGTATTTCAAGTGACGTAAGTTCTCCTCTTGTTCTTTGATGTTCAATCTTAACTTGTTGACATGTTTGACAACATGCCACAACCCTATAATTATCCTTCTTCATATATTTTCACCTGAAGTATGGTATAATATCCTAATACATCTTATTCGACTATGGTGTTGTATGAGCATCAACAAGAATCCTTTTTCTAATCTCTTCATCTTGAGGAACACATACTCTTCCCTGATATCTCATTATATTGTCAGTATCGATATGGAAATCTGAAGATTCACCATTTCCGATCACTGACCTTATTTTGATTAAATTAGGACAACTTAGTTGTTTTTGTTGAATTTCTTTCAACCAATTGGGCACTATCTCCAAGGTACATTGATACCCTTGTTCTTTCTGAACCCATATTTCAATGCCACTACAAATCAGATCTTTTTGTATTTCAACTTGTACAGTTAATCGAGCAATCGCTTTTTCTTGAGCTGACTTCCTACTCAAAGCATCAGCCACCACATTAGCTTTACCAAGATGATATAGTATCTCTAAGTCATAATCCTTTATCAACTCCAACCACCTTCTTTGTCTCATATTCAACTCTTTTTGAGTGAAAATGTACTTCAGGCTCTTATGATCTGTCAATATTTTACACGTCGTCCCAAATAGGTAATGCCGCCAAATCTTTAGTGCATGAACTACTGCTGCTAACTCCAAGTCATGTGTAGGGTAGTTATGCTCATATTGTCTCAGTTGTCTTGATGCATAGGCGATGACTCTTTCATTTTGCATTAAGACGCATCCCAAGCCCATTTTAGATGCATCACTATAAACAATGAACCCTAGCGTTCCATTCGGCTGAGCTAACACAGGTGTAGTAGTCAACCTCTTCTTTATCTCTTCAAAGCTTGCTTGACACTTGTCAGTCCATACAAACTTTTCCTTCTTCTAAAGTAGGTTGGTCATAGGTCTTGCTATGATGGAAAACCCTTTTACAAAACGTTTGTAGTATCCCGCTAATCCTAGAAACTACGTATATCCTTTACGTTTTTGGGTGGTTCCCATGCTAGCATAATTTCAATCCTGGATGAGTCAACTCTGATTCCATATGCAGTGATCACGTGTCCTAAGAATGTTACTCCATTCATCCAGAAGTCACACTTGAACAACTTGACATAAAGCTTCTCTTTCATCAATACTTGGAGAATTGCTTTTAAATGCTCTGCATGCTCTTCACTACTTCGTGAATAAACCAATATATCATCTATAAAGACCACAACAAACCTATCCAAGTATCCAATGCAAATCTAATTCATCAATTCCATAAACGCAGCAGGTGCGTTGGTTAATCCCAATGGCATAACCACGAACTCGTTGTGTCCATACCGAGTCCTGAATGTTGTCTTATGAATGTCATCTTCTTGAATCTTCAACTGGTGATAGCCTGACCGTAGGTCTATCTTGGAGAACACCTTTGCTCCTTTTAACTGATCTAATAAACCATCAATTCGTGGTAGTAAAAACTTGTTCTTAATCATCATCTTATTTAGTTCTCTATAGTCGATACCTAGCCTCATTGTACCATCTTTTTTCTTCACGAACAATACTGGCGCTCCCCATGGCGATACACTTGGCTGAATAAATCCTTTATCTGCCAATTCTTTCAATTGCTTCTTCAACTCAAGCATTTCCACAGGTGCCATTCTGTACGGAGCTTTAGAAATTGGTCTAGTTCCAAGCTCTAGATCGATTCTAAAGTCAACTTGCCTAGTAGGTGGCAATCCAGGTAATTCATCTTGAAAAACATCCTTAAACTCGCGTGCAACTAGAATGTATTTCAATTGAATCTTTCCTTCTTTCTCCAAAGCATAACATAAATATGCTTCACATCCTTTCCTTACCAGCTTACTTGCTTTCATCGCAAAGATCATCACTAGCGGGCCTTGTAGTTCACTTCCTTTGAACACATGACAAGTATCATCTTTGGCTAACGTCATTTTTGTTAGCATTTCCGCATCTATCTTATCCATATACTTGATCATCCAATCGATGCCTAGAATCACGTCATCATTATTCAATCCGGTAATAAGGATATTGGTTGGCTACTTTACTTGCCTAGTTTCCACGTAAACTTTGACTTTCTCCTCCTCTCACATTAGGACAAGATCCTTGAGATAACATTATCCTTTAGTCTCACAAACTTTATCATATCTCTAGGTTAACTACATCTGAAACATGTAGTTGGACTTTTTGATCAATCATTCTTGTAATGATTTAGGTCTCCACAATTGAAACATGTTCTTCCCTCCAATTTCTCTTATAATCATGGTTATGGAGAAGGCCTTGTTTCTTGACTCACACATCTCGTACTCGCAGGTTCAAGAAACTTGGAGTAGACTTCTGCCTCTTTCCTCCACTAGTTTAGGAATCCACCTCTTTCCTAAAACCTTGTCTTGCTTCAAGCTTTATTATCCTCTCCTAATACTCCAATAACATCATATCTTAGGTGACAACACCAACTAAGAGGTTGTTTCATCCTATCGTAAACAATCTTATCAATTGATCATAAAGTGGTGCACTCTCATCCAACGATGTATACTCCTCGTGAAATTCATCTCCATCATAGGAGAACCTCCAAATGTTGCTTCTAGAAAAGACTTTAACAAGTTAGTCAAAATCTGACTCTTGAAAGTCTCGTAATCCACAATGATTGCACAATTTCTCATCCACCAATATGCACCAATGTTCGGCATGAAGGTTGCTGCAAGTTTCATCTTATACTTTTCTAGCCCTCCAATGTCCCCAAAAGTCATGTTTATGTGGTTCAACCGCCAATCAACTTGCATTACATAAGCTCCTGCAAACACTAACACATCTCTTCTTTTGATGGCCTTAGTCACTTCTCTAATGAAGTTCACTACCTTCTTGTTCCTCCTATGGAACTTCTAGTGTTTGGGGTTCAATAACTTGTTCTTGCCCTTGCGTTTCTATCGTAGCAATAGCCCTTTCTACTGCTATATTCTTGCATCTTCACATCTCATGTAGCTCGATGGGTAGAAGTACTTGACCTTGACCACTTACTTTAAACATTATACTCTCATGAACTTCTAGCTTGTCTTACTTCCACTAACACACTTGCACATTGTGCTCCCATTGACATACTCGTAATGAAGCTGCAACTTCCTTGTCCCTTAATCAAAACGCTTACGGTTGCCTTTATCACGGTTTCGACAAACCGGAACATTCACGATCGTTCTCTCTTCATATATATCCACTACTTATAACAATAGTGATATCTATAAGAATACTATAATCTTAACAAGTTAGAGAGAGAACTACACTTACAAGGAGTCACACTGAGGAGTGGAAGGCAGTGTCTTTACCCACAATCCCGACTATGCATATGATTTTAAATTCATTAAAACCATATGTTAGTAATTTCCAAAACCTTTTGAAAACTTAAATGTCCTTTCAAAACCAACCCGGACTGGGTTGTATTTAGGTTGAACTATCATGTCTCATCTCAAGTCACATGTGCCCTTGTTGTCAACCTAAGCTCTGATACCAATCTGTAACGACCGGAGTTTTAAGTAACCCAAGACGTCACTAGGCTAAGGACCACACAGTGGGTCCCATCAGTTAGCCTGACAACAACTTCACAAATAGGACCTTGCAACAAGAAGCACGAAAAATAATGAAAACATTCAACCTGTCATTTAGAAAACATTTACATAACAACCGTGCATGCAGTTAGTATGTATCCCAAAACGACACTTTAAAACATGACACCTGAACAGGTGTCTTAAAACTTCAGCCTGAAATCAACATGTGTACACAATTGCACACAACCAACAAAAGACTCGCTTGCAAGCGATTAGTTTCAAAAGTAGTTCAACCAACCCTTGGGTTAACACTGCCTCGGCTGCCCACTTCCTACAGCTGACATCCTTGAAGCGTTCCTATGTTCGGCATTTCCTAAAAAGGATCGGTTTAAAACCGTTAGCTACCGATCATAATCTATCCACGAGAGATTATATCAACACATCACAGCACAACAATTATATTCAAATACCATATACCGTGCTCATGAGATGATATCATGCTTTTATGAATGATGCACGTGAATGCAGTATGAAATTTACAATTTTCGATCCCGGACCCATTAATCCGGAACCATTGCTTATACGGTTCTGGCTTTGGTGTGAGCTCACCATTGCACAGATTAGGTTAATTCAGACATTTGCTCTTAGGTCGTAGCCAGACTGATCAAGTCTACGGGCCAGGCTTTCTCGTGGTGAGTTATGGTCTTAACTCCTAACCACATGCAACATTTTGCCATTCATGTTAATGCAAACATTTACCATTTTCATTAGGTGTGCGACCCGAGCCTGAAGTTCATCAGACTCGGTGTCATTCTTATACAAACGCAAGTGATCCGGGCTTGGCCGAGCTCCGGTATTCACTGCAAAATACTCGCTTCACATACTCTTGACCTTTACAAGTCATCATCATATCACATGCCTCAAAAGGCTTATCATCTCATACATTATCATGTTTCAGCAAGCTTATCATGTCATTCAATAGCACGCCTCAATAGGCTAACACATGTTCATTTAATCATTTCTCATAATTATGACATGATAATAATCACAACAACATTAAGCATGCTTTACACATCATAACGTCATTTTCATCATAAACACATCAAGCATGCTTCACACATAACACATCTCAATGCACAGCAACATTCACATTTCAACACAACAAGGCATTTCAAAACAACAACACATATCAACACAGTGAGATATAAATCTCTCAGGCACGGTTTCTGCAGATCGAAGCTAAGTAAGTCCGAAGACTTACCTGGATACGCTCACTGAGCAACTAAGCTATAGTTAGTCTACCGTCTTCAACAACACCTGTCGAGAATATCATATTCCTCGTATTAAACTTCTTGCTTCAAACATCAATTAAATTCATTCCTTTGAATTTAATTAGCTTATCGCGTTTTCTAAATTCCCAATTTAATTAATTAATCTTTAATTAATTAATTAAATTTCATCAGAATAACCTTTTGCCCGCAGGCAGTTTCTCAACCCAAATGTCATCAGATCTCATCAAACAAATAGCCCATAATCACCAGAATAATGTAACGAGCATAATGGAATTTCCAATTATCCATTTTGACAAGCCTAAGGTCAATTTAGGCCAAATCGCAATACTGAAAACGAATAAATTCATAACTTATTCGTTACTAACCCGATTGACGATCCGAAAGAAGATTCGGAATCACAACGACGCAGGCTACGCTCGGACACCATCAGATTCACCGGAATCTGAGCGACGGAACTGACCATAGAAGGGGGATGCTCGACCTGGCCATAACTTCAACGGAAACGCAGAAACTCGGTACCAAAATGAAGAGGACGAAGAGAGGAATCCGAAAACTCAAACGGAATTGAAATCGGATTACAAACGAAGAGTAGATCTGAATTTGAAGGTTGAGAGAAATCAGAGCTTTTACGAGGAAACGTGAAAGGAAATGAATTAATAAATGAATTTCCGCTATTTATAGCGAAGACGATAATTATCCTTAGCAAAGTCGATAGTTATCCTTTAACCGATCCGAAGGCGGTTTGAGCCCCTTCTCCAAACTTCTCGAAATTGGAACAATAAATCCGACATATTGTTTGGATAATTATTCCGCAACTTTCTCGGAAAACGCGTATTCCTAAGCCGACTTTCTTAGCCGCTAAGAAACGAAATAGCGACTCTTTTGGCCATTTTGCCTTTCCATGTTATTTCATATCTAGAACATATCCGATGTCCTGATCATTTCTCTCAACTGCAATTTTATTAATTGAAGCTCCCAAATGCTCCAAATAATACCCGAGGGTAAAAATTATTCCCCGGAGGAAAAAGTGAAAATTTCCCCATAAGTCCAAATTTACACCAAAATCATAATGGTGGAATTTATACTCGTCATCTGCACACTATTCGCGATTTATGGGTCAATTAATATCGATGATTAACTTAATCACCCTTAAACATCCATTATTAGGATTCGAAAATCCTAGCTTTTACACAGGTATCGGAACTTGCTGTTGATTTTCTTCTTGTAGAAACAAAGAATATGCCTGATTCAAGGATGGCAAGGGCTTCATCATTAGGATATTACCCCTAACCATCTTGAATTCATCCGGAAGTCACATTAGAAATTGAATGAATTTCTGGTTTTCATCGAATTTGATGAATTCTGGTAAAGCACCACATGAGCATTTGGGATAACAACGCAGAGCATCAAATTCATCCCAAGTTGTTCTCAATTTGGTGAAATATGTTGAAATAGAATCTGAACCTTTAGAGATGTGGAGAAGATCCTTTTGAATAGAATAAAACTGTGTACCACTGGTTTGACCATATCGAGTGTGAAGAGCATCCCATACCTCTTTTGTTATATCAAGGTAAAGAACACTGTGATGAATTTCTGGCGATAGACTTTTAAGTAGCCAGGCGGCGACCATATCGTTACAGCGCTCCCAGTGTGGAAGAAGAAGCGACTGAGGATCTGGTTTAGCGTAGGTGCCATTAACAAAGCATATCTTGTTTTTGGCGGATAATCCCATGCGCATGAACCGGCGCCATTCGCTGTAATTCTTGCCATAGAATGGTTGAGAAACCAATTGGAGCCCTGGATGATCGGGAGGATGTAGGTATAATGGATTGGTGTGGTCGATTGAGGTGGAGCGAGTAGCGAAGGAAATTGTGTTGGATGGATCGGTCATGATCGATCAATTGAGGAAAGAAAAACATATACTCCCCCTCAAGGGTTAATTACCTGAACCATCTCATTCTCTTTTTAGGTCGCCCACAATTTCTTTTTTTTTTCGATAGGTTTCGCATCTCATTCTTTTTCTTAGCTAATGTCCGAGTTAGAAAAAGAGATCGGATGCTGTGATACATTTGTATTTATACTAATACAGAAAGTATAGTATATACCAACAAGAACAGACCCAAATATATGAATCAGATCTGTGACTTTGGTTTTGGCATTGTCAACGGCTTGAAATTCAGAAGCACTTCCTATTCAAACCAACCCAAACTTGCGAGTAGAAGCATCCCCTCGCGTCCTTGTTCGATTTCAGTTTCATCCTCAATGGCGGCCGCATCTCAGAAACTCATCCAGATGGGGACGAAGATCGTCGCCGTCGGCCGAAACTACGCTGCTCACGCCAAGGAGCTCGGTAACGCCGTCCCTAAGGTTTCTCCGAATTCTATTTCTCAGTCTCTGAAAATTCCACTTCAATATTGCGTCTGATTTGTGAACTTTAATCTGCCGCAAATTTGGGAAATCAGGAACCAGTATTATTCTTAAAGCCAACATCTTCGTACTTGGCCGATGGAGGAACGATTGAGGTTCCGCATCCCTACGATTCGCTCCACCACGAGGTAGAGCTCGCGGTGGTTATCGGCCAGAAGGCTCGGGATGTCCCTGAATCCACCGCCATGGATTACGTCGGAGGTCTGCGGTTTTTTTATTTTTATGTTTTCTTCGTACTCGGTGCTCTACTTCTTCCTGATCTATAATGCGTTTTTGGGTATTGCAACAACATTTGGAGCTCTCTTGACTAACCCTAGTTCTAGTTGAAACTTGAAAGCTGACCTAACTTGCATGTCTAACCTACCTAAGTGGCATGAATTGTAAACGGATTTCGACAGCTGAGCAAAAATGTTGTGAATTAAGATCCATTACTCGCAAAATGTTAGGACATCTAAGAGAGTAAGCTCGTGATTTATTTCATGAATTTCGAAGCTATAGTGTTATAATTTCCCTTTTGCGTCTTTCTGATGACCGAAGAGTGCATTATGTTTTTTTTATTGTGGATAGTATGGATTTTCCAATTTCAAGTTGAACCTAATTTTATGGTGTAAGATTTCAGTTCTTAGTTTTTTGGAGATTTTAAGTTTAATATCGGTTCCTCTTTCTATAGGCTATGCATTGGCACTTGACATGACTGCAAGGGAAATCCAATCTGCTGCAAAGGTAATGTTCTTGCTTGCTTCCTTGTTCCATACTAATAGAAATTTGGTTATCTAGAAGAATAATGAATGATGCATATAAAAAATTGTTGTCAGTGAAGCATGATAAGTTTGGTTATAAGTGTTTTTTTTTGGTAGAAAAGTTTGGGTATAACATCAAATGTACCACCAATTCAGTGTGCTTCGTCCATTATTTGAAGTTATGGAACAAATAAAGTCAAATATATACAGAAAATGGAAAATATTGTCGCTCTTTTTCACTATCATCTTACTATCTTAGCTCAGCTTTGAGTGAATTTTAGATAGTTTATCACTAAAAATTCCAAGATGTGTGTGCTGTTTTTCCTTGTGTCTCATGGTGTTCTTTGTAATTGTTAGAATGCAGGCCTCCCATGGACTGTTGCTAAAGGACAGGACACTTTCACACCAATCAGTTCCATGGTATGAATGAGATGAATTTGTGCTTTCTCTCTTTGTTCTCGGTCTTTTAATTAGTTTGAAATCGAGCCAATAAGTTGAGTTCAGGCTTAGGACCCCTCATTTGGAAATATCTTGGTCTACTGTCACCATAAAGAATATTCTTGTGATGTAATGCTTGTTATGTATGTGCTTCAACATAATCAACCTTGGTGTTCAATTTTTCCGCAGCTTCCAAAGTCGGCAATTCTGGACCCAGACAACTTGGAACTTTGGCTGAAGGTCTACGATTCTATTGGAACCCTTCTGTTTGATTTAAGCTGGCTTTCTGAATATGACAGAAATCATTGCATTTGTTTTATGCTCATTTGAATTGGTTGGTGCAATGGTGTGGATACAGGTTGATGGAGAAGTAAGACAGAAGGGATCAACAAATGACATGATGTTCAAGATTCCCTTCCTAATCAGCCATATCAGCTCTATCATGACTCTTCTAGAAGGAGATGTGATCTTGACAGGTGAGCTACTGACTTTTAAGCCATCTGCAACTTTATTAGATTGAGGTTTTGTTATAATAGTATCGAATGAAATTCTCCATAATTTGTTTGTTGAAACTTAATATCTAGAGTTGAATCGTTTTTGGCATATGCAGGCACTCCACCAGGTGTTGGCCCTGTGAAAGTTGGTGAAAAGATAGAAGCCGGTATAACTGGACTTATAGATGTCCATTTCAATGTTGGTAAGCGAGAAAGGCGATGAAGATGCGTGACGACGGAAGAGGAGCAAAAATACAGGTTTTGCCATGAACTCAAGTACTGAAGAATAAAGCCTGTGTATACATTGTTGTATTTGCTCTACTCCCTTGGTTACATACACTTGCTTTGATATTGAACAAGAAATCATATAATAACTGTGATGTGGGCGGTAGGGTGAGGGAGCTGTAGTTGTGGCATCATCAAATGCATAACAATGAAGGTTGTCACTTGTTGAATCGAGTCGTTGATTTGCATAACTTGTGCTTTCTTCAGGTACGAACGTGACTTATGTTGAAATCTTCTGTATATAGTTTACTAAAGTAGGCGACTACGATGCACGGAAGGTGGAGTGTCCCGTGTTCTGCCGTGTCGGACACTGGGACACTGCAGGACACGGCTCGGACATGGTCGACACACGTTTCAGAGGTAGGACATGGGGGGACACGTCGAGGACGCAGATTGTTTACCGTCAAAAGTTTACACTATTTTGAAAGGCCAAAAAAAAATATTTTGTTTTTAAAAACTTAAAGAAAAACTTACTTATCTTAATTTTTTTCCATGCTTCCCATTTTTTCCAACTAAACTTAGTCTCGCATGGCCACTTGCGAGATTGTGGTTGCCGAAAGTAGGACACCTATCTTTTTTGTTCTAACGTTGAAATGTTGTTCCGCCAGCCGAATCTTCTCTCCATTCTTCTTATGCTTTCACAAATTAATTTTGAATCTTTAATCACTAATTTATTGTATAATCTTTCTTTGTTGAATGTTGAGTGCTTTCAAATTTTCAAATTGTTATATTTTAATTGATCATGTTGTTCGGTTGTCGATTTGCAAAATAAATGGTTATTTCATTCTTCAATTTTGAAACTAAATATCTTTATTAGATATTGTAAGACTGAAAATGTTTGTTTGTAATCTTTTGTTTTGATTATTTTGTTGTCATGTAATATTTTTATCTTCTCATTTATCATTGAGTCATATATATATATATATATATATATATATATAGAGGCTAGTTCCGGTGAGGAGTAAGCTTATGGATAGGAATTAGGAGCTATGTGAGCCATTGGATCAGATTTAAATCAATGGCTCACAAACACTCATCATTAATGACATATTGTAATTACATAAATCTGAAAAAAAAAAAAGAGTACAACTGTTGAACGACCGACTCAAACACTCTCACATTCTTCATCCAACAAGATCTATATTTGTCCAATTTTCAACCAAATCAAAGACGGATTATATAAAAATGATGAAATCAAAGAGAATACAAGACGATTCAGGTATTGTCTCTTCGAAATTTCTATTCTCAAGGTTTAGATTTTTCATTCTTATAGTTTAGGTTTCATTGATGTTTATTTTTGAAATCAAATTTGTTGAATCATTTTTTGGTTTGATAGGTTTGATTGAGATCATACATGTATATACATATGTTGAGTTGGTCTAATACTTCCAATTGAAACAATGTATAAGCTTTTTTTTAGTGTGCACGCCAATTGTTCGACAAAATGTCAAATAGGAAAATAGTCTATAATATTTACATGAACAATGGCATAAAAATTATGAACACCGAAGAATAAAAACATGAACAATGACGTATAAAAGTATGAACACCAATGAATAAAAAGTATGAACTTACACTAGTATTTTTTTTACATTGTTTTACAAATTCAAATGATGTTGGGTACGCAATCATCACCAATCATTGTGTCGGGATTGAGGGCGAATGCTCTATGTAATGAAGGTGGAACTATTATACAAGTAACTCCAAATAACTCTACCAACTAGGTTCCAATTTGTGATGATACATTGAAGCCACATGTTGGTCAACAATTTTTAAGTGTGGAGGAAGCTGAGGACTTCTATAGGAGGTATGCCTCTATTTGTGGATTTAAGATTCGTATTTCATGTAATCACAAGCCCAACAATATTGTGTTGAGGAAGTATTTTGTATGCACAAGGGAAGGTAAAAAAAATGGCAAACATAGTACGGGCAAAAGGAAGACAACTTTCAATCGATGTGGTTGTAACGCAGGAGTTACGTTTAGGATTATGGAGGGTGGAAAGTATATTGTGAAGTGGGTTCATGAAGCTCATAATCATGCAATGTTGGCTCCTACAATGAAACAATTTGCCAAATCTAATAGAAAAATGGACATTGGTCTTAAGAATTTTGTTTTCAATTGTGGAAAAGCAAAGATTGGCCAACAAGAAGTCATAAGGTTTTCAAAGAGTTTGTTGGGGATTATCAAAACATAGGTGCAACGGCTACAGAGTTCAAAAATTTCAGGAGAGATCTTTTGGCTTATCTTAGTGGATGTGATGCCCAATTGATGATAGACATATTGTTCAAGAAGCAAGAGGTCAGTAGTACGTTTTACTTTAGGTATGATGTTGATGAGTATGATCAGCTGACAAGAATATTCTGGGCTGACCCAATTTCGATGAAAAACTATGCTATATATGGAGATGTTGTTTCGTTCGACTCCACCTACCGAACAAACAAGTATGTATAAATATGAACAATAGCCTTAGTTTTTATGAACATCTTCTTTGTAGGAAATGAACGGTTGTTATTATAATGTGTGTTGTTTGCATTTTTCAGATATGACATGGTTTTTTCCCCTTTCACTGGTTTGGACAACCATAAAAAATGTGTGACATTTGGGGGTGCTCTTTTACTGAAGGAGGATGTAAGCTCATATGAATGGCTTTTTGAGAGCTTTAAGGAAGCTATGGGGCATGCACCTAGGGTGTTGGTGACTGATCAAGATCCTGCAATGAAAATAGTAGCTAGAAGTGTTTTTCCGTCCACTCGTCATCGGTATTGCATGTGGCACATTATGCAAAATGTGTCGAAGAAAGTCGGTCCAGATCTTAAACATTCACCTGATTTTTGGTCAAAATTAAGTAGTGTTGTGTGGAGTGAGAGAATTGAATGTGAAGAATTTGAAGAAAAGTGGGCTGCATTGGGTTCTGAGTTTAACTTGAGTGAGAAGCCGTGGTTTACTCAATTGTATGGCATTCGCAACTCATGGATTCCATTTAAATAATTTACGTACCATGTCAACATCGATTATAAAAACATGTTTAATTTACAGTTTCGAACCATAGTTTCCATTTAAATAATTTTACCCTATGTTGTGTATTTGTTGAAAATATCTCAATGTTTAATTTACAGGAATCATAGTTTCGAACAATAGTATGAATAATCAGCTAACTATATAAAAGTATGAACATTGGTTAATAAAAACATGAACAATGGAGCATAAAAGTATGAACAATGGAGCATAAAAGTATGAACACCGATTAATTAAAACATGTTTAATCTACAGTTTTGAACCATAATTTCCGTTTTGACAATTTACCTTATGTTGTGTATTTGTTGAAAATAGCCCAATATTTAATTTACAAAAATCATAGTTTCGAACCGTAGTATGAACAATCAACTGACTATATAAAAGTATGAACACCGATTAATAAAAACATGAACAATGGAGAATAAAAGTATGAACAATGACGTATAAAAGTATGAACACCAATTAATAAAATCATGAAAATTCATATCTCAGTCCATACATGCATTCTCTAATTGTACTTTTGAAGTGGCGATCATATTAGGGCTACTCACGAGATCAATCTCTTATAATTTGAATACCAAAATAAGTAAATATGAACAAAGAGACATCTATATAATAAAAACGTTTGGTTAACTCTCTTTGAATACGATGAACATCATCTTTCAAAAAAATGAACATCGGTTAATAAAAACATGAACAATGACGCATACAAGTATGAACACCAATAATTTTTCTATAATTTCTGCACATACATAACGTTGATGTATAATAATATAAACATTATGTAGTACCTAAAAAATGATGATAAAATATAGTAGCATCGAAGCAATAAATTTTAAATTGTACCTAAGAAACTCAACATTCAAATTACTGATGCAAACACAATTTCATGTTACAAACCACATCATTTTTTACATCTTCCAAAGCAAAATGTAAGTTTTAACAACTTTACAATTCAAATGTTTCTTGTTTGTCCAATTGATTGAAGTACTAGATCCTTCACTTCATTGTTCTTCCAACTGAGCAATTGAGACAAATATTTCTTTCTACAAAGCTTGACAAGCTTTTCATTGTTCTTCTTACCAAACCCAACTTTCCAACTTTTTGTCCCACCTCCCATATATGTTTCCATGTGCCTCATGACATATACTGCAGAATCATTATTTGACTTGTGAGTTGCCCATGGTAAACATATGAATGTCGGATCCATGCTCCTTAGCATCCCGCATTTTTTTTGCAGAATGATACCCCAAGTAAGCCAAAAATATTTTTTTCTACACAAACAAGATATATACAATGTATGTTAAACATAAAAGATATGCTAATAAAAAAATTAACATATATGACGGAAACAAAATTGATAGTGAATAATTATAACAATTTTTTAGAATTTTACCAATCTTGTGGTGATCTCTTCAAATTTTTGTTTCTGGAACATCGCCCAATGTAATTCGTGGTGCTCTACTATCAATGATCTCAAACGTATCATTCTTGAAATCAATAACAATGACAATATAACCTTGTTCAAAGAGCATAGGAAAGAACACCTGCATTTTTGTTGTCCGTATGATATTTTATTATTATTTAATCACATAATGTTAAAAAAATATAGTATAAGAAACACCAAAATATTAATTTACGTACCATGTCAACATCTCTTAGCTTCATATGTGGTGCATGAGAAAGATCTCTATTCACGTTCTTCTCAAACTCGTCAAAAGCAACACCATATTTAGGGAGTACATCAATAATTGTCATAAACTGCATATTACATTAACAAATCTTATTAATTCCGAAGTTTGAACTTGTAAAATAAAAACTATTTACAAAAAAATTTAAATTAAAACACAGAAAAACTTACAGATGTATTTGTCGTAAAGAAGAATCTCAATGGAGAGTTGACGCTTCTAAGTTTTTCATTGTGGTTTAAAAAAATTGTCCATGCATCAATCAACTTAATATCAACAAAACATCCAGGCTTCAAGCACCGCATTGTATCTAAAGTCAAACCGATATCCTCATAGCGGAAGATTACGGAGCTGAAACAAAATATTTTTAAAGATTATGGAAAAATGAACAATGAACAATAAATAAATGAACAAATTGATGTTAAATTATGAACATAAAATCATAATTTGAATAAAACAAACATACTTGGCTTCAATCGTTGTGTTGTAGACAAAGTTGATGATATGGTGGAAATTGAGAAAAAAAACATACCTGAATCGTTGTTTCTCTTTGATTTAACCATTGTGCAATGAAATTGGTGGAAATTTTGTATGAATCTTGTTAAGAGCCGGAGAAGAGAAATTCGACTGAACTGCGAGAGAGGAGAAGAAGAGACGGCTGCGACTGCGAGAGAGGAAAGAAGAGGCGAAGAAGTTGAACGGAGAAGAGAAATTCGACTGAACTACGAGAGAGGAGAAGAAGAGACGGCTGCGACTGCGAGAGAGGAGAAGAAGAGGCGAAGAAGTTGAACGGCTGCGACTGCGAGTGCGAGAGAGGCAAAACCTAATTTTTACTTGTTGCAAACTTTTATCTCTATTTACCAAAATGCCATTAATGACGAGTAAATGTGAGCCGTTGATTTAAATCCATCCAATGGCCCACAGGGCTCCTAATTCCTATCCATAAGCTTACTCCTCACCGGAACTTAAATCTATATATATATATATATATCTCGTTATGATATGTGAATTATATATTTTAATGATACATTATTTGTTTTCCTCGTCGTTTTCTCGTTTCTTATTCTTTTGAGAATTGTCGCTTCCCCGTTTCTCGCCGCGTCCATTTCTCGTGTCCGTGCATCATAGGTAGGCAACGTAAAGCTGACTTGGTGGCCTCACGTTTTTTCTCTGAATAATTTTTGGATTTTTCCGTTTGGTGCCCCTGAGTTTTTGGCTTTTCCAGATGGTGCCCAAAATTTTTCACGTTTTCGTTTGGTACCCCTGAGTTTTTGGCTATTCCGGATGGTGTCCAAAGTTTTTCACGTTTCCGCTAGGTACCCCTGAGGTTTCGGCTTTTCTGGATGGTACCCTTCTTTCTTATTATTTGTCTAAAATAATGTTTCTTATATTAAATTTATAAAAAAAAAAAAATAGGGGAAAAATTATAACAATTTTATATTATAAATTTTGAAGACAAGTATATTTTAATTGAACAAATTTAATCAACTATGAATATTATGATATTTTTTAAAATATAAGGTTTTTACATATTATTTTATGATTTTTAATATATTTATTACTATTTGATATTTTATCATATTTTGCATCAAAACATGAAATTTTTTTATGTTATATGAAAACTAATTTTTATAAAAAAAAATTTATTGTCAAATTTTTTCCCTATTTTTTTTTATAAATTTAATATAAGAAACGTTATTTTGCATCAAAACATGATTTTTATACAAATGTTTTTATCATATTTTTTTAAAATAATTTGTATGCTTTATTTATAATTATAAATGAAATAAATCAATGTATAACCCTAGCAAGGAAGAAATCAAGACAAAGCAAACCAACGTTGTGTAGAGTTATTCCAAATCGTGTGTGTATATATATATATATATATATATATATATATATATATATATATATATATATATATATATATATATATATATATATATATATATATTTATTTATTTATGTAGGGGGTGGTTTCCATGAGAACGCCCCTAACGTGAGAACATGAGAACAATCGTACACCTTTGGATGTGAGTATCAAGGGTTGAGATTTAGAGTAGATATCAAAAATAATAATAACTACGAATAATAATAATTAGGAATCCAACAATAACTACGAATAATCCACTCAACCAACAATAACTATGAATAATACATTAAACAATATGGCACATTCGTAACAAAACTAATAATAATTACGAATCTGTTCTCATGTTCTCACGTTAGGGGGTGTTCTCATAGGATCTATACTCTCTCTCTATATATATATATATATAGAGAGAGTTTGGCTCTCATGTAAACAGCCCGATAGTGTTCAATGAGAACAAATTGTATCTGTTAGATCGTTAAATAGATGGCTGAGATTAGGCGATATTAAAGGATAAAAAAAATCATGTTATTAATGGAAGAAGATTCGCCAGATCTGAATCTATATATTCGGCGGTATAGTCACATATATTCGGCGGTATACTCACATATATATATATATATATATATATATATATATATATATATATATATATATATATATATATATATATATATATATATATATATATATATATATATATATAGATTTTAGTTCAAGTGAGGAGAGAGCTTGTAGATAGGAATTAGGAGGGTTGTGAGCCATTGGATGAGTTTTAAATCAAGGGCTCACATACGCTCATCATTAATGGCATTTTTGTGAATTGACTTAAAATTTGAAAAAATCTCCTACGTTCATAGATAGGTGATCAGTGTTCATACTTTTATATGTCATTGTTCATGTTTTTATGGGCTAATTAGGTAAGTAGGCTTTTTTTATATTTAGACTAGTAACTAGGCCAATTCTATTTTACACTTTAGTAAATGTACCCCAATTGTTTTTTTTACTGCTCTATCCCAAATCTACTTTCACAAAAAATATAAAACTCGTCTATCCGCTTACACAGAAAAACGACTTCTCCTCATTCTGCTCCACAATGATATTGTGTTCAGCCATGGCCGAAACCCTAAGCCTTTAGACCTATCTTCTTCTTCTATTTCCCCTTTTCAAGCTTTCGATTCTTCGCAAGGTTTCAATTATCTGCAAACAAACTTGCACTACATGACTGAGCTCACCTCATATGAAACAACATCGAAGAGGGCGGACTACAGATCTAGATCTAGATCTCATCTCTCTCTCTTTGGTTGATAGTGCCCTATTATCATAGAAGTTGTCTTTCTACAGGTACATGTTCTTCGTATTGACCCTGATTTGAGATTATTTTTGGCTGGTGTCGATTGTTGTTAATGTCGCTGCTCGTCTCCCACCACGCTCTTCAATGGATCTAGATCTAGATCTAGCTTTCCCTTATTACAAAAGTCTACAATATAATGCCTCCCACTCACCTCAAGAATTCTACTGTAGGTACGCTTGGACATTGCACAAGGAATTTGACTTGAGGATGAGGTTGTCTGCTTATGATGGTAGGAAGAACTGGGCTCATTCCTTCTTTTGTGTGTCTCAATGTTAGGGGTTACTTCTATCAATGGAAGAGGATGTCGATTCTGCAGCCATTACCAAGTGCATATGGCTTGTGTAAGGTACTTGTTTCATGAGATGCAAAAATATATGTATTTTTATATTTGGTGTTGATTCTGCAGCCATTACCAAGTGCATATGGGCATGCTAAGCACAGGGATGGCCGTTGGGAATGGGCAAACCGTCACAGCATGCCGCGGTGTGTGTGTCCTCCTTTCATCTTTCACTAGAAATTTTTTTGCAACACATAACCAAACTTTAATATTTATAGGTTTTTGTTAATGCCCGACTACATGTATCTGGAGGGGCACTTGGCGGAAGACGCATGGTTGAGGATTCATCAAGTATTGCTGGTATGATATTTACATTTCTTGTCCAAATGTATATTTTGTTGTGTATTTGGTGTTTTCTTGGTTGTGCAGAAGGCGATGTTGCTTTGTAGTTTTGAATTCAAAGAGTCATGTCTATCCATTTATTGTTTTTATGCTCTGTATACAAGTAATATATCAAAGACAATAATGACTTATCATTTTTCTCTTTTGTTATTATAACAAATATTTTATGAAAGCCAAGCCGTATTGCTACAATAACATAGGAGTTTAAGGTGTTAGGAAAATATATCCAAGCTCCTAGAACATAGATACTTTCCAAATTTATTGCAATTTAGTATTTTAAATTGCTTAGCTAAACTCATGCTAAACAACATTGCTGTTATGTTTTTGAGATGTTGACATCAACTCTTGAGTTTCTCCTGTCTTTGGAGCTAGTAGATGACTAGTGGATGACTTGTATATCTGAATGTGCTTCTGGTGGTCAACATTGATCATTCTGAAATGCTAGTTATTGTACATATCCCATGTTTTTTCAGTGGATGTATATATAATGCTTATACATGATGATGGTTTTCTTCTTTTCCAGGTTTCACATTTAAGAATTGAATCCAGATTTGTCACTTGCTTTGAATCCAGGATTGGCCATTGTAGAGCTTCTGGTATGCGATTATCCATGAATCCCATACTCATGTTGGAATTCTATAAGTTATTGTTGTTGTGTGTTTTCTTAGAGAAAGTGGTTAGTTGATGTAAACTTATGTTATCGTGAATCAGATTTGCATTAGTGCATGTATGAGAATTTTTGGTATGCGATTTTCTGGTTTGATTTTTTTTTTTACGAAAATTCTGGTGTTAAAATTTTGTATGAAATTCTGGTATTATAAGTTTTGGTATGAAAAATTCTGGTATGAAAATTCTGGTATAAAAAAATTTCTGGTATGAAAAAATTTATGGTATGAAAATATTCTGGTATTAAAAGTTCTGGTATGAAAAATTTTGGTATGAAATTCATACCAGAAAATTCTGGTATGAAATTTTTGTATGATAATTTCTGGTATGAAAATTCTGGTATAAAAAAATTCTGGTATGAACTTCCGGTATGAAAAAATTTCTGGTATGAAAAAATTTCTGGTATGAAAAAAAATTCTGGTATGATAAAACTTCTGGTATGAAAAAACTTCTGGTACGAGATATTCATTACAGAAAATAATAAAAAAAATAAAAAAGACAAAAAAAATAAAAATAAAGAAAATAAAAAAGCAAAATTAGTAATTAGAAATCAAAATTTACTAACATAATACTAACAGACATTTATTATTATTTGTTATTAAAATAGAGGGGTTAATTGTTTTTACCTACCATTAAATGAAAGTGGTAAAAAATTATGGGGTACATTTACTAAATCATATTCTCAAAAAGGCCTAGTAGGTCAAATTCTCCCTGTTTTTATTCATCGGTGTTCATAGTATTTTTATTCATCAAAGTGTCATGCTCATTTATTCTTTTGTGTTTATTTTATAATACATATATGTTCATTTACAATATATAACCACAAATTATAAAAAAATCATCACAAAACGTGAAAATATGATCATAATATGTTATGTATGTGTAAAAGTTATAGATAACTCACTAGTGTTCATACTTTTATACGTCATTGTTCATGTTTTTATTCATCGGTGTTCATACTTTTATACGTCATTATTCATGTAAATATGATCATAATATGTTATGTATGTATAAAACTGACATCAATGCATTGAACACTAAAAAAAAGACAACAATGCATTAAACACTATCCAAATTAATGAGCTTCATGAACCCACTTCACAAAATACTTTCCACCCTCCATAATCTTAAACGCAACTCTTGCATTACAACCACATCGATTGAAAGTTGTCTTCCTTTTGCCCGTACTATGTTTGCCATTTTTTTACCTTCCCTTGTCCATACCAAAATACTTCTTCAACACAACATTGTTGGGTTTTTGATTACATGAAACACGAATCTCAATTTCACAAACAGAGGCCTCCTATACAAGTCCTCAACTTCCTCCACACTTAAAAATTGTTGACCAACATATAGCTTCAATGTATCATCACAAATTAGAACCCAATTGGTAGAGTAATTTGGAGTTACTTGTATAATAGTTCCACCTTCATTACATGGAGCATTCACCCTCAATCCCGACACAATGATTGGTGATGATTACGTACCCAACATCACTGAATCTGTAAAACAATGTAAAAATATACTAGTGTAAGTTCATACTTTTTATTCATTGGTGTTCATACTTTTATACGTCCTTGTTCATGTTTTTATTCTTCGGTGTTCATAATTTTTATTTCATGTTCATGTAAATATTATAGACTATTTTCCTATTAGACACTTTGTCGAACAATTGACGTGCACACTAAAAAAAGCTTATAGAATGTTTCAATTGGAAGTATTAGACCAACTCAACATATGTATATACATACATGATCTCAATCAAATCTATCAAAACAAAAAATGATTCAACAAATTTGATTTCAAAAATAAACATCAATCATGATTCCTAAACTATAAGAATGAAAAACCTAAACCTTGAGAATAGAAATTTCGAAGAGACAATACCTGAATCGTCTTGTATTCTCTTTGATTTCATCATTTTTATATAATCCGTCTTTGATTTGGTTGAAAATCGGTCAAATATAGAGCTTGTTGGATGAAGAATGTGAGAGTGTTGGGATTTGTGAGTCGGTCGATCAACGAGAGTGTTGTACAATTTTTTTTTTCCCAGATTTATGTAATTACAAGATGCCATTAATGATGAGTGTTTGTGAGCCGTTGATTTAAATTTGATCCAATGGCTCACATAGCTCCTAATTCCTATCCATAAGGCTTCTCCTCACCGGAACTAGTCTATATATATATATATATATATATATATATATATATATATATATATATATATATATATATATATATAGATTTTAGTTCAAGTGAGGAGAGAGCTTGTAGATAGGAATTAGGAGGGTTGTAAGCCATTGGATGGATTTAAATCAAGGGCTCTCACACGCTCATCATTAATGGCATTTTTGTAAATTGACTTAAAATCTGGAAAAATACCCTTATGTTCAAAATAGTCATCGGTGTTCATACTTTTATATGTCATTGTTCATGTTTTTATACATCAGTGTTCATAGTATTTTTATTTATCAAAGTGTCATGTCCATTTATTCTTTTGTGTTCATTTTATAATGCATAGATGTTCATTTACAGTTAGTAACCACAAAAAATAAAAAAACTCATCACTAAACGTTAAAAGATGATCATAATATGTTGTGTATGTGTCAAAGTTATAGATAAGTCATCGGTGTTCGTACTTTTATATGTCATTGTTCATGTTTTTATTTGTCAGTGTTCATACTTTTGATGTCATTGTTCTTGTAAATATTATAAACTATTTTTCTATAAGGCATTTTGCCGAACAGTTTGCGTGCACACTAAAATGAGCATATAGATCATTCAATTGGAGCTATTAGACCAACTCAACATATGTATATACATGTATTTTCTCAATCAAACTTATCAAACACAAAATGATTCAAACAAATTTGATTTCGAACACAAACATCAATCATAATGAAACATAAACCTTAAGAATGGAAATCTAAACAGTGAGAGTAGAAATTCGAAGAAACCAAACCTGAATCGTCTTGTATTCTCTTTGATTGCACAATTTTTTATGTAATCGATCTCTGAATATTATAAAAACAATTTTAAAGAAAAGTATAATTTTCAAAAAAAATGAACATCATATTATAAACACCATAACTTAAAAAAAAATTAACACATACTTGTAAAAAAATGAACATCATATTTTACTAACACGATTTGAAAGAATAGCATAATTTTCAAAAAAAAAAAATCCGAAAAAATGTTTTTAAAAAAATACAAAAATGAACAATTAATGTTAAAAAATGAAAAGTTAGTGTTTGAAAAAAATGAACATTTATTGATAAAATATGAACAATGACTCTTTTAAAAATGAACACATACTTATAAAAATATGAACACCAATTTTATTTACAAAAAAAAAATCTGGAAAAAAAAAACGATGACATGGCATGCCACATGTCACCACCCCGGCTCTCCTCATTCCTATCTGTAAGGGTCCTCCTCACCGGAACTGTACCCTATATATATATATATATATATATATATATATATATATATATATATATATATATATATATATATATATATAGAGAGAGAGAGAGAGAGAGAGGGGTAGGTAGGTAGGTAGATTAAGATGGGTCTTCAAGAGAAATTTCTAATACAAAATTTATTAGGCACAAAATAGTATTTTCAAAACATGAGTCCGTTTCAATTTAAATGTCTATATAACCTTAATATTAATATAAATAAAAAAAATCTCTTATTTTAATTTAATAAAATTTGTAAATTAATAGCTATATTTAAACATGTTTGTTCATTATCCTGTTTCATTCGTCATGTTGACACAAGACCCTAAAATATTAGGGCCCAATATTTTAGAGCCGAGCATTATATTATTTGTTGTTATGATAGTTGTTTCATTCGTCATGTTGACATAGGCCCCAAAATATGAGGGCCTAAAATATAACCCCATTTTTTAGGAGTTCATCTAATTTTATTTTCCTTTTGCCTTTTTCTAAAAAATTCAATAATTTATATTTACTTTTTATAATTATTTTAATATATATTGAAATGTTATATATTAATTTATACTTAAAATTTTTTTTTCTGATTAGGTTTATTTTTATCATCAATTTTTTCCTAGTTATTAATAGATTCTTTATATTGAAAGTTTTCAAATATTGTTCTTTTGAATATAGTTTAACGATAAAAGTGTTCATCTTGTTATATGCATATATTAACTATTTTCATACCATATTCTATTTATTGGTTTATATATTTGAAATATAGGTATTCTTGTTCTATTTGTTAACATTTTTGCTTTATGTATTCATAAATATTTCCCTTTTTGTAATTATTTTAGTTAAACAAATTATTACATATGTTGTGATTTTAATTCTTGTATTAAAACTTTTGAGTATAAATCTAAGCATAGATTATACATTGATCTTGGTAGAGTTATGTAATTAGGAGTTATATAATAGTTTCTCATGTTATATATCTTAATACCTATAAGGAGGTAATGTTGTCACTTAGGAGACTAAGTAAGGTAGCTTAGTTACTAATATGGTGTGAGATTATAACATAAGGTAGACTATTATATGCTTAGATGATATTATGTTGTATAGGATATATGTTATATGTGTGTATATCCTAGATGAACTAAGATGGGCTTAACGGCCCACTATCTCCTAAGTCATGTTTTGATGAGGCCGGCTAAATGATGTTGAGCTGCTCACTTGAAGATTGATGGTCTGGCTTAGGGTTTTCTAACGTGTTTGCAAAACGCGTCGTTCATCTTAGAAGGAAGCCTTGGTATACAAGCTTGCTTGTGAAGCTCAAGAACCCCTAACTCGAAGCTCGTAGTGTCGGCTCATGAGACGAAGAGAGAATGGAGAGGGAAGAAGGTCAGATCATCCAAATCTTGAAGAAAGAAGGATTGAAGTTGGAAGAAGAAGTAGAAGCGAGTTTGAGAGATTAGTCATCTCTTGAAATTCTTTCACCATGCTTCGTTGGCTTGCGATAACTGTGAAGATCAATCTCATATCTATGCTAGGTGTCTTTGAGGGGGATTTTCTGTATCCTTGCTTCTTTTATCTGCCTAAGTCTTTCTCGTTCTTGTCTTTGCTAGATGTGTATATTGCTAGTGTCTCGAAGTCCTTTGTTTGTAACCTTATTCTTGGATACCTAGTGATACTGGGATCGGATCTCCCCTCTTGAGGTCCCGTAGACGTAGGAATTCTCTCCGATCTGCGTTACCAAGTGTTTGGGTTAAATTTGTGTGTTTTTTAGTCGATTCTACGGCTAAGGATCTTTGAAAACCTTTAAGAACGTTTTACAACATATGTACATCTCACATAATTTATTTTGACTCATTAATTTATCTTGAACAATTAATTTGTTTGAAAAGTGTGAGGGTTAAACCATCCGTACAAGAACATATATTAGGGAAAACAAGTAATTATTTTAACTAATGATTAAGTTAATAAAAATTAAAATAAAAATTTTAATATTTTATAATAAATAAAAATATAATGATATAACACAGGGCCTCTAAAATGGATTGACCTGTCATATATTTAAACTAGTGTGAGTGTAAAGAAACCTAAGTTAAATGATGTTCCGTTAATTTAGTTAGCAACGGGAGGGAAATCGTGTGAATTAAGAGCCCGTTTGGTTTGAACTCCGGATTCGGAGACGAAATGAAAACGAATCTAATCCATATATATACCCTTATTCAAAAAAGTTTTTGGAATCATTCTTTATTATTTGAAGTAATTTAAGTTGAATTTGATTACTTTTGATATCCTATAGGATAACAGAATATGGGGAGGCAAGTGCATTTTGCATGTAAGAATTATTCTATAAAATTTTATGAATAAGGATATATATATGGACTAAATTCGTTTCCATTCCGTTTTCGTTTTCGGGGTTGGAACCAAACAGGCCCTAAAGGTTGAAAGTGACCGTTGATTAAGGTGCATATGAGGCGGGTGAGAGACAAATGAAATATTGGCATCATCCAACGGCATTCACCAACACACCGCTCCTTCATTTATCCTCTTCTCCCTGTCTTTCTCATCAAACAAAAACAACCCACGTTCCACACTTATTACACTAACTTGACGGTACAACAATCCGGTGAAACCTGTGAACAATCATCATTACACCCACTAAATCATATCGAATATTCACTCACTCGCAACTCCGCAACCCATAACTGGGGGGACCTCTGCATAAAATAAATACTATATTCGTAATTATATTATTAATATATAATCACGGGCAGAAACGACGTCGGTCAACTAAAACCCCGACCCGGCAAAATAAATAAAGGCAACACAAATCTCAAGGCTAAACTAACGAATCGACTCTAGGTTACGAGGTAGATCGGCATGGGTGATGAAGAATGCTCCTCCATGTTAAGCTCCCTCAGGCTCAAGTACGGACCCAGCGGACCTGACGACGCCCGGAATGGTGTCGATGACCCGCTAAAGCTCTCTGTTATGTAGATGGGACCGGATACTGAACCGGGTCTGGATTTTGGAACCGGGTTGATGTGGTTGGTGGATGACCAACGGGATTTGAAGAAGAAGAGGGCAGTCTTCCACCACCGTCGGTGATTCTTCTTCTTCTTCTTCTTAGATGAGTCGGGCTTCTGGAGCTTGAAATGGAAGGTTTCTCTGTCTGTGCATTTCATTTCTCTCTGTTTGAATCTCTTTGCTTCTTCCAGCACCTGCATTTTTTAATCCAGTTTCGAAATGAGAACTAGAGTCGAAAGAAGAGAAGAGGGATGGGGTGTTCGATTGAGTACCTGGAAGTAGTCGATTTGGGAATCGAAGCCATAGTCGCTGAAATGGTGAGGCTCTGGCATGGGGAAAACAGGGGATTTGGTCGCCATTGAAGAGGAGTGGTGCTATTGGGTTGAGTGGTCTGTAAATGCGCTAAAGATTTATATGGTGGGTGGGCTCAAGTGCTCAATAAACAAACCCAACGCTTCTCCTCCAAAGTGCAAACGCTGTGGAGACTAATAAATGCATTTTCTAATTTGTACCGTAATAAAAAGTAAAAACCCTTCAATGTTCTTCTCTCCTTCCTCATTATTTCTCTTTTGCTTCTAAGTATATAATCTTCTTCTTTTACATTGAGTGATGTATTATCATGTATGGCCAGCTTATTCAATAACTTAGACCGAATATTATTATGTTAGGGAGTGGCCGCTCAATTTGTATCTTGTCAATAAAATTTGTAACGCCTCTGAATTGAGCGTTACGCACGGCATCGGGGTCATTCTTTTTTTCTGAAAAAACATTTGGATGGCATGTTTTGAAAATTTTTGAAGGTATTGAAAAACCACTAAACTACATTTTACTTTTTCATACAAAATAATACAAACGTTGAGATAGATTATGATTAATAAAATTTATTTTAAAACTTAATTAATAATTATTTTTAATATAATAAATAAATATTTTTATATATAAATATTTTTGGATTTTTCCGTTTGGCGCCCCTGAGTTTTTGGCTTTTCCGGATGGTGCCCAAAGTTTTTCACGTTTCCGTTTGGTACCCCTGAGTTTTTGGCTTTTCCGGATGGTGTCCAAAGTTTTTCACATTTCCGCTTGGTACCCCTGAGGTTTTGACTTTTCCGGATGGTACCCTTCTTTCTTATTATTTGTCTAAAATAATGTTTCTTATATTAAATTTATAAAAAAAAATAGGGAAAAAAATTACAACAATTTTATATTATAAAATTTGAAGACAAGAATATTTTAATTGAACAAATTTAATCAACTATTAATATTATGATATTTTTTAAAATATAAGGTTTTTGCATATTATTTTATAATTTTTTAATGTATTTATTACTATTTGATACTTTATCATATTTTGCATCAAAACATGAATTTTTTTTTATGCTATATGGAAACTAATTTTTATATAAAAAAAATTTATTATCAAATTTTTCCCTATTTTTTTATAATTTTAATATAAAAAACGTTATTTTGCATCAAAACATGATTTTTATACAAATTTTTTTATCATATTTTTTAAAATAATTTTTATGTTTTATTTATTATTATATATGAAATAAATCATTAATAAATGTGTAATGCAAAATATTCAAATTGGACATTCGGTGTATCAAAATAAATTAATAATTATTGATAAATGTCCGTTTTCAATAATAATTCCACTTTTCAAAATGAAAAAAAATAAACAAAATCTTACTTAAATTTTAACAAATATTATTCAAAACATAAAAATTATTAATTTTTTATAAAAAAAGGACATTTTGAAAAGTAGGATTTTTATAAAAAAAATTAACATATTCTATACATGAACTTATAATACATGTGATAGAATAATTTTTTTAAAAAAACACGAGTTTTGTATATACATTTCAATAGTCTTATTAAAATTTAAGTAGGATTTTTTTTATTTTTTTTCATTTTTATAAAAAAACATGAGTTTTGTATGTAAAAACCTTATATTTTAAAAAATATCATAATTTATTAATAATTGATTAAATTTGTTCAATTAAAATATACTTGTCTTAAAGACAAAATTTATTATATAAAATGTTATAATCCCCCCCCCCCTTTTTTTTTATAAATTTAATATAAGAAACGTTGTTTTAGACAAATAATAAGAAATTTGGGTACCATCCGGAAAAGCCGAAACCTTAGGGGTACCAAGTGGAAACGTGAAAAACTTTGGACACCATCCGGAAAAGCCAAAAGCTCAGGGGTACCAAACGGAAACGTGAAAAACTTTGGGCACCATCCGGAAAAGCCAAAAGCCCAGGGGCACCAAACGGAAAAATCCAATATTTTTTTTCTCTAAACTTAGACGTCGACATAAATTTTAGGTGAATTTGATAAGTATGTACTTTTTTTAGTTTTTTATAATATGTATAAAGTATGTATTTTTAATAGTGTACAAAGTATTGCATTTGTAAATGATGGGTCTTTTTTAATAATTTAAAAATAAGTAATAAGAAAATAATTTTTTTTAATAATCTTAGGAAAAAGGAAAATAAGCTTTCATTTTGTTACTTAATATCGTAAAATTGGAGTGTGGTACCCTATATGATAATTGGACTTTGTTTCACTGAGTCGTTGTTGTTGTAGTTGTTGTTCCGGGAACCGTAATTGGACTTTGTTTCACTGAGTCCCTGTGATCGACCCCTAGAATTCCTTGCTTTTTACTACGATTGACCCGTACACTGCGAGTTCGCATCTTTGTTTTAAGCTTACGTCTAGGGTTATAAATTTAAAGCTTGCACACACCGTTTGGAGCGAACAAGTTTTTGGCGCCGTTGCCGGGGACTTGGTCTAGACCGAGCCGGTCACGGTTTGCTTTTGGGGCACTTGCCCCCGTGTCTACTAACCACTCTACTTGAGTGACTCTTGCAGGTTCTTTCTTAGGTTTATGCGAAGAACCCGCACTGGGAAGGAAATCGTTCTTTACGATCCCGAACCAGAAAAGACATACAAACGACGCTTAAGAGAAGCGAAGATGGCCAACCAAGACAATCGCGATCTTGAGGCCGAGTTGAAAGAGGCGCTAGAGCAGCTACGCCTCAGCAGGGAAGAACTAAGGCAAGAAAAAGAAGAAACTCGCACCAGGACTGAAGCGATCGAAGCAGATATGGCAGCCTTACTAGACCAATATCTACTTCGACCGAGGGAAGATCCAGTTCCCGATGCTGGACCGATGCAGGTCCCAATCGATGACCCTCGACCGAGGCAAGTCCCAGTATCTGACGCCCCGGCCGAGGTACTTCCACCTCGGATGTCAGTCCGAGGCGTTCTTCTTGCAGGAATCCTACAAACCCTAGGTCAAAGGATGGACCCCAACCAACAACTGAGGCGTCCAGGAGTTAACCTAGGAGATCCAGCGGACCATGACTACGAACTTCGACCGCAAGTTCTGTCCATGATTCGCCAATGCCAGTTCGGAGGGCTAGAGAAGGAATCCCCACATCAACATCTTCAAAACTATGAGATCTTGATGGAGACCTTGAGACCCTCGAGGATTGAAAATAACAACTACAAGCTAAGACCTTTTTACTTTTCTTTAAAAGATAGAGCTCTTACTTGGTATCAATTTCCTCCTCCAGGAAAAATCAGCACATGGGAGGAGATGACTACGGAATTCTTGACCAAATTATTTCCCCCCTCTAAGACCGCTGAAATGTGAGGGAAGATTAATGCTTTCATTATGAAGGACAAGGAGAGCTTGTCCAAGTCATGGGAGAGGTTCAAGGACATTCTTTTGGATTGCCCACATCATGGGATTCCAAAGATAGAGTTGTTGGAGATATACTTCATGGGACTGGACGGAAGCACCCAGTTCAACCTCCAACTACTCTCCGCCGTTACCTTTATGGACATGGCGATTGACGAAGCTTGGGACTTCATCGAGAAGCAAGCTTTGCATATGGAGAAGTACACCCATCAAAGAGCTGAAGGTGGAGTTAAAAGAGTTAACTTCCAAGAAACTCAGCCTAGCAACAATCAACTCACGTCTTTAAAGAACGACGTGAAGCAATTGAAGGAACTCTTGGTTGCTCAAACCAAGAAGGAAGATCAAGGACAAAGGAACAACAACAATGGATACCGTAACAACAACAACGGTTACCGCTATAGTTTTTCAAAAAAGTCTAATTACTAAAATTGCCCAATTAATTTTGGGATGATATGTAGATTGAAATACCTTTAATAAAATAAATGCTATGTTATACGCTAAATTAAAAAAAAAAATAGTTTCCCATGCTACTAAAAGGACACCGTGCATAACATACAGTATTTTTTATTCTTTTTTTTTTTTGATCAAGAAGGTAAGAGGCTCGATTACACCAAAGATAATTGGTGTATCGAGAGGCCGACAAACGGCAAACGGGCAAACCGTCATGCAAAAAGAAAAACCAAAAAAAAGAAACAGTACAAACACCACAAGCAAGGACCGAAAAAGTGAGAAAGATCCAATAATCGGAACAGCTACACCTTTGGAGAAGACGCGGAACTCTCGAGGCTGGCCAAACATGGAGAGAGCACGGGCTAGATAAACTGGCGCGGTGTCTCGCCGCCGGGAAGCAGGATGGTAGAAACCTTTTTTAGGGGATGTCATACCTCCTGCGGAAATGTGGATCCCACGACGTTGCCCCCACCGAGATGGAGGATCTTCGGAGACCTCGAACACAACCACGATCACAATCAACACGATCAACAGGGGCATGTGACTACGGCATCTTCCAAGACAATCGTTTAGGTCACCCTCGGGAAACATCTTCAGAAAGGAAAGTCATCCCAAAATTTTTGGACGGATGAAATCTAGATTCCAAAAGCTTGAAATAATTTATTTATTTAAATTAAAAGCTAACTTTTTTTTGTTTATTCATAACGTTGAGCTTGTTTGATGAAAGACCTATTAGAGATTCTGCCCTTTGTCATTTTATTTTTTTTAAGAATAAAAATAAGTGACTTTCACACTTTTTGATTGCCTCAAAAATTTTGTGAGAATTTTACTATAATTCGTGGTATACAATATTTTCACATAACATCCATATTCAAACGAGTCATTACCAAAAATTATAGCTGGACTAGAAAGAATTGTGACCGACAATTGTTCATAACACCAACCAAAGTATTCACTATCGTTCATTTGATTCTTTTCAATGCCGTTTTCCAGACCTAAGAGGATACCACACCCTTTCGGTCCATTGTTGGAATGATTCCACATTTGTTTAGAAATCATCTATTGCGCCTCCAGAAACCTGAAGGCTTGTTCTAATGCAAATTTTCTCTCTGTGTAATACAAGGTAATTACCAGTTTGTTTAACCAGTTGATAACAGTTGACCTTAGCTGATCTCAATCTTGCTTGTTCTACATTGTTCCAAAATTTCTGTAAAAAGAAATCATAACTGCACAACACCAACATTGTTCTTAGTCTGACACCAATTGACTTTCTGCAAACAAAAAACACAACTGGATAAGATTTCTCAGTTTTTCTTTTGCTGTAGAGATTGTTCATATTTATCATTTGTCTTAGATCCTCATATTTCGTATCATCCAATTTTGCCCCTTTGTTGTCCAACAAACAATGGACTTCATCTTATGAGGATTCTTGCAATCCTTGATTTGAGTTTGTCTGTCGAGCTTTATTCTTTTTTTGAAACACCCTTCTCCATTGTTGCTGCAATAAGAAACCATACATGCACAGTACCAACTTGCAAGGCATTTTGAAATTTTCACAAAAAAATTTAGATGACTTATTCCATTTAGTTGATTTTTGGTCTCTGCTTGTGCTTTTTCTTCTGTCAGACAGCCACTATTGGGAAGCATGTCTCTGCAGGCAACAAAGAGCAAACTCCACCAGGTACAACAACATAACATAGATTCATTCATAAACAGACATTGCACATTATAATCAATTTTAAGTATCAACCTAGAAATTTTGTAGACAAAGATGAATCTGGAAAAAAGTTCATTGCTATTAATCAAATGTTGACATTTGCAATATTTGGATTGTGTTTGTCTAATAACAGGTAGTTTGATTCTTATCAAAACTTTCTCATTGCTACCGCAGAAGGAACAATCGTCTACACTGCACAAAAACACAAGGTAGGGCAGAGAAGGCAAGCAGATTGACAACGTCAAAAACAGAAAAAGATATCATTCTCACTATTTGACTTTTGTTCTCTAATTGTGCATTAACAACTATCAACCACTCACAACTGTTAATCTTTGCTCTGCAGTTATCAACCAGTAACACATACCAAGTGTAGTAACATAAGACATTTTCATTTTTCACCTTTGCTAGACATTTAAAGTATTCATCGATATCAGATTTCTTAAAATAGTCACATTTGTTATTTCCTTCACCTTTGTTCAACCAGTCAAACAATGTATAATCATCACATTCAGCATATATTGGTTGTATGGTCGAAATGAGCATCGACACATTTTCTCTACTTTCTTCTACATTGTTCAAAAACATATATGTAAATGTAGATTTAGGGATTCTGATAAAGGTGAGTTGGTTACCTTTTGGTTCAATTGATGGGGGCATAAGATCCATCCAAGCCAAAACGAACACCATCTGTTGAGAAATCGACATCAACATCCCTCCTTTAGCCACCATAGGCGTTCTTTGCCTAGAGAAAGGTTGCTTCGTCGTCTCTAACACCAACTCTCTTCGAATACACTTTCCTTTCCCAGCCTTGATATTGTAGCCTTTTTTAGCTTGGTGAGGCTCCAAATGTTGCCTCAGAGGTCTTTCGCTGCGGTTGCTTGCTCGAAACCACTCAGATCGCTTCTCAAGATTTCTCCATCTTCTCTTCTTTCGGGGCCAAAATTGCCAGCCTTTTCACCTTCGATTCTGCATCCTCATGACTTGAAACGGCATTGCTTTTGCAAATCCGTTCGAGACCATTGTGTGGGGATCTCCAAGTTTGTCAATGACTGTATTTTTCGAGTAATCGATGGGTTGAAATTGGTGTTGTGGAGGCAGATGAGGACAAGCGGCTGCTAGGGTTTTCGGTTGAGGGTCGGGAAAAGCTTCTTCCCTAGGCGCGTGGTTAGCGCGTTCTTCATTGTTATTTCGGTGTTAAAAATAACCCGTTTTGATACCCAGTATTTTTTATTCAATACGTCATGTGACATGTTTGTCCTAGGAAATTTCCAAATTATTTTTATAACAAAAAAGTTGGGAAAACTTTTTTTTTTTTTTGATAGAAAAGTAGGAAATACTAAATAGTAAATATTGAGATATTTCAATATTGAAACGGTCAATTGAGGCGTCGTTTCACACTACTCTTGCTACGTAGTAACGTAGTAAGGTACATCAATGACCTGCAATTTTGAGGTCATACTTCTGAGTCTACCAGAAACCTCTCCGAACCTTCTCCTACCTTCCCCTCTTATAATCTCATCTCTCTATTCTTTTCACACAACTCCCAAACCCTAAATCCTCATCTCTCTGTAGCCGAAGCCATGAGCACTGATGAAAACCACCTAGCCGAGTCACCGTCGTTCGACGATCCGGCGAACTCTAAGGGCTACGAGCTCACCGGCAAAATCATGATGTGTGCCATTATCGTAGTCTTCGCTGTCGTTGTTGTCATGGTCTTACTCCACATCTACGCTCGCTGGTACATTCTCCGTGCCCACCGTCGTCGTCGCCAGCGTACGCACCTCGTCTTCTACGTTGATCCTGCTAACTCCAACGTCTCGTCCGGTCTCGACCCTAATCTCCTTAAATCAATTCCTACCTTCGTATTCTCTTCTCCCGATGAGGAGCAGGATAAGGTTCTAGAATGTGCAGTGTGTTTGTCGGAATTTGAAGACGGCGAGAAGGGACGGTTGTTACCTAAATGCAACCACAGATTCCACCTTGACTGTATTGACATGTGGTTTCATTCTCACTCCACCTGTCCCCTCTGCCGGACTGCCGTTGACGGAGATATTTTATCACCAGACGACAATATTGAGGTCGTCGTTGAGTTGTCCGAGTCGACTCATCCCGAGTCAGGAACGAATATTGGCTTTTGCGTAGATTGCCGACCAGGTCCCTCGAATTCATCGTCGTTCAGTGCGAAGAGGAAAGGTCTGGATCTGGTCGGAGTAACGGTGGAAGTTCCGGCGAGGACAGCAAGCTTCAGATTTCCGAACGCGGACGATATTGGACTGAGTTCGCCAGCGGGTCAGGGATTCAAGTCGCCGACGAGTCGACTACTATCGTTTAAGAGGATACTTAGCCGGGAAAAGAAGCCGGTCACCTCACCAACTTCTTCCTCCGCCGGTATCGGAACGAGTTGTGCGGAATTGGGGGACGTTGAAGAAGGGCGAGGTGAGACTCGGGCTCGGAATCCGAGTTGAGGAGCGTCCGAGTTTGTCGGGGCTCCGTAAGCGTAAACCTCGTGAGTCGAGTGATGGCCTCGATTTGGCCGTCCTTTGATGACCGAGCGTGGAATGTTTGACCAGCTGTATATATTGGAATGAAGAAGATGGTTTTAATTTATATTTTTTGTTGCTTTCCAAATTTTGATTAGAAAGAAAACACAGGAAAGTGAATCACATAATACACATTTCGCCGTGTCGTTTGTTGTCAATCATGTCATATTCTCATAATTTTAGTTTTTCTAAATATCTAACATTATACCCACTAATGGGTTTTTTATGAAGGGAATATTTTTTTTTAAGGTAGTTTAAGTTTTTTGAATAATTTTAGTTTTTTTATATTAGATTTTTACTAAGGTTTTGAATAATTTTGTAAATTTTGAAAATCTAATGTTTGATAAAAGTAGATATGTGATTTGATCTTGATAAAGGTAGATTTTTTTTGATAGATTTGTATATAAATCTGTTAAAGCTGCTTAAAAAGTTTAAACTACTCAAAAATTTAGTTTTATTAAACAAATCTTTGGTGGATAAAAGTAGATTTGTATGGAAGATTTACCAAAAGTCAAAAATTATAAAAATATACAAATTATTAAAGATGTAAAGAGGGATAAAATTGTAAAATTTTTCAGAATCTAGAAAAAAAAAACTATTCTAGAAATATTTTCTAAATCCTACTAAAAGCTCCTCAAAAGCTCTTCAAAAATTTAATCTCTTCAAAACTCTATTATACCGAACATGATGTAGCTTTCAAAAAATACAAAGCTCTACAATGATTTACACTAATCTCCGCCGAACAGGGCCTAAATTAATCACGCCACACAATATCTATTTAGCAAGCTTACTTTTTTTTTCATATTTATATTTACTTAATATTTTACATATTAAAATAATTAAATTACACAATACAAATAATAATAACTATTTAAGCATACTTTTTTTTTATATGAAAATTTTAAATTTTCTTATGTCACTAATAATTATTCATTTATCAATAAGTAAAAATTATACTAGTTATGTAAAAATTCATGTAAACTAGCTATCAATTCTTATAAATATGTTTCTATACGTTTTAGCAAAATCTTCTATTATATTTTACTTTTCTTAGTTATATTGTCATCTAACTCACTTTATCTTTATAATTTTCAAATATATTTATTTTATAATTAGATAGATTATAGTATGCACTTACATTAACAACTAATTTTTATATACATTATAATTTTAACTTTGTTATATATCTATATAATAATATTAAAGAAAAATTAATTAATCACACGTGTTGTTTTTTCGTGTATTTCGTCATGTGTCGTTTGTTTACATTTTTCTTAGACTTTTTTAATTAAAAAATTATGTGAACTATCTTTTACTAAAAAATATTTTTAAGTTCATTTTAGAAAATCCTTCTATTATCTTTTAGATTCATTAATTATAGTTTCATCTAACTCACTTTACCTATTATTACCTATATAATGCAAGATAAATAATAGTATATAACTACATAAAATGCTAATTATTTTATACATTTTTTTATTAAGTTTTTTAGTAATAATCAATCATATTCTAAAATTATTTAAGATAAATAGTTTTAAATAAATAATATATTTTTTTAATCTATTTTAAATTAAAATTTAATATAATCACATCCGAGTATGACAGGGACATTACACTAGTCATGTAATTATTGTGAAGCTTGATTTTTAGATTCATGGGGATATGTTTGTTTATCTACGCCGTTGCTACATTATTCATGATAAGAGTACTTTCATATTCCAACTTTATCTAATTGGGTTCTGTCAATCACGATCAACGTCTTTACCAAATTCATATTCTCGAACTTTAGTAAATGACCTCAGGGGAGCATAAGACGATAAGGTTGGGTTACAAAATGACCGAGTCCTATATCTACTTTAACAAGCAACAAAGTAAAATCAAGGTTAGTACTTATTACACTACCGGAGAATTACAAGTGATCTCACGTTACAAGAGATTCTGCCTTACAAATAGTACATTCCCAGCTAAATAAGTTATACAGGGTGAAGGGCAAACACATGCTAAAAATGCAGATCTTAGACATTCCATTTCTGCTATATCTATGCTCTAAGTAAATGCCTAATATGTGCAGTTCAATACTAGACAACCTCCTCGCGATTTCGTGTCATCTAGCAGAATGCAAGTCACTTGCCTCGACTTTTCCAACCAGTCTAGATTTCTTCCTTCGCTTGCTTTGAGGAGTGCACCTACCCATTACAGCCGCTCCTATCTTCTTCGACCGGGACTTGGGGCTCACAGCACAATGTTGTCCATTCAAATGATCAGCATCCGTTTCCTTGTTTTTGTTCTTCATGGCAGAATGTGGTCGTTTCTTCGTTTGTTGAAATACTCCTTTCTTGACAGGCCTCTCTTGACGGTTTAGACGCCGAACATAGAAGGGATTCACGGACGTGTAGCACAAAGATTCGCCAGATGACTGTCCGGGTTTATCAAGCTCAACCTTCCCGTCATTTACCTAACCAATATGGACACTTTTATTCAGTGTATAGACATGGAATGAGATAAGCTGATCATGTACAGAGCCTGAAAGATTTTACCAGCTGCAGCATTGCAGAAAATGTTCGGGCAATATCGTGCTTAGGTTGCCCCATCACAACATCCGTAAAGGGCTTGGGACCTTCATCTTCCTCCAACGAGAATTTGTTGACAACCCTTTCTCCGTATTCTTGTATGTCAAACGGTGGATGAGAATCCTATAGGAAGGCAAAGCACTATATGTTTAAACAAGACCATACAAAATTATAATTTTTCTTCCAAGGAGTGTATAGGAAGAAGTATACTTGTTCTTCCAAGTTATGCTCAATCCTCTGCTTCCACGATGCAACTCGAGCAACCATTTCTGTCTGATGCTCAGATTCAGCAATACTAGCAAGGAGAGCATTCTACAAAAGGAATGACATTCAAACAAAACAGTATAAAGAGTATACTTATGTAAGATTGACCAAAATGTTATCAGGGTTCTGAAAGTTGCAGCAACATTTAGGACTCGGTGGATAGAATTCTGGAATCTTACTAGGTGAGCTCGACAAAGATCTTCTAGTGTAACTTGTGATGAGATCTCTTCAGGATTGTCTGCTAAATTGTCATCATGTGCAACAAAATCGTCATGCTACATTAAGAGGACGAAGTGTAAGTCCAAGGGGGCAATAAGAACTATAGCACACCAACAACTGCGTATGTAACTATAAATTGTTCGTTTTCAACTGACCTGGTTAAAGTCGTCATCTTGATCCATGTCAAAGACTCCTCCCGGCATGTCAAAACCAGGTCCCTCAAAGTCATCAGCATTAAAGTCGTTATTATTCTTAGCAACTTCTGGATTATTAAACACGCTACGAGTTTCATGTGCTCCATCCACTAATGATTGTCGCAGCTGCATTCAAGAGAAGAGAGTTTAGCGGTGACTTATCACCAAAGTGCATAAATGAATTTCAGTATTTTAGTTTAACAGCAGGCAAACCTTCTCAAAATAAGGCAGGGGTTCAGATGCCTGCTGTCTTTTATGAGTGTGAACAAGTTTCTCCCAGAATACTTTAAGTTGAGGATCAGTGGGTCCATCCGGTTTTGCTAGAGGAAACTCTGGGGCAGCAGATACTTTCTTTTTGCGCGTCTGCATTCTGGGAATTTGAACTTTAACAAGCAAAAACAAATAGCAAACATGTTGAGTCATACATGATTTTCAATCACGGAGGAACAAATTGTAAGGAAGCAACCTTTTCTAAAAGGTCTAACTTTCAAGTTTCCAGGCTGATGTGGCTTCAAGGGCTCCCAAGGATCTTCTTCATCACTATCATCATCGTCATCAAAACACTCGGGTTCAGAGTGATGATCATCCATATGGTAATCGAAATTGCCCTTATCAGGGAAATTGAACGTGGCAGGATCAGGATCAGGATCACAAGGAGCTGCAGAAGGTTCACCAACATTATTCTGTTTTTTTTGGGCGGTTGACTTCCTAGCAGTGCCACCAGACTGTCGTACAGGAGAAGTAAAAGTGTTGCGACCCTTTGAGCGTAATGAACTCCTTTGGGGGAAACCATATTGTCCTTCCTCAGAGATGTCTCCTTTCAAAAAACCATCAACCACTGTTGCCTCACAAGGATCCAAAAGAATAAAGTCGCGATACAAATCATGGGTAGCCAACTGTGAGTTAACATATAAAGTAAGCGAGTCAGACAAAAGGAGAGACATAAACCAACAAGGAAACAAGCAGTGAATGTACCAGATATGTTTCGAGCTCTCCTCCATCACCAGCAGAATCACCTTCACATACTACTAGATTTGCAGGAGTCTTTAGTAGGCGATTCTGAAAAGCTTCCTTAGTTGATTGGCTATCAAGGCAATGCTTCGGATCCACTGCAATGGAAATGGTTAGGAACAGTTATCTGGTTACATGAAGAGATTACTGCTACACTCATGGCCACATCCTACCTGGAATATCATCTAAACACCAGAATTGGTCATCATCTTCATTACGTACTGCACGAGAAGTGCTAGCTTCAGTCTGAGATGCTGGATTCTCTTCTTGATCTTGTGTTCTGTTATATTATACATTAGGTGCATAAGTTGATATAATGAACATCCAATACAAGCTCACTGGTCCAAGGAAACAAGCCATACATCATAATAAAAATAACCGAACTAAAATTTTAATTTAGGCTCCTGCACTTTCAAGTGCATCCTTATTTCAATGTGAATGCATTAATTTGATTAAGTTCAAGTAGATCAGAATTAAAGCATTTCCACATACACCCCACTTCAACTTTTTACTTGATAACAAATCCAAATGCAAGGAATAAGAGAAACACAGGAATATTCTAATTAAAGGTTTGAAGACAAAACTAGCTTCACCATTTCATTTGGCAAACAAGTAGGACAAAAAAAGAACATTCGATTAACACATCAGAACTGTTACCAGCAAGGCCAGACACATGGACTATTTTCTGCTATACTTAGGAATTTAAATGAATTGCCAAATAGTTCACATCAGAGACATTTGAATATAGATGTCATCAAGATTCAAATTACTTGAACCTACCATCATGCTAAAGCATGTACGTTATTTAAGATAAACTCATCCCAGACACTAATATCATGTAGACCATGCAACTAACAAGTTACACACCTTCTAGAAATTGGCACCACATTGACAGCAACAATTCTAATCTGTAAACTACATTCCAGGAAATCAGTTAGCGTTGGCAAAAACCCAGTGGGGCAACTTTTGATCATATAGACTTTCTCATTTACTTTTACATTTGAGCCACCAATGTTTCATATAATATGGGGAATTTATGAGTCCCTCCACTTTTGTATCCATAAACTTGGCGAAAGGAATACTTGATTAGCATCTGGGAATATTTTTTTCTACAGGCTGAACACTGACTTAGCACAAAATGCAATATTACCTAATCTTTATTTGAGTCAAAATCCTTATTACAAAAACAGGCATGCATGCCCTTCAGCCACAAAATTCACGCACATAACTTGCTAAAACTGTGTCAAGTGTTTAGACAGACATCCTTAATGACTGACCCCTTAGTTGACAACCCTCTTGGCATAATTGATTACACCTGAAGCTTGCTATTATCCCTGAGAACTTGAAAGCTCCAAGAATTTCTCAAAACTCAAGCTTGTATGTTTAGGGCATGTTCCTTTCCCATATCCTGATATGGGATATGGGTATCAAAGTGATATATCAAGATATTAATACTTTACTTTTTTATTGATTTTAATATCTCTAGAAATTCTTTTGCTCCCCCTTCTCCATCTCACGTCTCCCTCCCAAGGCATCTTGCCAAACGCAGGTATTAGATATCAGATATCAATCTCATACCCATATCATTATATCGATACCGATACCAATATTTGATATACTTGAGATACTGTATATGGGAAAGGACCAGGCCCTTACTATTACTCCGCCTCCTTTGATGGAATTAATTCTATGACATACTATTCCAACAGCTTTCAATGACATAATATGTCTTCTCCACTCAAATATCAAAGATCCCTTATATTGGATAGTTTATTAGTCTCGGTACACTGAATATATATACTGCAACAAATTGAAGAAAAACTAATAAACACGCTCATAAAATACGATTGCTGAAACATTCATGACTGAAGCCCTAAAATGTTTCAAACGCTCAAGATATGTGAACATATTTAGCTGAAATTTGTAAGGACACGTTGCACCGACTGCAACGACAGATGAAAAAAAGATAGCATATTGACACCATACTTGAAACTTGCACAACATATGGCACATGAAGGTGGGAAATTTCAAACCTCTTCTGAGAAATGAAGTCCAAAGCTTGCAACACTAACGAGTAAAGATACTCAACTTTACGACTGTAAACCTGTATAGACCCTTGAAGCAGCAGAGCAGCTACAACGTCCCCCAAAGTCGCACAAGCGCAACCAAAAATCAAAGTCAGAAACCAACCAATAAGTAAGACGGGGGAGTTTTAGAGTTAGGAAAGCGGACCTTCAGCGAAATTGATGGAGAAATTGGCAGCTTCACCACCAGTGATTTCACCGGAACAAATTTTCAAAAGGTATTCTTCAAGGCTTTTAGCAAGATCAACGGCCCAATTGGTTTCCAAATCCCTATGCGGCTGCACAATATGAAACCGACTACTTCCTTCCCCATCAATCGGGGCCTCTTGTCCCTCAGTCATCTTCTACGACAAAATATGGAGTACACCATTGCTTATTACCCCCGCTAGGAGCATTAAACCCTACAAATTTGGGAATTTCGTGAAACCCTAAATTTGGGTACTGGTCCTTTTGCTCTTCTGGGTAGATCTCTACCTTATTGACCCTTCGCCGGTAAAAAAAAAAAGGACGGAACTGTGGGAATGGAATTAGAAACAAGCCGTCGGAAAACTGAATCTTGTGGGTACTGCCAAAGGCTGAATTTTGGGTCGACGGAGGGAGAAGAGAGAGAAAAGGGGATGAGGAGAGAGAAGTGGGATTCAAAAATGTTTTTGGTAAGAAGAGGTTTCCCGCTTGCCCCGAGGCCAATTCCGTGGAAAATAAGCTGCTCGTCGGCGAAGCACTTTCAAAAATAATTTGCTCGTTGACGAAGTTGTTGGGCCGATGATTGATGAGGCTAGCACAGGTAGCCCATTGGTCATGTGTTCATCAAACGGGCTTGGGCCTACTTGTTGTAACCTTTAGATGTGTTTTTGTACGGTTCGTTCATATTTGCATTAGAGTATATTTTAGTTTATCATTTTTCTTTGATTCGAAAAAAATTAAGTTAATTTTGGCAAAATCCTTATCTCACATTAATTATTAGAATAAAAAGGATGATTGAACAATAAAGGGAATTTGTCTTCTCTTCGGTTGGACCGGAAGGATGTCCCTTTGTTTACGAGATTTGCTAACCTTATTTATTGTTTCGTGAACACATGTTTTGAAGCGTGGTAGGCCTTGCGCCTGCCAGCGGTGTATAATTAATGGCCGAGTAGCTTAGTGCACTCCTTCTTTACCGCCTTCTTTAATGGTCGTTGAAAGGTTCATTCTTCCTATCTTGCTTCCTACGTTCGTTGCTTTCCTGTGATGGAATTTAGTATTTTTGTCGTCTAATTGTAAGTTTGTCGTTTTGGCTCTTTGTACCCAATATTTGTGTTGATAATCCACTCGGTATTCCCGCTTCTTGTTTAGTCTATTAGTTTTGTCATTTTTGATTCTGTCAAAACACGCGTAACTATGCTGTTGGAGAATTTCTAATTGACCGTCAACATTTTGCAATTGTTTGTGTATGTTTCCGAATTTATCTCGACTTCATTCCTTTAGTTTTTGTTTAAGTAAATGTGCCTTTTTCGCGAAGTTGAACATATGTGTGTCTAGGAACTGTGTTCTCCATACTTGTTTAATAAGGCTCTCGCAATCTTTTTTTGCATCCACATTGTTTCAAACCTAAATGGCTTATTTTTTATGGTTGAGTGTGTGTTTTGAAGTTGCATGGATATCATGCAATGGTCTAAAGTCGTAAAGGTGTGGTTTCTAGTGTCAAGTCCAAGGTAATCCTGAATGGTTTCGAGAGAGGTCACTATTCTATCTAATTTCTCGTAAGTGTTATCATTTCCTTCTTTCTTTTTCTTCCATGTCAACAAGTTACCTTTAGTAGGCAAAACTCAAAGGTTAAGTTGATGGGAAAATTGTTCTAGACGGTCAAACTTGTTATTGGTTAGAGGTGCCCCTTCTTTTTTATCCGAAGGTTCCAACAATTCATTGTAGTCACCGATTAGTATCATCGGCAGGCTAACATTATTCATTTTTATCTAAGCTATGTCCAAAAATCAATCTTCATTTGTTCATTAGGAGCATAGATGAAGAAAATCATGGTTTCAAAGTTGGTGCAGGTATTTACGTGTTTAACCATACAGTATCGCTCTCCAAATTTCACAATTTCAATTTTTTCCCCTTTTAATTGATAATCTTTCCATAAGAGACACATACCCCCTGCAAATCCCATAGTTGGAATGATTTTTTTTTTTATCAAAGCCTGCATTTTCCAAACTCTTTCTTCTAGTTCTACCTTGGTTTTTGATTCAGCCAACATTATCATTTGGATGTGTTCGTTTTTACATGCTATATTTATGTAGGTCCAAAAATTCCTTTTCTTCATTCCTCTGCAATTCTAGAAAGCAATCTCATTTATGAGTTATGATAGGGAATGGGAGGTTTGCTCCCTTTTAATCCAAACCTATATTGGTAAATATTTACTATTCCGGTACTTGAATTGTATCTAAAAGAATAATTGTTTATAAAACAAAAAATTTTGTGACAAGCAAGCCTACAGGGCGAAGAGCTTTGCTTTTTAATTCCTTCGACTTCAGTTAATACACTAGTAGTGTAGCATATTTTGGTTACGACACCACTCTTTGTTGGGATAGTATATACATTTAGTTTTATAATCCTTAAAGTCAGATATCCTTTTCATGTTACAGTACTGCGGGGTTCCTCTCCATATTTTAGACAACTGGAGCTTCCTGATAACCTTATGCCATTGTATTCTCTTGTTGATCCGATAATGACCATGCTTATTTGAATTACACTTTTGATCCCTTGAATATTGTTTGTTTAAAATATGGTGCAAAATCATTAATTTTTGTTTCAACTTGGAACTTGCCATCATTGATGATCCATAAGAAATATAATTGACGAAACTCTAAAGAAAAATAGTGGGAGATTTTTCGATATTCACCACAATATATATTGTTCCTGATTTTTGAGATTTGATTAGCCAACATAGAACATCATGAACACTTTTAAGATCAACAGTAAACAAACACAAAATGCTTATTTGACCTGCCACCTTACTGTTCAACTTAGTGTGACTCATGGTTACTCTAAAACACTCGATAATTTGGACTTAGAATGCAAAACAAAGTAATTTTTTCACTATTTTTCTTTTGCTGTAGGAATTGTTCATGTTCATTGTTTGTGTTGGTTCCTCAATCTTCACTATGATTCGCTCCTACCCTAATGGTTCTCCTTTGACAATGACCATTTGAGCAAATAAAAAACACTGGACAGAAGAAAGGAGAATGTAAATGATCTTCGAGTTTCTACATAAGTAAATTTTTCGGAAAATCACCATGACCATATGCACATAAGAACAATGGAAATATTGTTGGAAATATTGTAGTACAATTTCAAAGAAGATGAACCAAGAATCACAAGTCCCGTTGAGAAACCTCTTTATTTGTTCCGGTAGTTTTGTTTTTCAGAGATTCTCATCTCAATCTCCACAAAATGGACGAGATTGATGGTTGATCATGAGTGAATCAATGTTATTGTTCAGATTGGCAAAGATGTCCAGTTGCCATAAAGGATTTTTGAACCTGCAAAAGAGCAAAGGAAAACAAACATTAGAAATACTACAAAGGGAGAAGAGAGAAAAAACAGGTACAATTAGCAACTGTAAATTATGTAGTTTGATCATCATTTTTTTTGAAATTGATGTAGATATACGTTGGTCTCGCGAAGCTTTCTATCTGTGGTGGAAACAGAAGTTAGCATCTTGTAACGATATTATTTTAAACAACCAACAGTCTTTATCGAGGCCTACACAACACTTTCCAAATTGGCATCCAAATGGTTTTGTTTCTCTTTGACTCTTGTTGATATGTTTGTTTTTATTCCATGCATTGAGGTTGTGTCCAACCTCAACAGAGGAGACAAAAACAATCACGTTCTTCATTGATTCTATCTTAGTCTCACAAACTATCACAAAAAGCAACAATAGGTTCCACACATATAGATTTAGATTTGAGCTAAAAGAAATAGCATGGAAAACCAATAATGGAACACTTGGTTCTAATACTTCCACCTGCAAAAATGTCATTAATATTAACAATTCGGCACAAGAACATCATGCTACTTCCTGAGGGGATAACATTAGTACTAGAAAGAGCGTTTATGACCCCTTTGATCTCTTGTTCGTTGTTGAAGTTCCTAGTTTTCTCTTGTTATCCAGTTTTAACTTCTTCATTGTTCATATAGGACTGAATTTTCTTTCATCCATCTTCTAATCTTTCAAGAGTAAACCAGATTCTAATAGGTAGACATGGATTCTCACTTGCAATATCTACATCTTATAAGTTTTCAATGTTTATCCAGATTCGAGATAAACATAACTATATTCTGATATTTATTATTTTGGTTCTATTTTCCAAGTAGGAGAGAGTAATTAAAATACAGCTAATCATCAAGGGTATCTCGTACCCAAATTTCAACAAAATCGAATAAAGCATGCCACAAATAAAATTTTATCTATAACAATATGGACACAAATCACAATAGTTTGATGGTGAAGGTTTGATTTATTCGGTGCTGATTGGACAAGTCTAAACAACCAACCTTTTGGCTGTATACAAATAAGACCACGCATCAGTAGAAAGTTAAACACCAGGAAAAGTGAAAGATTTACCTTGTTTGTGCAGATGTTAACACTCAAAGATCTTAATTGATTGATTTTGATTTTGCTTCTCAAAGGACTTGGTCTAAGGGTAGCAGAGAAACTCGCTTCAATCATCACTAGACCGACTTTGGTCGAGGAAAGCCCTGCTTATTTCCCCACTCGCTTGTGCATTTTACAGCCGATTTTCATCTGAGCTGCGATAGAACAGAACGGTGAACAGTGAAACTTGCTTGGTCTAAAGAGATCATGGGTACTCGCATTAAACGTCCTTGGATCGTCTTCGGTCGGAACAAGCCCTTGTTCTTTTTTCACCACTCGCTTGTGGTTTTTTATTGTCTATCTTTATCAGGGCGGCCATTGAATAGAGCGGAGAAAACCAAGGGTACATCAGAGCTTTTACTTGTCTTCTCCTTTGCCGACGGCGCGGCGTGAAATGTGCTTCGAATAGTTTCTTCATTCTTCTCCATCTGGGCGAGAAACGTTGTTGAAGATCCCAACTAGGGCACCAGGATTGGAGAAAGATCGTATGTCGCTCTTCATGAATGGGTAGTTGATGTTTGGGGATTATGAGTAGGAGGCTTACTCCACATCGAAGGATGAAGAAGAACGATTCGGAGCTTTTGCACCAGATGCTCTTTATTTCGAGTTCTGGTTGTTCAGGCAAGAATGGATCGAGGTGATTTGGGGAATGGGTTTTCGTGGAAGATGGTTGGTGAGGGAGCGTGGAGTGCACGTGCAGGCGCATTCTCCTCTCTTGTTTATAGGGTTTTCTTGGTGTGTGTTTTTTTTTCAATTTTTTATTTATATATTTTATTTTTTTTATAAGGGGTGTTTTATTGCAAATAAATGAATACTATGGGTGATTTTATGCTAAAAAGTTTATAAAGGGTGATTTTTTGCAAAAATTGATTATTAAGGATGATTTTGTAGTTCCTCTAAATTTTATTACCTATGTACACAAAATAATCAAGGTTTAAAAACTACTAGCTCATACACAAATTATCTGATAATAAACCACAAATGGAAAACCATGGAGAAAAACTAAACCTACATTTTTTAAATGTGGGTTGGTTTTGTGGCAGTTGTAACATTTTTCAAGGAAAAAACTACTACGAAAACCTATAAAAAAAAGGGGTAGTGAAAAAGTTTTAGATTTTTTCAACTGATTTTGCCGTAAATATTTTTAAAATTTGGATTTTTTTTAATGAGAACAAACATTCAACTCCCTATCGTAAGACATATCTATATATATTACTAAATCAGCACCCATTTTGTCCACGTGTTAACCTCTTAGGCCGTCCACATCAGCTTTTTTCCAATTTATTTACAGATTTGCCACAACGTATTTACAGATTTGCCATTAATTATTTTATAAGAAAATTTTTTATTAGAATTTGTAAACAGTCATCATGCCACATCAATTTTAAAAAAATAAATGATTAAAAAATAAATAAATCTACCTATCTACCAATCAAAACTAGCAAACTGATATACTTTAACTCGATTTGTTGAGAAAATCTAACGCAAATATTCTAACAAGATTTGATACATTTGTTTAATTTAAAACTAAATCAAATTTTGCCCCTCTATGTAAAAGTGATAATATATTAAGGTATAAATATAATACTCGAATAATAATTTTTGTGATAGAATTTTAATTATTTAAAAAAAATTAATCCTCATATGTTAGTCATATTAATTAATAAAAATAATTTTTACTATAAATTGATATAAAATATATGATGCATGATAGTGAAAATATAATCTTTATTTAGACAATCCCGCACAAGGTGCGGACACTAAACTAGTTATTAATAAAGAGAATTACAAACGTGTGACACGAGGGAGGGTAACCCCTCGTAAATCATCGAGAATTAAAGCTCTAACACTAAGTGGGGGGACCTAACGGCGATGAGCATCAAATCATAAGTAAAAGCTAAGTAAGCCAAGGAGTCAGCAAATCGATTACCTTCCCTAAAAACATGATTGGAACTTACAATCCAGTCTCGAATAATGAAGCCTTGATAGTGAGCTACCAGGCTAGGAAGCGGGCGTGCATTACAAACCCCTTTCTCAATAAAACCGACTACAAGGAGCGAATCTAGCTCCACCTCCACTTTCCAAAAGCCCATCTCCCATGCAAGATCCAACCCATGAATGACTCCCCACATTTCTATAATATGTACCGAAGTAGCACCAAGATTCACAACAACTCCATGAACTCATTCCCCCCATATCATCCCTCAAGACTGCCCCTGCTACAACAAGGTTAAGGACCCTCTCGATGCCCATATATATTAACATTTGTCCACCTTGCTCGCGGCTTACGCCATCTAACTAGTACTTCCTTTTTTCTCTGTGACATCGGGCGTTTACTCCTTCTCAAAGCCTCTACATACTCATCGTAATAACGCAGAAGAATCCTAGCTTTATTAGTAGCAATATGTCCCTCCTCGAAAACCATTGCATTACGCCATCTCCATATCCACTATAACGAAATGACATACAAGACACTTCAGTTCTTTTGTAAGGATGTGACCGATCCAATACACACATTTTCGAAGAACCAATCGTCCCAGCTCATACCGAAGAAGACTCTACAACTTTGTAGGAACAAGTTGTGACCAAACATTTTGTGAAAACGGGCAATCCCGTAGAACATGGATCAAGCTTTCGTCAACAGCCGGGCACGGAGGACAACGGGGAGAGTCCGCTATATGCCTTCGAGCTCGCTCCATGTTCATGAGAGGGATTCCCCATGCAAACTGCCAAGTACCGAATGCGCTCATGCCCATGAAGCTTCCATATCTGCTGGAACAAGGTCTCACGTACCTGGGTTCTTGGCCTAGCTTCCATAACTTTATTATATTCTAAAGCAACTGAAAAAATATGATCCTTCATTAGGAGCCATCAAATAGAATCTGAACCATTTTGATCCCACAACCCCGAAGCAAGAACACGAAGAATGCTAGAGTTATCAAGGCGACATGACAAGTACCTTGTAAGACCCGAGGTCTTAGGGACGTTCTCCCCATACCAACCATACTCGCGCAAAAAACTTTCCAGGAGGTCACCCATCTTAAAATTGCTCCCGCACAAGCACGCTTAACTCCAAAGTTATTTGTCCTCACTCTACCACTAAAATAGAAGATTTTTTTTTGACATGAGTAGCAACCCATCGTTATAAGTTAAACACAAATCCCCATTCAAATGATGCGGGATGACAATTTTACGGGATGTTACAACTCCCCCACTTAAACTCCCGACGTCCACGTCAGGCCAAGGACCGTCCACCGAGCTGAGTGTCCCGCCTAATAGGGCAAACACACTCCTAACTCAGGGTTAGATCTGATACCATCTATAAGACCCGAGGTCTTAGGGACGTTGTCCCCATGCCAACCATTCTCGCGCAAAAAACTTCCTAGGAGGTCATCCATCTTGAAATTGCTCCCGCACAGGAATGCTTAACTCCAGAATTATTTGTCCTCACTCTACCACTGGAAAAGAAGAATTCTTATTGGTATGGGTAGCAACCCATCCTTATAAGTCAATAAAAAATCCCTAGTCAAATGATGCGGGATGACAATTTTACGGGATGTTACATACCTCAAGTCCCAGCTGCTATCGTCTCGCCATACATCTCTCACCTTCATCTCCTTTTTAGTTTCACTTAACGGAATTTGACAAGAGTGCAACAAAGGTTTCGTCGACACCTATGCATCACTCCAAGACCGAGTTGACCTTCCATCCTTGATACTTCATCAAGATTTGGTACTATCACCTAATTATAGGCCCTAATAATACCCCTCCACACATGAGAATCTCCTTCCATGCACGACAATTGGTTCGGCCATTCAGGATAACACACCATATACTTCCTAAGTAAAATTTGCGCCCATCTTTGTTCTTTTCTGTTAAAACATGCACCGCCCCGACTTACTAATCATGGCCAAGTTGGACCCCGCTGCCATTCGTAATCCTAAGCCCCCATTCTCCTTGTCCTGACATAACTTGTTCCATCTTATTAAATGAATTTTCCGACTACCATCTTTACTCTCCTAGATAAAGTCACTAGAAGCAACATAGTATTCATATAATAAAGGGGCATTGCCGACAAAACCAATTTAACAAGTGTGGTACCCCTGCCAAACTAAGCCTATTGTCTTTCCAACCGCCCAACCTTGTTGAAACACGTTCGAGTAGTGGGTTGAAGACTTCCTTTAAACCGATTCATGAACAATAGGAATACCTAGGTAAGCTCCCAAATTACGTGTATGAGGAATACCACAGTCCACACTCACTGCTCCTCTAATGCACCTCTCATGTTGTGTGAGATAAAGATACGTGACTTTGCTAGGCTTAGTTTCTGCCTTGATGTCCCACAAAAATCCTCAAGGATTTGCTTAAGAACTCGGATTTGAGAGATCGTAGCTTCCGCATAGAGAAGAATATCGTCCACAAAAAACAAATGTGAGAGAGAAGGACCTTCTCTAGATAATGTCATGGGCTTCCACTTACCCTCATTCATCGCTTTCTCAATCATATGTCCAATCCTCTCAAGACATAACACAAAAAGATACGGAGAGAGTGGATCTCCTTGTCTTAATCATCTTGTCATAGAGAATTCCTTTGTCCCAAGCACTCTCATAGAGTTTGGACTAATGCATTCTTTCACCCTATCCACCCAATTCGTTGACAGTTGAGTGTCCTGAAGAGTCTCAACAATAAACTCCCATCTCAACCTATCATATGTTTTCTCGAGGTGTAGTTTCAACGCCATCCATCATTTCCTCCCTCTCTTCCTCTTCATAGAGTGAATAGCTTCTAGTGCTAGCATGCACAATATTATCCGATATCAATCTACTCGGGATAAAACTCGCTTGCAAGGGGCTAACAAGGAAGTTCATGACCGGTTTAAGGTGGTTCGCAAACATCTTGGTGATTACCTTATAAGATACATTGCAAAGGCTTATAGGTCGGAATTGTTGCATCATCTCAGGCTTTGCAACCTTCCCAATGAGAACAATAAGTGTCTTATTCGTCGATGTCGGAAGGGTTCCTGAGTAAAGAAAATCCCTAATGAAATGGATAAAGAAGGTCCCACCGTACTCCATAATTTCTCGTAGAAGATAGGTTGGAAGCCATCGGGCCCTGGCGCTTTCAGATCTCCCATGCTCTTGATAGAAAATTCAATCTCCTGGTCAAAAAAAGGTCGAGAAAGCTCCGTCAACTAATTACTAGATAGGCTCGGGAAGCCCCCTCTCGGAATAGGATAGAGCTTATGCGTCTCACTTGGCCCATATAACTCCTTAAAATATTCAGTGGTAAGCTTTTCAAGACTCCCTTGATCAAAGCACCATTATTCACCACTCTCGGTCTTAAAAGCTTCAGTCTTATTACGTTTCCTTCTGATGATAGTCGAGAGATGGAAGAACGAAGTAATTCTGTCCCCACGCAAGAGCCATTAATGACTCGATTTTTGGCACCACAAATCTCCTCTTGCTCCATAATTTTATCGATCTCACCTCCAACTATTCTCTCTTCATTAATTAGAGCTTTTGTGGGTTGGATGGCTAAATCCGAATAGAATTCTTCCAACCTCTTCATGAGTATCTCTTTTCTTTGATGGATACTTCCAAAAACATCCCTATTCCATGCTTTCAAGACTATTTGCAACCTTTCAAATTCAAGGGGAGACAACTAAGATTCTTCCATGCATTGTAGATAAGCTGCTTGAAATCCGGGTGACAACACGACGCCACTTGAAACCAGAAAGGCCTACATTTAGGATTTCCCATACTCCCATTGTCAAGGCAAAAATCTAACAGATTATGGTCATATGAGAGGCGGGGAGATGCCTAAATGAGGCCATCAACCACTTGAGACTGCCTGCCGGACTCACTAAAATCCTATCCAACCTTTTAGAAACTCGATGATGAGGTGAGCGTCCTCAAGCCCAGGTGAATGGAGATTCGACATACCCGATATCAATGAGTTGATTATTATCTACCTAATGTCCAAAAGCAACCAACGTCTGAGAAAGGCGATTGGAGCCGCCTTGACACTCCTCTATACTTTTGGTTACATTCATGTCACCACCCATGAACACCGGCAAAGTGGAGGCTGCAATAATCAAAGAAATCCTCTCCCAAACATCTCTCTTTCGACTCCGGTCCGGAGCAATTACGATACTATTGACGTAAATACCGAGTCCCCTGCCCGACCATAGCATGGATGAATCTTCTATCTTTTGTTAAAACTTGGATAGGGCAATTCATAGAGTCGCATAATAGCCAAATGCCCCGACTTTGCCCCATAGCCTCAACTCTTTCACTAGAATCAAAACCAATACTCTCACAAATAGAGTTTGTCACTATGCTTGAGCAATGAATTTTGGAAAGAGCTAGAAAATTTGGGTTTTGTTTCCTTATCATGTATCTCATGGATATTAGGAATCTCCTCTTCACCGTACCACAACTATTCCACAATATTCCTATCATTAAGACATGGGAAAGAGGGTGCTTGTTAGCATGAAATATGACTATATTTTAGGCACTTGTTTTAGTTGTTTTTCCCCTTTTATTGTGTACATGGATATGAGTTTGAAGCATTTGTTAGTACATTCACCTACTTTGTCGATATAGAGATCTACACAAGTTTTGTTTTGTTTTTAGGTGAATATAGGTTGGAGTTGGAGCATATAGAGAGGAAATGAGTGATTTGATGATGTTAGATGTCACGAGGATACCTTGGAGAAGCTAAGGAAGGAGTTTGATTTGAGAAATTGATGAAAAGAAGGCTTTCATGAAGGAAATTGATCTTCTACGGCCTAATGAGGCATTCCATGGTCGTGGTTTCAACATCTAGAACGTGGAAAGGGATTGGAGAGCACCAGGAGGTTTCACGGCCAAAACCACGGCCGTGGAATTATGTACTTGATCGTGATTTCTTCGACGTTTCCACGCGTCATTTATGCCACGTCAGCAATAGTTATCGGGCTTTTCTCGTAACCCTATTTTTCCTTATAAAAAGGCTGAAGAAAGGAGATATAAAGGGACTTACATACTCTCATTCAACCCTAGTTTTGGAAACGCGGATTGACGGCCAGCATTCAGGGTTAGAGAAGATCCCGAGGAAGACGTGATTGGAAGATTGTGTACTTTGGAGATATCTTAGGGTTTACATTCGAAGACGGATTGACATCCCGTTCTTCATTGTTCCCATAGATTGTTGTGAGGATTCCTGTTACCTTATTTTCATTCATTGAACACATACTAATATTGTTCGGATTTGAGATTGAGTTATTGATTGTTATTGAGTTTTCGAGGTTTTCATCTATTTCCTCTTTAAACTTAATTATTGATTTGATAATGTTGGTTATTGGCTAAAACCCTATAGCAATTCTAAGGTGAATGGTTGATAGTTGTGGCTTAGATGATGATAGATTGAACCAAAACAGATTGAACCCTGAGAGTTGTGAGAATCTCGTCGACAACCCTAAACCACGGTCTGTTCTTGAGTTCCACGGCCGTGGTTTCTCAAGAACTACCCGTGATTTCCCTCTGTCGTACGTTTTTGCTTTTACTTTAATCCAAAGTTAAGAGATTGACCTTAACCTAGCCTTGGCTTGCCTTTCCTAGGTAGTAGTGAGACTCAACATCCTCTATTTCGGTTTCGAATGTCACAACCTTAACCGTTTTGGTTTGTCTTTGATCCTTTGGGTTGAGTTCGGGTATTTGAGATTAATTCACATCTTTAGATCCTTTCTATAATGAAACCTCAACAACCTTTATAGAGAGAGTCTTTGGGTGAGATATATAGGGTTTTGGAACTTCACCGTACAATACCTTACATTAGTTATACCTTTGAAATCCCGACTCTCTCCTTATATCTATAGAATATCTTGAATCGATCACCACAATTTGACACCTGGATCTTTAGGATTGTTGTTTTCCCCGATATATTTACAAAGCTTCTATTTTATTGCTCGATTACTTGTGAACTGAATTTGATCCCCCAAATCCCTGAGTTCGATACTCTGGAATTGTTGCTTTACTACGCCGATCCGTACACTGCGGGTTCGCTTATTTAATTTCAATTTTATTAATTTAAAGCTTATTTGCACGCACACCTTACGGACGAACAGTGCTACTACCCAAGGATTCTTAGAGTTGAGAATCCGGAACAAAGGAAACTTGCAACCTAACCTCAACTATTATGTTATCAATTTCCAAAGAATTCGCCGGGCTTATATGCCCCTCACTTGTCTCCCCATGGCCCCCAGCTATCATGGCCACAAAGACAACGTCCTCCGGTACTGTTCTATTCAGAATCCTTACCTGTTGAGAATTAATCTCCATCCTCCATTGTGTCACATTAGACATTGCCACACTAGTCTTATTCTAAGAACCTTCCTTAGGTTGGGAAAGAATCGTTGCCTTATCGGGTCTCAAAGTACCCTGTAGTCTAACCCGTTTCCTAGTCTAAGCCTTCAACCCTTCGTCAACCCCATAACCCTGTAAATGTTGTACAACTTGTTTTCCTTTCCCTTGGAAACTGTTAACACATTCATTCATAACACTCCTATTTTCTTCATTACCATGATACACCACTTGGTTGTCATTCATCCCCTTTGCTCCAGGTAAAGCCTTCCCAAAGGCAACTTGCCTTCTACGAGGTGTAACACCCGGTGCTTTGGAAGATCTTTAGGATAGACCTTGGGAGGTTTACCCGCAGGGGTGGCCACTGTTTCCCACGGGACGGGTAAGCAGTGGGCCGCATCGTTTTGTTCCGTAACCGATGACGGTCACAAAACCCTACCTTTAAATCTTGTAACCCTACTTCCCTTTTTCCTTTTCTGAGTTTGCCGTCAGTTTTTGGAGCTTCACCTTGGGAGATTTACGTAAGTAAAGTTCTCTCCCTTCCCTTCTTCTCTTTTATCTTCTCAGTTGCTTCTCATTCCTTCCTTCATCTCCGTCTCCTCTTTTGGTTTCTGTCACAACGGTGCCATACTGTTTTCATTCACCGGACTGCAACGAGTTGCCCTTGTAGAGGGCGTCCCTGTGGATTCCGTAAGAAACCCTCGTTTCTTCGATTCCGTGGATAAGAAAGGGTAAGTCATTCTTCTTTTTTGTCACTTTGGTCACCAAGAGGCTACATGATGTTCTGATTGAGTAGGCACAAGATTGCAGAAAAGATTGAAAGAGAAAGAAGACCGAGCACGAAGAAGGAGAAGTCAAAGATCGTTGTCGTCAATGCCGCGACCGCGCCTGCACTTCCGTGCAACTGCGCCTCATTGCCCCCTTCCTTGCTCTTGCCGCAGGTGCAACCTTTGTGTCCTTCCGCCCCTGCGCTAGTTCACCTCCGCGGGTGCGCTTTTCATCCAGTGAGACACTTAAATCGTTCTTTTTACTTAAGTGTGGGATTTTGGTATGTCTTCCCTTCTTCCTTGTACCCTTTGAGGTGATGTAGTATCATGATAGGTGACCTAGCATGATCTTGAGCAAATCCCATGTAGTGCGTTAGTTTTAGGATAATTTCTGAGTTGCGTTGGGCTTTAGATTGGGAACTACTAGGATGCAATTTTATATGGATGTGTTCACTAGTACAAAAATAGAATCTCTTAGGGGGTTTTTTATTGAAGGGGAAGGCGGTTTTTCCTTCCCCTTTATACGTTCCCCTGAGAAATATTTCTCAGGGGTTATTTTTAACCCTTGAGAAATAAGTGGCAAGGATGACGGTTTTCTAAAAAAACCCTGAGAAACATCTCTCAAGGGTTTTTTAAAAACCCCTAGACACATCTCTCAGGAGTTTTTAGAAAAAACCCTGAGAAATGCATAATCGTGATTTTTTTTTTAAATTACAGGACATTCAAAAAAATAGAAACAATTAATCGATTTTATTTTGGATATTTTATTACTAATCAAAACATCAATATTTTTTTAATACAATTTTAATAATCTCACCAAACTTAGTCATAATGATAAAAATACACTTCATCTATTAAATTCTCAACATTCAAAATCAATAATCTATGCAAAAATACATTGTACTTTGAATTTGCAGAAAAAAAAAACATAGAAGATATCTTAGTCATGTTACTAAAGCCTCACCCAAGAGGATTGCCAATTACTGATTAATGATAGCCGAATCAGAAGTTCGGATTTGCTTCTGAAGTGCCTTAGCTGACATTTCTTGCCTTGTCCACCGCTTCTAATAAGCCAAAGTTATGCCGGAACCGCATCTGCACTTGCAACACATGCACATATATCTTCACTATGACAACACAAACTCCATAAAAACATGTGCAACAACCTCTCTAGCTTTATGTGACCCTCCCTCCAACAGCTGTACTAGTGGAGGAATCCCACCCGCAGCAGTAATTGCCCACTTGCTTTCTTTGACTTCATACAACAAAATTGCCAAAAGCTGGATGGCAAGTTCTTGATGCTGCTCCCTAGATAGACCCAAAAATGAAATCAACAACTGGATACCTTCTCTCCTTTTCAAGGCAACCCAAAGGCTCCCTCCTTCAATGAACAAACTAGTCAGAGAAACTACCAAGTGCTCTTGAACTTCAACAGAAGTCATAGTTAACAATCCAATTATTTTCTTCTTTGCTTCGGCATAATTTAGGCAAATCGAAAGATTACTGTTGCTATATAAACTTGTCAAGACTTCAAATGGTGCCTCTTTTAACCCAGGTTTATGCTCAAAAACCATTACAGTATAAGCTAGTGCTCCACACATATAAAAATGAATTATATGGAAATCAATCAACAAAAAGTTGCAAATCCAAAGGATGAATATCGAATAAAAATGAAAGACTAAAATGATTTGCTTATAAGTTATGAGAAACAAAAAAAAAAAAAATATCATAACAATTTATAGCCTACTTATTATTTGCTTAAAAACTAATTATTATTATTTTATTTTCAACCCTTGAACATTTATAATATCTATATTAAATTACTCGCCACTCTCACTTTTTCTTTATTTTTGTTTAATAATCATATAAATAATTTTAATATTGAAAAGTATACATGGAAATGATTGCTACTTTAGATGAATTATTTGAATCCTTTCTATTACTCTAAATATAGTTAAATAATTATAAATTTATGCAAACTTTTAACATAAGAAATATTAACGTGGTAGTAGATTTTTATGTAGATTTACCAAAAAGAACAAAGTATAAACTATGAGCAATAGAGAATGACAGTAGGCTCCTAGAAAATCTAATCTTTCAAACACACCTTGAGTTTTCAAATTTTGATAATCTTCTTGAAGCTAGTGAACATCAAAATAGAGCATTAGATTTTCTAGGAGCCTACTGTCATTCTCTATTGCTCATAGTTTATACTTTGTTCTTTTTGGTAAATCTACATAAAAATCTA
>BSUD01000008.1:107851759-108053134 GCA_033239045.1 Fagopyrum esculentum | reverse complement strand
TAGATTTTTATGTAGATTTACCAAAAAGAACAAAGTATAAACTATGAGCAATAGAGAATGACAGTAGGCTCCTAGAAAATCTAATGCTCTATTTTGATGTTCACTAGCTTCAAGAAGATTATCAAAATTTGAAAACTCAAGGTGTGTTTGAAAGATTAGATTTTCTAGGAACCTACTATCTTTCTCTATTGCTCATAGTTTATACTTTGTTCTTTTTGGTAAATCTACATAAAAATCTAAAAAAATTTCTAGTACCAAACCACTTGTGAAGCTCTAAAAAATATTAATCATTACTTATCATCCTATACCACCTACTGATCAACCTTCAAAGGGTTTTGTCACAGATGTATGTGCAACAACATTTTGTTTTCAAACAACAATTTATTTCATTTATATAATTTGAAACCAACAGCTATACCAATAAACATTTTGTCTTCATAGATGTATGCGCAACAACATTTATATAGCTATATAAATCAAGATGGGAGTTAGATGAGCAATACAATAAACATTGTATACAAAGCCAATGGGTCTAATATATGTTCTTTTTGCTGCATATTTTCAATATTTAGCCTCCTTTCAGAGTAACTCAAACTAAAATTAATACATAACCAGTGAAGAATCATGACTAAGTCATAATTGCTGCTAAATACCATATAAAGTAGATGGAATTTGACCATGTTTGTCCTACCTAGTTTAGTAAATTTAGAGACAAGAAAAATCAAAACAATAGCAAGAGCATAATGGAGTATATGCATGACTTCCACTAACATACTAACCTTGATCCATTTCCAGCTCCACTGTATCAAGGTCAATCTCAAGGTTGACAGCTAAAATGGCTAATACCTTAAATTGATTATCAAATCGGACAGTGCAATAATGAGCCTTTTGGAGGTTGGATCAATGTTGCGAATGGAATACAATCAACTCTACTATGGCCTAAATATTGGACTTGGATTTGCTCAGGGGATACCTACATATAAGGAGTTTAATTTGATTAGTAAAATATGATCGCAAGACAAAGGAAAGAAGATTAAGAAAGTACTTACTCAAATGAAAAAGAACTACTGATAATGCTCAATTACTAGCAATGAGCTACTATTTATGCTAGATTCAAAGATCTCCATCATTTATTTTGAATTACGGTACCTAGTCTCAAATGTCAAATATTGCCTTTGATATTCAAATTTCAGAAACACAAGAAACAATACATATTCAAATGAAAAGAGCTACTGTTAATGCTCAATTGTCAATTGTTAGCAACGATCGATGGGTGGGGGAATAGGTCAAGTAATAATTGGCTAATGTAAAGTTTGATATGACAATATTTAACTAGTGTATTGTTTTACAAGTATCAATTTAACATGGGGTGCATTCTTCATTCAAATCCCCCGCACCCATTTATTTCAAGTTTCAATTCACAAAGTTTTGAATGTGATCGATTGTGGTATCTTACTATCACAAAATGGGTAAACAAACTGAAAAGATCAAATCAAACCTGCAGATTGATGGTTGAAGTTTTCTTACCTGTTAAACCTAATGTCCGAACGAAATTGAGCAACTGCATCCACAGTCGTCGATTCTTTGCCATTTAAACCTAATTGCACTCTGCATCCAACAAGAACGAGTTCCAATTGAAGCCTTGCGACAGGTCGAGGCCGTCATTGCAACTGAACCCTAAGTTGTAGCTTCTTTCTCCTAACTGCAATCTACAGCGCGCCCAGTGAGGTAAAGCGATAGATAGAGGCCGGTATAGGCGCTTGAAGCTTTGAGTTGAAGGGCGATTCTTTCTCCCCTGCGGTCAATTCGTTCTCCTCTCTATCAATTTTTGGAGTTGATCAAAGAAGCTCGAAGCTTGAAGCTTTTGAGTTGAAGGCGATAGATAGAGGGCATTGGCGGCTTTATTTTGATTGATTTTCAGATAGAACCGGCCGCCTGATATAAGATAAATTAGGGTTTAGGGCGGTTTTTCTATTTAACCTCTGATAGAAATAGATTGCGAGATTTTAATGAGATTTTTTTTAAGGGGTTCAATAAAACCCATGAGAGTATATTTAAAATTTTTAAAAATATATATAAAATATGTTCTCAGAGGTTATTCTAAAAAAATCCACTAGAGTGTTTTCATATTACAAGGGTTTTATTAACCCTTGAGAAATTACCCCTGCGAGAGACTATTTTTGTACTAGTGGTTGTGGTTGTAATACATTGCCTTGACCTATATCAGGCTTTGAGGAGTGAGTCCAGATCGAGTTGTGCAGATAGCCGAGAGTAGTCGATTTTTGGTAAGTCCATAGGACTTAACTTTCTATGAGATTTTGGTTGATGCTTGAGTGATGTATGTTGTTGTGCTGTGACTTTTTGTATCATACATATACCGACCTATATATTGGCCCACGGGTAACGGACGGTGATCTTTTGTCTAGTTCTCCCGAGGGAGTCTAGGAGGTGTTTCGTGACTGGACCAAATTTGGATACACGGGGAGGGTACCGCTCCACTCCTTATTATATACGGATTGGTGCGCCGAACCACTCCGGCTGGGTAAAAGTCCGAGAGCGAGAGTCTGAGACTTCTCGTGTCACACTTATAATTGAATAAGGTGAATGACTTTAATGAAGATAATAATAACGGAGTTTCTGTGATAGCATGATCTGTGTTTACCTTTACTCTTATATGTGTTTGTGTTTTGGCATTTCCCTCTATATTATAGTTAGCTAACGGTTTATCCGTGTTGTAAGATGCAGTACAGGGTAGGGAAGTTGTCGAGTGATTTGGAAGAGGTGGTCAGTTGGGGTTCTCGCACATGATAGGACGGGTGTGGGTTTACTTGTTATGTTTAGTAGACTTTGATAGTTTATCCACGAATTTCAGTTATATCTTTTGTATCTCGGTTAAGAGTCGGTTATCTTAGTTGACATTGCATAATTTTGTATTGGATTTATATGTTTTATTGTTTGTGCCTTGTTGTAAGATCAGTATTATTGCTGTCAAGCTAGGGCCGGGACCCATTGTGAGGTCCTAGCCCGTGGCGCCCCGAGTCTGAGATTTGGGGTGTTACAATATGGTATTAGAGCCAGGTTGGCAACAATGACACTAGAGTTCTTCTAAAGGTCGAATGATTAAAAGCAGAACCCGAAAGGGGTTTGAGTTTTAAAAAGGATTTTTTTTCAAAGTCATATGCATAGTCGGTTTGGGATAGAAGTACAAATCTCAATAATTTAGTGTAGTTGACCTTTGCATGATAGTTTGGACTTACGTTATAGTATATATATATATATATACATTAGGTGGACCTGATTAGAGTATATGTATCCCGTGCAGATGGAATGTACTAGGACAAGAACAGTTGCAGGACGAGGAAGAGGTCGTCCATCTCTTCCTCCAGCTAGACGTGACGACGCTGCTAGGACTCCTGCCATCCGAGGTCGAGGACGAGGAGGTAGACCTCCGCTAGGGAGAGATCAAGAACGTGTACCCATTACGGAACCGTCAGTTGCGGTTCCTCTACTTGTTGACGCGCTTGTAGATGATGTTGCATAGGGTGCTACGCCCGAGGTTAGAGAGAGGACCACCCCCGACATCGCCAGTGCCTACAAGATTACGTACAACGGGTTGAGGAAGCTTACAAGGTTGGTGTACCACCCCCGGCATCGCCAGTGCCTACAAGATTGGCTGAGGTCTCGTAAAGGGTTACCTAGGTTATAGCTGCACCGGAGAGAGTTGTACCGGTGATTGTCGCTGAGGGTGATAGAGGGCGAGACGAGTTAAGATCGCCAATACCGGATTCCTGGTTGAAGGCTTTCAACCAGCAGCGGGTACCCACTTTCGACGGGAAGGTAGGGCTAGAGGTAGAGCACTGGATCGGCCACGTAGATTCTGCCTTGGAGGCGATCCGTTGGCCAGAGGAGCGGCAGGTGAAGGTAGTTCAGACCTTGTTCCGAGATCAGGCACATTACTAGTGGAGGACAGTTAGGAGTGGAGTTGCTGGGTTGGATCAATTGTTGAGTCTGGTACTAGAGAGTTTCTGCCCTGCATCACTAAGGAGGGACAAGGTACAAGGTTTCCTTGAGGCTGGGTTTGAGGACGTCCCGGTGGTAGAGGCGATCAAGAGGTTCAAAGAGGAGCTAACACTGTTGGGCCGCCGTACCTCCGGTGAACCAGCATGTGTACGTGTTCTCTCGGAGATTGAGAGAGTCTAACCGTTCCTATCTGAAGGGTTGCGACTCCCTGATAGATTACCAAGATCGAGCCTCATCTTATTAGAGGGACCGACCGGGTCCTAGAAGAGCGGCAGAGTCTTGTGGGCCGGAGAAGAGGCAGAAGACCGGGCAAGCTAGCACATGAGTAGGAGCTTCGGGATATAGACGAGTTCGGCCTGTAGAAGATCGGGTTCTGGGTCGTCGGCACCATTTCTGGAGGGTGAACGACAGTGCTTTAATTATGGAGAGCGGGGTCATATTAGGCCCAATTGCACGATACTATTGGTGACTTGCTTTACTTGTGGCAAGACTGGTCATCGAGCTAGCTTCTGCCGCCAAGGAAAAACTCCTTCACAGTAGGGATCATCCTCAGCGGGAGCATAGAGCGGTGGACAAAGGTCATCACTGTTACGCTAGGAAATAGCACAAAAAGCTTTACATTTATAAACTCGAATCTAATCTCCTAAACTACCTAGCGAACCCGCAGTGTACGGGACGTTCGTAGAAAGGTAAGTATTCCGAGGTCGACACAAAGACTAAGGTGAAATCGAGTCAAGCAATGATCGAAGATAGTGTGAATCTAGACTAAGATAAGATGAGAAACAAAGAAAATGGAAAACTCAATGTTTTGTTGGTTTTTATGGTGATCAAACAAAGATCACAAGTCAAGCAAGATAATAAAACTACTAATAACTCAAGCTAGCAAAGAAACAAGTAACACAAAGCACAAGTATATGATCAAGAGAGAAAAGTAGATTCTAGAGGTCAAGATTTCCGGTTATGGCATTGGACTCAAGGTTCTAAGGATTCTAAGGACAAGCTGCGTCGTTTGGGAAAGAATGTTCACTAATGGAAGCGATTACCGGGTAAGTCTCTCACTTCACTAATCCCGCATCAAACTCCTATTACCGGGTAGGTCTCAAGAGGTTAGAGTAAGGAATTCCGCACAAACTAGATGCTACTTAAGGGTAACCCTCTCCTTACCGGGTAAGTCTCGGAATAGGGAAGTCTCAAGCAGCAATCCTAGCACATTCGATCCAATAGCGGCTTATGAGGCTCACTACTACCTAGCATTCATCATCTTAGGTATCTAAGGTCGGAAATCATCGGGTAGATCTCTTCCCTCACTTAGATTGGTAGCATTAACTGATACTAAGCTAAATTAGGTTTGACAAACACTAGGATTTAACAAACAAAGACTCTAGCATGCAGATTCATCAATTAAAGAGCAACAGAGAAGAAAATCGGGTGGATCATACAAAAATCGGACGATCTAGATGAAGAACAGGTCGATTTTTGTCCCTGGAATGGGTTTCGTGCATACAAATCATCCTAAACTAACATATAAGTCCATCCTATCATCACCCAAGCCATAACCATCAATCCATCACTCTAGAATCACAATGAACTAGCCAATAATATGCATATCAAGATCCGAAATCATCAAACAAGCATACATGGTGTTCATAGATAGATAATGAAAGAAGAGTAAGCAAAATTAATAAATCTCAACCAAAACCAAGTTGTAGCAAGACTTACAAACTCTAAAATGAAGATTCAAAACGTTCTTAACAATCCTTGCAATTAGTTCTTCAATCCAAGACTACCAAATCACTCCAAATCCCTCTAGACTCTTAGAATGGTGTTCTTCTTCTTCCTTCAATCTTTGAGAGCTTTTTTTCTTCCCCAATCTTTTCCCCAAAATTGATAAGCTGTGAATGAGAGTGTGGGAGAGGAGAGATACCCAGCAACCACCTGAGGGACCACTTATATTCTCCACCAAGAGCAAGGACGGACAAGAGATCGTGGGACACGTGGCTTAAGCTGTCAAATGCCCAAAAATCGACCCAGAGGAAAAAATCGGCCGATTTTCCTGGGTGTAGGTCGATTTTCTTCAACAGAAGCATGCTATGATCGTCTAGCCATGAGTTGCTCCATTGCTTGCACCAATAGTGGTCTTTGTGTCCTTTGTTGCTCCAATTATGCTCCTCCAAGGCTTTGGATGTGTACCATCATGAGGCTTGGCCCTCAAATGTATCGATTAACGTCCAATAGATCCCCGAATTACCTACAAAACCGATAAAAGGTAGTGTAGACGTCTTTTCTAGAAATATGCTTGAATTGAGCAAAGACGTCATGAACCAATGCCAAAACGTGCATGAATGAGTGAGAATTCTAACTAAATGATTACCTAATCCTAAGTCATAAATCTTGTTATCAATCACCGTAGCCGACCCACGGGCAGCAACAACATAGAGCCCCTGGGCATTCTACTCCACAAGGTTCTGTACCGGGGACAGGTCGGGGTCGAGGTCGTAGTCGAGGTACTTTAGAGGCCAGAGGTTCGCATGCCAGGGTGTTCAAGATGAGGAACACCGAGGATCCGGTAGAACCGACGACTATAGGTACCATCTTGATTCATGGCATGTTGTTAGAGTTTTATTTGACGGGTGCTACACTCTCGTTTATATGTTATGCTTGTGTGGAGTGGCTATCGCTAGAGACTGTAGAGGGTGCACCTTTCATTATCGGGTTACCCGATGAAGGGAAGGTACGGGGAACTTGGGAGATCCACAATTGTCTTATCCGCTTAGGAAATCGTGACTGGTTAGTAGACTTCTTTGTCATGTATCTAGCACATGAAGAAGTCATTCTGGGTATGGACTGGATAGACAGACATGGAGCAGTTCTAGATATAGGTAGGAGGACCGTGAAGGTCACTACCGAGGCAAATCAGAAGGAGATATTCTGAGGTTGGGACCTCAGAAAGACCGGCACGGTTATCAGCGCCGCTCGAGCGGCGAGGTTGATTGGTCAGGGCTGCGAGGCCTTCTGGTGTTATGGCATGAAAGAGAGTAAGAGCCCGAATGTTAAGGAGATCCCCGTTGTCACTGAGTTCACGGATGTGTTTGGTGAACCACCAGGCTTACCACCATAGAGGGATGTAGGTTTTAGCATCGAGCTGGAGCCAGCGATGAGACCGATCTCGAAGGTGCCTATCGAGATGTTGGAGCTGAAGAAGCAGCTCGAGGAGCTGGCAGAGAAGGGCTTCAGTTGCCCTAGTATTTCACCTTGGGGAACACCAGTCTTGTTTTTGAGGAAGAAGGACGGGTCAATGAGATTCTGCATCGACTACCGGGAGCTGAATAAGGTAACGATCAAGAACAAGTATCACTGCCTCGCATTGATGACTTGTTAGACCAGCTGCAAGGAGCAACCGTGTTCTCCCGAATTGAGTTAAGGTCAGGGTATCATCAGCTTAGGGTGAGAATCAGGATGTGCCAAAGACGGCGTTCCGGACCAGGTACGATCACTACAAGTTTGTAGTGATGCCATTCGGATTGACTTAAGGTCAGGGTATCACCAGCTTAGGGTATCACCAGCTTATGGAGTTGATGAATGGTATTTTGATAGTATGAATTATTGTCTATATTTCGGATATGGTTTTGACGTTTTATCATCACAATTCTGCATGCATAGATGTATATTCTTGGTGATTATGTCATTATTCGTTTACCTTGCAAGAATCAAGGTCTACACCACGTTTGATTGTATTTGTATGGAACAAGCTGTATCTTGGATCAAAATGGAGCATTGAAGTCGAAGGAGGCAATGAAACTACATTATAGAGCATTAGGAAGGACAAGAAGAAAGACGGGAACTATATTGGAAGGATGCAGGAAGGATTCAGTTGAAGAAACAAAGGCATGCATGCAGTTTACTACTGACCTCGGATCGATGTGGTCATGCACCTCGACCAAGATGGCCTACTGGGCCTGGATCAAGATCGACGACCCACAACCCAAGAGAAATAAATATTTTAACCTAAAACTCTTTTGAAAAGGAGATGTCCGAGAAGGGGATTATCATCGGAAGATCGGAGGAGAACACGGACGACGGCTATTGGAAGGAAAAAATCTAAGGAAGAATTACTTAGCATTCAAGGAAGAAGAGATTGTGAGATTTTCTTGGGAAGTTTCTAGTGAGTTGTTGTCATACTCTTTGGAACGCATTCTGATACGATTATGGTTTGTTTGCCTTTGATTATTGAGATACCTTTTTTGAGTGTTTTGTTTGCTTTTCTTTTATATTCTTGATTATATATTTGATTGCTTGATAATGATGATTGTTGGCTAAAATCGCCAGCGATTCTAGGCTGATTAGTTGAAGGTTGTGGTATAGACGATGAAGAATGAACCTTTATCGTGAGTGGACTCTGAAAGCTTTAGTTAACCCTAAACCAAAACCCGTCTCAGGCTGTTCTTGGAGTCATCTCGACCGAGATCGATAAGAAATGCACGAGACGATCCATGACTTGTTCGAATCTTGAGTTTAGGTTATAGTTTGCCAAATCCTATCCTTGTTGCACCTTTCCTAGTTTACATGCAATCTTAGGATAAGACTTTCCCGGTAATTCCCTTGCTTGTTTACCGATGATGATGAGTGTTAGCTAACAAAGGTATATCCTTTGTTAGGGTTTGAGTGTGCCTTCATCCTACCTTTGAGAGTTAACTTGAGACTTACCCGGTGATGGTTAGTTTTGTACCCTTAGGTGAGTGTGTTGGTTTGAGCACTCGTACCTTTCCTTAATTCCTTGAGACTTACCCGGTGATAGGAGCTTTGGTTTGGGAAAGTGGATAGTGAGACTTACCCAGTGATCTATCCAATCGTAGAAATACCTTCCCTTCGCAACCTCAGCTTTCTCCACGTTTATCTTGAGAAATCTTGAGTCGAAACCATAACTGGATACTTTGATCTCCAGAATATGCGTTCCCCAATCATGTTATATGTCTTTGTCTTGTCTTTGATCATTGTTATTGCATGCTTCTAAAGTTAGATTACCTTGCTGAATTTATTCTCACCAACTCCCTGAGATCGACTCTGGAATATTAGCCTTTATTACGATAGATCTATACACTGTGGTTTCACTTATCATTAGGTATATATTCAGGATATAAATTTAAGACTTCTTTGCACACACACCTTTTGGAGCAAACACATTTGCATTGACTTCTTGAACCAGTTTGTGGTGGTGTTTATTGACGATATCTTGGTATACTCGCGGAGTAGAGAGGAGCACGCTGGTCATCTGAGGACAGTGCTCAAAGTTCTTCAGGATTGAGAACTATTTGCTAAGTTCTCTAAGTGTGAGTTTTGGATGTCCGAGGTGACATTCTTGGGTCATGTTGTGACCGCCGAGGGGATCAAGGTTGATCCGGCCAAGATTGAGTCTGTAGCTACTTGGCCGCCTCCGACGAATGTTAAGGAGGTATGGATTTTCTTGGGGTTAGCAGGGTACTATTGTAGATTCGTAGAGGGGTTTTTAGTAATAGCTCGATTGCTCACCGGCCTTTTGAGGAAGACCGTCCGGTTTGCGTGGTTGGATTAATGTCAACACAGTTTTGAAGAGTTGAAGAGGAGACTTACCTCTGCTCTTATTTTGACATAGCCCGAGGGATTGGAGGATTTCGTAGTCTACAACGATGCATCCAAGCTGGGCTTGGGGTGCGTGCTGATAAAGTGAGTTAAAGTCATAGCGAATGCATCGAGACAGTAGAAAGACCTACGAGGAGAACTATCCGACTCATGACCTTGAGCTGGCCGCGGTAGTTCATGTCCTGAAGATCTAGCGTCACTATCTTTATGGGGCAACGTGTTAGATCTTCATTGATCATAAGAGCCTTAAGTATATATTAGGTCTGTTCAAGTCCGAGCAGCCCGCCTGGTCCGGACCGCCCGCAAAAACGGGCGGGTATGAACAACGTGGTAAGCCCGACCGGGCCTCTAGGCCTGGCCCGGATAGCCCGACGGGCCGGATATGGACAAGGCATTAGGCCGGGCCGGAACGGGCCTCTAGGCCCGGCCCAGGTCCAGTACAAATATTAAAATTAAATAAATAAAATAAAAATAGCATCATGGTAAACCCTTATTCCTTTAACCCTAGAGGAGTGTGCTGCAGTGCCGCCCCATCTCAGACTCTCTCCACTCTTCACTCAATCTTCAATTCTTCCCGTCTTCCTCATTTCAATCTTCACTCCGTCGTCCCATCGTCCGGCCGCCTCATCTCTCTTCACTCCGGTCATCCCCGAGACCCCGACGCTAACCCTTATGAAGTTCTAAAGCCTCGTCTTCCTGATTCGTGAATCGTCTTCTTGACTTCCCATTTCTCTCCAAAGTCCCGACGGTTCACTTCCTTCCCTCAAGCTTGTTCATCTTTTCTCCCTGACGTAGTGACGCTCCTAACAAGGCTCCAATGCCGGTTCCCTCCCGACTGGAATCACCGGATCTATCTTCATCAATTGATATATGTCTTCACTGTACCGGCTAGGGTTTCGTCTTTCTCTGTTGGTAAGCTCTCTGCCTCCCTCTTCTGATCTGTCGTCACTCGTCTCTAACTCTCAACCTCTCTCTTCCTGATGTGCATTGTAGATTGCAAATTGTTTAGTAGAATGACACTATAGATCTGTCTTCCTCAGTTGATATTTGTCTAAACTGGATCTGCCTTCCTTAGTTGATATAGTTTTGTGTATTTAATTGAGATGCAGATTGGGTAGACATTGTAGATTGTAAATTTCTAAACAAATTTTTTTGTTTTTTTAAATGGCTACCCGGCGGGTAGCCCGCCCGGCCGGACGGGTACGACGCCCCTAACAGGCCCGTCATCCGGGCCCGGCCCGGGTCCGGCTAAGAACAGGTCTAGTATATATTCACTCAGTGGGAGTTGAATAACCGCCAAAGGAGATGGATGAAGCTGATCAAGGATTTCGACTTGGAGATACTGTATCATCCGAGCAAGGCAAATGTAGTCACCGACGCCCTTAGCCGGAAGACGCCTCGGGAGAAGGTAATAGCTAGGTTGACCATTCAGCCTCAACTATAGTCTGTAGAGAGACTTGGCTGGGTTGGATTTAAACATTCAGTTTCCGGACACAGATGGTCATTTGTCTACCCTAGAGTTGTTACCTGATTTGTTGGGGGAGATCCGACATAAACAAGAGAGCTGCCCTACGTTGTTGAGGATCCGAGATCGGATGTCTAGAAGAGAGGCACCACAATTTTAGATGGGTGCCGATGGAGTACTGTGAAGCCACGTGCGCGTTCGTGTACTGGCAGACCGAGATTTGAGACAGAGGATTTTAGAGGAGGCCCACTCTACTCTTTACTCAGTGCACCCAGGTGCGAGTAAGATGTACCAAGCTGTGATACGATCCTTCTGGTATGGAGGGCTAAAGCGCGACGTGGCTAGATACGTAGCCTAGTGTGCGACCTGTCAGCAGGTCAAGATTGTAGCACCCCAAATCCACGGGACTCGGGATGCCATATTGGGTTAGGATCTCACAGTGGATCCTAACCCTAGCCTGACAACAAGTTCACTGAACCTTACAATATGACACTGACAAATTTAAAATAAATACATAAAACGGTATAAAACTGTACATCAAAAGTAAACAAGGTCATAGCCGAGTATAAAACACCACCCTCACACAGGAGGTATACAAAGCATCTTCCTCACACAAGAGGTACATAAACATTCCCAAAACCATAACTGATAACGTGATTTATGACGTTAGTTTAGGCACTTAATTAGATAGTTTTTCCCGTTATTCATGCACGGTTTGACATTAGTTCATGACGTTTTTGCTCAATTCATGCATATTTCTAGAAAAGACGTCTACACGACCTTTTGATCGGTTTTGTAGGTAATTCGGGGATCTATTGGACATTAATCGATACATTCGAGGGTCAAGCCTCATGGTTGTACACATCCAAGGCTTAAAAGGAACATGATTGGAGCAACAAAGGACACAAGGACCCTAATTGGTGCAAGCAATGGAGCAACTCATGGCTAGACGATCATAACATCCCTTTGTTGAAGAAAATCGGACCATCACTGATAGCATGAATTATAGTCTATATTTTGGGGTTTGTTTGGACGATCATAACATCCCTTTCGTAATCTCCATGTTTGTGCAAGCAATGGAGCAACTCATGGCTTAAAAGGAACATGTTTGTATGTACATTATGTGATTTTACTACCATTTCATCTACCTTTGCGAGAATCGAGGTCTACACCTAGTTTCGTTGTAATTGCAGGTAATATGGTACGTTTTGCATCAAAAAGGAGCATAAAGGAGTCATGAGTCATTTGGAGCTACATCTAGGGAGCATAGCCATGGATTGAAGATTCACTTTGGAGCAGATTCGAGAGATTTCACATTCTGTCGTGAGTCACCTCGGTTGACCATTGATTCACCTCGACCGAGGTGATCCAGAGACGCCGACTCGACCGAGGCGAACACCTAGGACGCGGCGAGAATATTTTATTCTTGGAAGAGATCTTTTAAATTTGGAAAGTGATCTTATATTTTTGGGCTTGGCTTCTGGAAGGAAGGAGATATGCAGAATATATATTTTACCTATATTTATGGGATAATATCTTCTTAAGATTTATTATCTTTGGAGGTTTATTTTCCTATAAAAAGGGTTGGATTTCCACAAATCCGACATCTCGCATACGACGCAGCACATCCCCGCTTACACCGGAAATACGCAGCAGCCGCAGCATACTCCAATTTGGGAGTTTTCGAAGAACCTTTTTGAAGGTTGAAGGAAGATTGAAGTCCATAACTTTTATAGCTTTATTGAAGGGTTTTGTAAGATTGTCTTCAATTACCTCAATTGTTGTCTTGTCTTTTTGGATTATTATCCAAGGAACGCTTTGTTGTGATATTTGATTCAGTTATTGAAGTGTTTTCATTAAAATTCTTCTTTGTTCAAATATTCACTTTCTTCCCATATATTTTAATACTTTCATTATGATGATGAGTGGCTAATTTCCTTGTGTGATTCTAGGGTGATTGGCTGAAGGTTGTGGGAAAAACAATAATAGAATAATCTTAGATTCCAGTAGGATCCTGAAAGTTCGAGTCTTTAACCTTAACCCTAAGCATCTCGCTCGGTTGATGAACATCTCGGCCGGGGTGGAATTCTTCTGTCCGAGGTGACTTATCTGAACCTAAACAGAAAGTTAAGTGTTAGAGTTTGCTAACTCCTATTCTTATTACACCTTCCTGGTTCAAAGCAAGCTTAGGATGAGACTTACCCGGTAATTCCTTAGTTTGTGTATTAACGATCATAAGTGTAGGTAATAAAGGTTTATCCTTTATTGGGGTTTGAGTGTGCTTCCATCCCATCTTTGTGAGTTAGCCTGAGACTTACCCGGTAAAGGTTGATTCTATTCCCTTAGATGGTATGTTAGTTTGAGGTTATAGTTCTTTATCTTAATTCCTTGAGACTTACCCGGTAATAGGAGTTACGGTTTAGGATTAGTGTGTAGTGAGACTTACCCGGTGATCTACTCCACTTTAGTAACACCTTCCCCACGCAAAAATCTCAGCTTTGTCCGCTTATCTATAGATCTTGAGTTGGAACCACAACTTGATGCTTTAATCCCTAGAATTGCATGTTTGCTTTATTGACTTCTTATTCATCTTTGATCGTATTAATTGCTCTTGTGGTTAGCATTAACGTAGCATACCGTGTTGACTTTGTTTCACCGAGTCCCTGTGATCGACCCCTGGAATTTTCTTGCTTTTACTATGATTGACCCGTACACTGCGGGTTCGCATCCTTGTTTTAAGCTTAAGTCTAGGGTTATAAATTTAAAGCTTGCACACACCTTTTGGAGCGAACAAGTTTTTGGCGCCGTTGCCGGGGACTTGGTCTAGACCGAGCCGGTACGGTTTGCTCTTGGGGCGCTTGCCCCGTTTCGTCTAACCACTCTACTTGAGTGACGATCTTTGCAGGTTCTTTCTTAGGTACATGCGAAGAACCCGCGCTGGGAAGGAAATCGTTCCTTACGATCCCGAACCAGAAAAGACATACAAGCGACGCTTAAGAGAAGCGAAGATGGCCCAACAAGACGATCACGATCTTGCGGCCTAATTGAGAGAGACGCAGGAGCTGCTACGTCTCAGTAAAGAAGAGCTAAGGCAAGAGAAAGAAGAGAATCGTGCCAAGACTGCAACAATCGAAGCTGAGATTGCAGTCATACGAGATCAGATTCTACTTCGACCGAGGGAAGATCCTCCTGTTGATCCTCGACCGATGCAGAATCCAGTAGTAGATCCTCGACCGAGGCAGATTCCAGTACCTGACGCCCCGGCCGATGTACTCCCACTTCGGATGCCAGTCCGAGATGTTCTTCTTGCAGGAATCCCACAAACCCTAGGTCAAAGGATGGACCCTAATCAACAGCTGAGGCGTCCAGGGGTGAACCTAGGAGATCCAGCGGATCATGACTACGAACTTCGACCGCAAGTTCTATCCATGATTCGCCAATGTCAATTCGGAGGGCTAGAGAAGGAGTCGCCGCATCAACATCTTCAAAACTACGAGATCTTGATGGAAACCTTGCGACCTTCCAGAATTGAAAACAACAATTACAAGCTAAGACCTTTTTACTTTTCTTTAAAAGATAGAGCTCTTACTTGGTATCAATCTCTTCCTCCAGGAAAAATTAGCACATGGGAGGAGATGACTACGGAATTCTTAACCAAATTCTTTCCCCCCTCAAAGACTGCTGAAATGAGAGAGAAGATCAATGCTTTCATCATGAAGGACAAGGAGAGCTTGTCCAAATCTTGGGAGCGGTTCAAGGATATCCTTTTGGATTGCCCACATCATGGGATTCCAAAGATCGAGTTGTTGGAGATCTACTTCAAAGGGCTGGACGGAAGCACCCAGTTCAATCTCCAACTACTCTCCACCGGTACCTTCATGGACATGGCGATTGATGATGCTTGGGACTTCATTGAGAAGCAAGCCTTACACATGGAGAAGTATACCCACCAAGGAGCTGAAGGTGGAGTAAAAAGAGTCAACTTTCAAGAGACTCAACCCAACAACAATCAACTCACATCATTGAAGAATGACGTGAAGCAATTGAAGGAGCTCTTGATGGCTCAAACTAAGAAGGAAGAGCAAGGGCAAAGGAACAACAACAACAACAATAACGGGTACCGTAACAACAACAACGGACCCCGAAACAACAACTACAACAACAACAATAGAGGATCCAATAGCAACAATTGGAGGGCGAATAACCAAAACCACGGTAACAATTATTCAAACTCCAACTCTAATGATTCCTCTAATCCTTTCCTCTCTTCTCCTTCTTCTTCTTCTACTCCATTGAAAAGCCAAGGGCAAGGATCAAGTTCGTCTCAACCGGAAAAGAAAGACGCGGTTCTGGAGGCAATCTTGATCAAGCTTAGCGCTATGGAGAATTCTATGACTTCATTTTCGAGGGCCCAAAAGTCCCTTGAACAACAACTTGCTAATAGGGCGAATGAAGCGCCAAGAGATCCAGGGAAGCTTCCAGCAAAGACGGAAACTAACCCTAAGGGCCAGTGCATGGCCATAACGACGAGGAGTGGACTCAAAACTGCTGATCCAGTACCTCGCTCGACGCAGACCACCTCGGTCCAGATCCAGTCGAAGAACACCTCGACCGAGATGCCAACCGAGGCGGAGCAACAGAAAGTAGGAGGAACGACAGAAACTTATGTTCCACCTCCTGCATATAAGCCACCACTTCCATTCCCTCAATCCAGAGCCAGAGCACATCTAGACAAGCACTTCGGTAAGTTTCTTGACTTGATGAATAAGCTACATATTAATATTCCTTTCCTTGATGCTATTTTAGGTATGCCCGCCTATGGGAAGTTCTTAAAAGAAATCTTATCAAGGAAGAGGAAGCTGGAGGATGTTGGTGAAGTTAGGATGACGTCTAAGTCTTCGGAGTTAATCAAAATCATGAAGGAGAAGATGCCACCTAAATTGAGAGATCCCGGCTCATTTTGCATTCCCATTCAAGTTGGGGATGTCACTTGTGAAGCCCTTTGTGATCTAGGAGCCAGCGTGAGCATCATCCCGCTGGAGCTATGCACTAAGATCGGTCTTGGAGAGCCCAAGCCGGTCAAGATTCGACTTTACATGGCGGATCGCTCCATCACCCATCCCGTGGGCATTTTGGAAGACGTTCCGGTCAAGTTAGGTAACTTCTATCTACCTATAGATTTTGTCGTACTTGACATTCCCGCAGATTATCCTGTTCCTATCATTCTCGGGAGGCCATTTCTAGCAACTTCGGGTTGCAACGTGGATTGCAAGAACGCCAAGTTGAAATTCAACGTTGATGGCGATGAGGTGGAGTTCGCACTACTTGCAGCCATGAAAGGGGAGCAACTTACTGATGATATCTTCAACATCTACGATGAAGAAGAATCAAGGGAATTGGTGAGCTCTATCCTTATTAACGACCCACTCGAAAGAGTTATTAGCTTCAGTTTAACGGAGGAAGGTATAGATGCTTCTTGTGATGCAGATATACGGAGCTTGAAGGCACTGGAAGAGGATCCAGGAGCCAAAACTGAGAAGCTAGTCCAGGAGACGAAGATCTCCAGTCTCGGTTCCAGTAGCAGTACCTCGACCGAGGCACTTTCTGGACAGAGCGAGGCTACTGAAGAACACCTCGGTCAACACCTTTGCGCCTCGACCGAGGTCGACAGCGAGACGATTCAAACTGAGATTGCTGAGAATAACAATTTTCTTACTCCCTTCTCTGACATTCACCCACTGTTGGCGGACCATTCCCTCCACCAACTTTTTGATAATAAAGGTCCTTGGTATGCTGATATTGTGAATTATCTTGTTTGCCAGGAAACACCGCCCGGGTTGACGTACTCTCAAAAGAAGAGATTCTTCAAGGAAGTACGACATTACTACTGGGATGAGCCGCTGCTGTTCAAGCGCAGACCGGATGGGATGCTTCGAAGGTGCATTCCGGAGGATGAAGTTAATAGCGTCATAAAGCATTGTCATTCACTTCCTTGTGGGGGGCATGCTAGCACCGATAAAACATGCGCTAAGGTATTGCGTTCCGGTTTCTTTTGGCCTACATTATTTAAGGACGTGCAATCTTTTGTTGTTTCTTGTGATGCATGCCGAAGAACAGGGAACTTATCAAGGAGGAACGAGATGCCACTTAATAACATCCAAGAAGTGGAAATCTTTGATGTATGGGGGATTGACTTCATGGGACCTTTCCCATCCTCCGGAGGAAACCTCTACATTCTCCTTGCAGTTGATTACGTCTCTAGATGGGTCGAAGCCATTGCTTCTCCCACTAACGACGCCAAGGTGGTTGTGAAGTTCTTGAATAGAACTATCTTTCCACGATTTGGAACTCCACGCATCATCATTAGCGATGGAGGAACGCATTTCATCAACCGGAAGTTTAAAGCACTTCTATCGAAGTATGGGGTAACCCACAAGGTATCAACCGCTTATCACCCTCAAACTAGTGGACAGGTCGAGATCTCGAATAGAGAAATCAAAGCAATTTTGGAGAAGACCGTCTCTAGAACGAGGAAGGATTGGTCCATGAAATTGGACGATGCTCTTTGGGCATACAGGACCGCATTCAAGACTCCCATAGGTACCACCCCTTATAATTTGGTATATGGGAAGTCTTGCCATTTGCCCGTTGAATTGGAGCACAAGGCGTATTGGGCTATCAAATGGTTGAACTTTGACATCAAGGAGGCTGGTGAGAAGCGAATATTGGAACTTAACGAGCTGGAGGAGCTGCGTTTGAACACTTATGAGAATGCCAAAATCTACAAGGAAAGGACAAAGAGATGGCATGACAAGCGTATCATTCCAAAGGAGCTTAACGAAGGAGACTTAGTTCTACTCTTCAACTCCCGCCTCCGCCTTTTCCCAGGTAAGTTGAAATCTAGATGGACCGGTTCTTATGTTGTGAAACATGTTTTCCCTCATGGTGCAGTTGAGATATGGGGCGAAACTAGCGGAAGCTTCAAGGTCAACGGTCATAGACTTAAGAAGTACCAGCCGGAAACGCCGGTTGAGGAGGTTGCACCGATATACCTCGTTTGAGACACATCATGGTCCAGCTAGCGACCTTAAATCAAGCGCTTCTTGGGAGGCAACCCAAGGTATTGCTTTCTTTTCCCGTTTTCTAGTCTAGCTTAGATAGCTTTTGTTTTTGCTTTGCTTTGCTTTGTTTTTGGCGTTCTGGACAGACAACAGGAAGGAGCACATCTGGAAGGAAAGAAGTTCGAGATTCTGAGAAGACAGAAGCACCTCGGTCACTGTCAGAGCACCTCGACCGAGTTGATTCTTGAAGCAACCGAGGCGACTAGGGTTTCTGCAGAACCGCCTCGGTCCATACCACCTCGGTCCAGTCGATGCCATATCGACCGAGGTGACAGCAGATCCAGTAAAAGTATAAAAGGGGGAAAAATTACTTTTCACATTTTTTTTATCCTCCTCGACCGCGGCGAACAGACGCACCTCGCTCACCTCGTTTCTTGCTCGTTTTCGACAATTTCTGCTTCCAAACCGAGATTGAAGGATAGAGGAGTCGATTGCAACTACAGATCTGCAAGAAATTTGAGCGTTTCGACCGGAACGAGGTAAAAACGTTCGAAAACCTAAACTCGTTCGTTTACTGAAATTTGGGCTTTGGTTGCCCTTGATTCTGTTGAGGAAACCTTTAAGTACCCCTTAGGAAGCATCGGTAGTGATTTTTGGGGGAAAAGAACTGAAATTCAGAGAGTTGAAATCGCACTGCCTTCGCCTCGGTCCAGTCGTTCTGCACCTCGGTCGAGGTGATTCTTGGAGTTTGTCAGTCGACCGAGGTAGTCTGACAGTGTTGATCGAAGATGAGTTCTGACAGAGTGTTAGCCCTTAGAGATAGATCCTCTCCTTCCCCTTCTTCTTCCTCATCCCGACCTTCTATCCCAGTGATCCACGAGAGACACCGGGTAGATTATGACCGTATTGCTAGTCGTCCAGTTATCGCTCCTAGATTTCTGGACATTTCTGCCTTTGATTGTCTCCACGTAGATGGAGATCTTAGGAGGATGATCACCACCGTCGGGCTGGATCAGTTTACTGAGATCCGAGCCCCAGCCTACCTAGAGCCGACCCTCGAGTTTGTCAGTTCCTTCACTTACCTCCCCACAGAGAGGGCTGTGAAGTACCGGTTGATGAACCGGAACTACTTAGTACCTCTAGACCACTGGAGAGACATTTTTGGCTTCCCTGCCCCCACCGCCGTAGATTTCCCGACCCGAGCTGTAGCTAGAGAGTTCTGGGGTCAGATCGCCCACATCACAGAGCACGCAGATTGGTGGCGCCCTGGTGATTCTAAGGCGAAGCTTATTTTTCATCTAGCCTTTCGATTGGTACACAGGATCTTCAGCGAGACGCTTCTGGCGCGTACTGAGACGCCTCAGAAGGTCCGACAGGGGGAGCTGTTTGCTTTATACTACATGGTCACAGGTGGATACCCTGACTTTGGATTGATGTTGGCAGAGGATCTGCACAGGATCAAGGCCAAAGGGAAGGGAGATATATGCTGCGGAGGGATAGTGACCCATATCGCTAGGTATCAGGATATGGATCTGAGTAGGTGTACCATGGTAGCGGCTGCCAAGCCGCTCGGACTTCAGGAGATGATTACTCGGAGGATTCTGGTTCCCCGAGGACTGACTACACCCTACGTCGCTATTCCATGGGAGTTGACTGCACCTCAGGGCATCAGATGGTCTGCACAGTTCTCTGTCTTCGATCCACATTTCTGGCAGACCGCTTGGGGTCCACTTATGGAGGATTATAGAGAGGGAGCAGCTGCCCCTGCTGAGGCTGAGGAGGAGGCTGAGGAGGAGGATGACGACGACGATGAGACAGTAGATGAGAGAGAGGGTGGCGTCCCGATGGACACAGGGACAGATACAGCTGGGACGAGCGCGCCACCCATTATAGACTTAGATGATGAGGAGGATACTGAGCCTGCACCTGATGCACCTCCCGCTAGATCTGCTAGGCGTCGGACACGCCGTCATAGAGATGCAGAGGCTCATCGTCGGATCGACGACTTGACAGATCAGATGATAGACTCATATGCTGCCCTTACAGTGGACATGCATGAGAGATTTGCCGCCCAGCACCGACACCTTGACAGCTGGACTCAGCAGATGTTGGAGGGGCAGCACTATCAGCGTAGGATGATGGAGCTACAGTTCCAGCAGACTATGGGCTATCAGTTTGATCCGACCCAGCATCCTTATGTACCACCACCACCACCGCCGGATCAGGACTACTGAGGAGCTGCAGGGTTTTATTATTATATCTTTTTTATGCAGTTCGGCTTTTATCCGGTGAGTTCTCTTGTTTAGACTTTTATTATACCCACTGGGACAGTGTGTCTCAAGTATGGGGTGTTTGTTATTTGACTATGTGGCTACCTTTGATGTATTCGACACTTTTGATGTATTTTATTTATCGGATATTTTCATATTTATGCTTCATTTGCCTTTATATGATTATCTGATATTACATGCATACCTACAGGTTATTTGATTGAGAAAAACGTCGAAACCGAACCGAAAAAATAAAAAAAATTGGTTTTAAAATTTTTTTTTTGACCTCGACCGGGGAGATTCTGGCGAAACGAGGTGTTTCACCTCGGTTGAACCAAGAACATCTCGACCGAGGTGGCGTAACAGAAAGTTTTCGAAAACGATTTTGTGTTACTTATCTGGGTATGATCTCAGTGAAGATTTTGTTTACTTGCTGATTTTAAATTCTTTATGTGTTTGAAAGATTTTATAATATGTTTAAGTTGCTAAATGCTTTGTTTGAAATTATTGGCATGTTTAATACTTTGTTTTTATCCAAATTATGTTGAATTTGAAGGTTGACACCGCAGGTTAAGTTCTCTCACTTTCTTCTTGGAAAGACCAAGGCAATTCATTCTCTTCTTCTTCTTCTTCTTCTTGATCATTCTTAACCCCTCATATACATTTTGCCTCCCTTTACCTATCCGGGAATTTGGAAGCAAGCGAAGTGGTGAAAGCAAGTTAAAGTTGAGAAGTGGGCTGGAAGTGAAGTGTTAGAAAGTAATTTTAGGTTTGGGGAAGTCAATCATGAAGATGAGTAACTCGGCACCATTCACATAGCCGGGTGTTTGTGTCTTGCCAAAGTCGGATTGAGCGATATTCCTAACGGGTCATGGTATGTGCATCAAGGGTTTGATGCATCTCGAGAAATTGATGATTGCAGATTTCCTAGGCTTCGGTTATTGTGCACCTCTGTCCATGCATCCCAAAAAGTAAAGTAAAAAAAGGGAAAAAGTGTGAGGTAAGCAAAGCTTATTGGTGGAAGATGTTGCAAGTCAAAGTGAAAGTGAAGTTCATTCTTTTCCCGGATTCTAGCACCACATTACCTTACATACATCCCTACCCTACACGTTTCTTGACCTTTTCTTTTGGGAAGCCCTTGAGACCTTGAGCTTGTAGATTGACTTAGCGGTTTAAACTGGATTATACATGATTAATTTTGATAATTATGATTTATTATGCATTCTATGATTTTATGCAAAGATGAACAACTTTCTTATATTTATAAAATGTTTTGATCATATTGAGTTTCTAATTCCAGGAAGTATTCTCTTAGAGTGATCTATGATAGTTGCACACCATAAAATGTTTTTGAAAGACTTTTTCATCGATTTTCATGACTATTAATCCATTCTATCTTGTCTTCTATGTGCGGAACTTGCTTGGGGACAAGCAAGGGCTAAGTATGGGGTATTTTGATAGCATGAATTATAGTCTATATTTTGGGGTTTGTTTGGACGTTTTATCTTTCGTAATCTGCATGTTTGTATGTACATTATGTGATTTTACTACCATTTCATCTACCTTTGCGAGAATCGAGGTCTACACCTAGTTTCGTTGTAATTGCAGGTAATATGGTACGTTTTGCATCAAAAAGGAGCAGAAAGGAGTCATGAGTCATTTGGAGCTACATCCAGGGAGCATAGCCATGGATTGAAGATTCACTTTGGAGCAGATTCGAGAGATTTCACATTCTGTCGTGAGTCACCTCGGTTGACCATTGATTCACCTCGACCGAGGTGATCCAGAGACGCCGACTCGACCGAGGCGAACACCTAGGACGCGGCGAGAATATTTTATTCTTGGAAGAGATCTTTTAAATTTGGAAAGTGATCTTATATTTTTGGGCTTGGCTTCTGGAAGGAAGGAGATATGCAGAATATATATTTTACCTATATTTATGGGATAATATCTTCTTAAGATTTATTATCTTTGGAGGTTTATTTTCCTATAAAAAGGGTTGGATTTCCACAAATCCGACATCTCGCATACGACGCAGCACATCCCCGCTTACACCGGAAATACGCAGCAGCCGCAGATACTCCAATTTGGGAGTTTTCGAAGAACCTTTTTGAAGGTTGAAGGAAGATTGAAGTCCATAACTTTTATAGCTTTATTGAAGGGTTTTGTAAGATTGTCTTCAATTCCCTCAATTGTTGTCTTGTCTTTTTGGATTATTATCCAAGGAACGCTTTGTTGTGATATTTGATTCAGTTATTGAAGTGTTTTCATTAAAATTCTTCTTTGTTTAAATATTCACTTTCTTCCCATATATTTTAATACTTTCATTATGATGATGAGTGGCTAATTTCCTTGTGTGATTCTAGGGTGATTGGCTGAAGGTTGTGGGAAAAACAATAATAGAATAATCTTAGATTCCAGTAGGATCCTGAAAGTTCGAGTCTTTAACCTTAACCCTAAGCATCTCGCTCGGTTGATGAACATCTCGGCCGGGGTGGAATTCTTCTGTCCGAGGTGACTTATCTGAACCTAAACAGAAAGTTAAGTGTTAGAGTTTGCTAAATCCTATTCTTATTACACCTTCCTGGTTCAAAGCAAGCTTAGGATGAGACTTACCCGGTAATTCCTTAGTTTGTGTATTAACGATCATAAGTGTAGGTAATAAAGGTTTATCCTTTATTGGGGTTTGAGTGTGCTTCCATCCCATCTTTGTGAGTTAGCCTGAGACTTACCCGGTAAAGGTTGATTCTATTCCCTTAGATGGTATGTTAGTTTGAGGTTATAGTTCTTTATCTTAATTCCTTGAGACTTACCCGGTAATAGGAGTTACGGTTTAGGATTAGTGTGTAGTGAGACTTACCCGGTGATCTACTCCACTTTAGTAACACCTTCCCCACGCAAAAATCTCAGCTTTGTCCGCTTATCTATAGATCTTGAGTTGGAACCACAACTTGATGCTTTAATCCCTAGAATTGCATGTTTGCTTTATTGACTTCTTATTCATCTTTGATCGTATTAATTGCTCTTGTGGTTAGCATTAACGTAGCATACCGTGTTGACTTTGTTTCACCGAGTCCCTGTGATCGACCCCTGGAATTTTCTTGCTTTTACTACGATTGACCCGTACACTGCGGGTTCGCATCCTTGTTTTAAGCTTAAGTCTAGGGTTATAAATTTAAAGCTTGCACACACCTTTTGGAGCGAACAATCACTCAGGAAAATCGGCCGATTTTCCTGACTGGGTCGATTTTTGGCCTTCAACATCTTAAGCCACGTGTCCCACGATCTCTTTGCCCGGCCTTGCTCTTGGTGGAGAATATAAGTGGTCCTGCAAGCTGTTGCTGAGCATCTCTCCTCTCCCACATTCTCTCACAGACAGCTCATTTCCATTGGGGATAGACTTGGAGAGAGGAAAACTCTCTCAAATGGAAGGAAGAAGAAGAACACCAAACATAGAGTGATAGTGAGGTTTTGAGTGATTTTGAGTGATTTTCTGGAGTCTTTGATTGAAGAACTATTGCAAGAATTGTTAGAAACGTTTTGGAACTTCATTTGAAGGGTTGTAAGTCTTACTAAAACTTAGATTCAGCTGAGATTTATTGTTTTTACTTGCTTATCTTTCATCATCCATCTATGAGAACCATGTATGCTTGTATGATGATTTTGGATCTTGATATGCATATTATTGGCTAGTTTATTGTGATTCTGGAGTGATGGATTGATGGTTATGGCTTGGGTGATGATAGGATGGACTTATATGTTAGTTTAGGATGATTTGTATGCACGAAACCTAACCCAGGAAGAAAAATCGGCCTGTTCTTCAAGTAAATCGGCCGATTTTTCCCTGATTCACCCGATTTTCTTCTCTGTTGATCTTTAATTGATGAATCTGTATGTTAGAGTGTTAGGTTGTTGAAATCCTAGTGTTTATTAAGCTTAATTTAGCTTAGGATCACCTAATGCTATCAACCTAAGTGAGGGAAGAGATCTACCCGATGATTTCCGATCTTAGATACCTAAGATGATGAATTCTAGGTAGTAGTGAGCCTCACAAGCCGCTATTGGATTGAGTGTGCTAGGATTATTGCTTGAGACTTCCCTATTCCGAGACTTACCCGGTAAGAAGAGGGTTGCCCCCTTAAGTAGAGTCCGGCTTGTGTAGAATTCCCTACTTTAACCCCTTGAGACCTACCCGGTAATAGGAGTTTGATGCGGGATTAGTGAAGTGAGAGACCTACCCGGTAATTGCTTCCATTAGTGAAACGCCCTTTCCCAACACCGCAGCCTTGTCCTAGAATCTTTAGAACCTTGAGTCCAATGCCATAACCGGAAATCTTGACCTCTAGAATCCATTTCTCTCTCTTTGATCACATATTTGAGTTTGTGTTAACTGTTGTTTTGCTAGCTTGAGTTGTTAGTTTGATCTATTATTTTGCATGAATTGTGATCTTGATTGATCATCTAAAAACCAAATAAAAAACATTGAGATTTTCGTTTCTTTATTCCTTTCTTCTTTTTTAGACTAGTTCTACACTATCTATGCTCACTTGTTGATTCGATTTCACCTTAGTCTTCGAGTTCGACCTCGGAATACTATCCTTGCTACAAAACGACCCATACACTGTGGGTTCGCTAGGAGTTAGGAAAAATATAACGAGTATAAATTTAAGGCTTATTGCGTGCACACATCCTTAGCGTAACAAGTTTTTGGCGCCGTTGCCGGGGACTAGGTCTAGATTGAGTCTATTTTGTGACTGTTTATAGTGTAGATCTTTCTTGTTGCTTTTGATCTCTCTTTGGTTTGTGTTTTTGCTTTTCAGGACATCTCTCACTCTTTAGGTGTATGCGAAGATCTCGTGGCAAGGATTTAGCTCCATTCGATCCCGAACCGGAGAAAACCCTTAGATCTAGATCCAAGAGCATTAAAAAGGGAAAAGAGATGGCCGGAAGAGATCTCCAAGCTGAGTTGGATGAGGCTTTAGAGCAAATTAGGATAAGGGATGAAGCTTTGGAGAATGAGAGGAGACTTGCCAATGAGAGGCAAGAGGCAACTAGGAGGGAGATTGAGGAGATTAGGCAAGCTCTTGTGCAAAGAGAGCTTAACCGTCAACAACCTCCTCCACCTCCACCACAACCGCAGCCGGCGGTTAATATTCGGGTTGTGTCCATTGCTATGGAAGAGCCACAAACGTTAGTACAACGTATGGATCCGGCACAAAGAGCACACCGTCCGGGTGTGAACTTAGGAGATCCCGCAGCCCATGATTACGAGCTCCGCCCTCAAGTTCTACAAATGATCCGGCATAATCAATTTGGAGGGATGGAAGGAGAGTCTCCTCATCAACACTTGATGAATTATGAGATCTTGATGGAGACTCTTAGACTGCCTAGATTGGAGAGCAACAACCATAAGCTTAGGGCTTTCTCCTTCTCACTTAAGGATAAAGCCTTGACTTGGTATCAATCTATTCCACAAGGGCGAGTGAGTACTTGGGAGGAGATGACAACCGAGTTTTTGACTAAGTTCTTCCCACCTTCCAAGACTACCGAGTTAAGAGGGAAGATCAACGCCTTCTTGATGAAGGATAGAGAGAGTTTATTCAAGTCTTGGGAGAGGTTCAAAGACCTTCTCCTAGATTGTCCACACCATGGTATACCGAAAATTGAGCTATTGGAGATCTACTTCAAAGGACTTGATGAAGATAGCCAATTCAAGCTCCAATCTCTTTCCGGTGGGACTTTCATGAAAAAGAATGTAGATGAAGCTTGGGAGTTTGTAGAGAAACAAGCTCTAGTGATTGAGAAGTACTCCCATAGGAAGAGTGATGGGAGGAAGGCGGGAGCATATGAGGTGAGTGAAGTCACCATGAGCAATTTCAAGCTTGACGCCATCAACAACGAGCTAAAGTCTTTGAGGGAGTTGTGTGCTACAACTTTGAAGAACCAAGCAACCCCTCAAGTGCAAGTGCAAGCAAACTTGTCTTCCAAGGAGGAAGATGTAAACTACATGGGAAGGGGCAACTACAACAACTATCAAGGCCCAAGGAACTTCAACAACAACCGGCAATTCAACAATTACTGGCCTAACCACAACCATCCCGGGTTTTCCTATTCTATCCCGGATGGAGCCTTGAACCCTCCCGCTTCCACAAGCACAAATCCACCACCAAGGGCTTCACAAGAACCTCCACCCGGATTTACTCAACCTCCAAAGGATAGAACCGAGATGATGTTTGAGCAATTGATTGGAAGGTTGAGTGGTCTTGAGAGCACGGTGACTTCAATTTCTAAAGCTCAAAAGGTTTTGGAAGCACAAGTGTTCCAAAAGGCGGGTGAAGCACATAGAGATCCGGGAAAGCTTCCCGGAAGAACCGAAGAAAACCCAAGAGGCCAAGTGTTGGCTATTACAACAAGGAGTGGGCTAAGCATGAAGGATCCCTTACCTAAGGGAAATGACAAAGGGAAGCAAGTGGTGAATGAAGAAGAGCAATTGCAAGAAGATGGAGGGAAGAGCAAGGAAGATGAGCCAATCTATGTGACACCACCTCCATACAAGACACCACTACCGTTCCCACAATCACGAGCAAGAGCTCGCTTGGACAATCACTTTGGTAAATTCCTTGAACTTATGTCTAAATTGCATATTAACATTCCGTTCATGGATGCTATCTTAGGTATGCCGGCATATGGCAAGTTCTTGAAGGAGATACTCTCCAACAAAAGAAAGTTGGAGGAGTATGGGGAGGTAAGGATGACAAAGAGATCCTCGGAGTTGATTCAAACGATGAAGGAGGAGATGCCTCCTAAGCTATGAGACCCGGGATCCTTTTGTGTGCCAATCGGAGTGGGAAAAGTGAAGTATGATGCCCTATGTGATCTTGGGGCAAGTGTAAGCATCATCCCGCTTGCACTTTGCAACAAGGTTGAGCTAGGAGAGCCAAGGCCGGTCAAGATGACCCTCTACATGGCGGACCGCTCAATCACTCATCCGGTTGGAATCTTGGAAGACATTCCGGTGCAACTAGGGAAGTTCTATGTGCCCATAGACTTCGTTGTCTTGGATATCCCGGCGGATTATCCGGTTCCTATCATCTTGGGGAGACCTTTCCTAGCTACTTCCGGATGTTTGGTGGATTGCAAGAATGGGGTTCTCTCTTTCAACATTGGGGAAGAGAACATCAAGTTTAATTTGTCCACAATGGTGAAGGGACCGGCCTTAGGTGAAGATGTCTTCAACATTGTTGAGGAAGAGGAATCTAGAGAGGTTGTGAGCTCAATCTTGCTTAAGGATCCACTTGAGAGGGTTCTTAGCTCAAGTTTGATGGAGGAAGGAGTTGAGGAGAGTAGCAATGAAGTTATCAAGACCTTGAATGCATTGGACGAGCTACCAAGTGTTGGATTTGAAGTACTAGAAGAAGAGAGAAGCAGGCAGAAAAATTGGCCAGAGAGGGCCAAATCGGCCGATTTTTGGACATATACTGAAGTTTCCTCCAGTTCTGCAAATACAGAAACTTAGATCGACCTACCCTCAGGAAAATCGGCCGATTTTTCTGACTGGGCCGATTTTCCTGAGTCTTTTGAGCATCAACCAATTGATTGTGAGCAATCATCAAGGGACTTAGGGGAGGCTTCCATGGCTTTGCAATCATCTCAACCTACATTGTATGGATCGTCTCCAACCGAAAAAGGTCCTCCTCAACTTGATCTTAAACCTCTTCCTTCTCATTTAAAGTATGCTTTCCTTGGTTCAAATTCTACTTATCCGGTGATTGTGAATGCATCTTTGAATGATGATGAGCTTAGTAGATTGTTGAATGAATTGAAACTGCATAGAAAGGCAATAGGATACACCATTGATGACCTTGTTGGCATTAAGCCCTCTTTGTGCATGCATAAGATAATGATGGAAGATAACCATAAACCCTCTATTGAACATCAAAGAAGATTGAATCCTATAATGAAAGAGGTAGTCAAGCAAGAGATCATTAAGTTGCTAGATGCGGGAATCATCTACCCTATTTCGGATAGTAAATGGGTTAGTCCAGTACATGTGGTTCCTAAGAAGGGTGGGATGACCGTAGTAACTAATGAGAACAATGAACTAATCCCAACTAGGACGGTTACGGGATGGAGGATGTGTATTGACTATAGGAAACTAAATGCGGCCTCTAGGAAAGATCATTTCCCTCTTCCTTTCATTGACCAAATGCTAGAGAGATTAGCTCAACACTCTCATTTTTGTTACCTAGATGGCTATAGTGGATTCTTCCAAATCCCTATCCACCCCGATGACCAAGAGAAAACCACATTTACATGTCCTTGGGGAACATTTGCATATAGGAGAATGCCATTTGGGTTGTGTAATGCACCCACCACCTTTCAAAGGTGTATGATGGCTATCTTTTCTGAGTACATTGAGAATATCATGGAAGTGTTTATGGATGATTTTTCCGTTTATGGATCTTCCTTTGATAATTGCTTGGCTAACTTGTCATTAGTACTTAAAAGATGTGAGGAGACAAATCTTGTCTTAAATTGGGAAAAATGCCACTTCATGGTAAGTGAAGGTATTGTGTTAGGACACTTGGTGTCTAACCGTGGCATTGAGGTTGATAGGGCCAAGATTGAAACGATAGAGAAGTTGCCACCACCTACCTCGGTGAAAGGGGTAAGGAGTTTCTTAGGGCATGCCGGTTTTTACCGGAGGTTTATTAAAGACTTCTCTAAAATTTCTAAGCCTCTTACTAACCTACTAATGAAAGATGTTGAGTTTGTTTTCTCCAAGGATTGCCTTGAGGCTTTTTGTAGGTTGAAGAACGCTTTGATCTCCGCACCTATCATGCAACCTCCGGAGAAGAAGAAGAAGAAGAAGAAGAGAAGAGCATAGGAGAGAAGATGGAGCTGGAGAGAGAGTGAATAACCCTCATCTGGAAGAGTAGGAAACTTATAGGGGAAGGAAGGGTCAAAAGCAAAGGCACGAGTCAACGAGGACGGCTGCAACACACCTTAATCCGCAGCGGCGAAGGTGTTGGCCGCAGGGGCGGCTCAGATGGCTCGCAGGGGCGCCTAGCCTTGGCCGTAGGGGCGGTTCAGGCACAACTCAGCACTATCAACACTCTCAAGACTAAGGCTCTTACAAAGATCGAGCACCTCCGGTCTGGTGGAGAGCTCTACCCATTACCGATTCTGCAGTGGAAATGGGAGGACATCTCCATGGATTTTGTTACCGTTCTTAGACCGAGCCGAGGTTATGATGCCATCTGGGTGATAGTAGACCGCTTGACCAAGACCGCACATTTTGTTCCGGTCAAGGAAACGTGACCGGTGAGTAGGTTGTTTGAGGAGTTCACTAGATAGATAGTGAGATTCCACGGGATACCGAGGACCATCGTCTCGGACAGGGACGATCGTTTTACCTCAAGATTTTGGCATCAGGTTCATGCCACTTTGGGCACTAGTCTGCACTTCACGACAACATATCATCCGCAAATGGACAGAAAGTCAAAGAGGACCATCTAGACTTTAGAAGATATGCTAAGAGCATGCATACTAGATTGGGGAAAGGTGTGGCCCGACCACCTCCCTCTAATAGAGTTTTCATATAATAACAATTGGCATGCGCCGATAGGGATGACTCCATATGAGGCTTTGTACAGGTGGAAATGTCGTAAACCACTTTGCTGGGAGGAGCTGAGTAGCGATAGCAGAGTCGCACCAAAGTAGGTACTTGATGATATGGCTCGAGTAGCCTTGATACGGGAGCGTATGCTGGCAGCGCAGAGCCGCTAGAAGTCCTACGTGGAGAAGAGGCGCCGACCCTTGGAGTTCAGAGTTGGGACTCAGGTTTGGCTGCGGGTATCACCAACAAGAGGTGTTTGACGCTTTGGCATTAAGCGGAAGTTAAACCCCTGGTATGTCGGACTGTTTGAGATCTTAGAGCGACTCGGGGAGGTGGCGTACCGACTAGCCTTACCTCCGAGACTGGACGGAGTTTACCCCGTCTTTCACGTATCTTAGCTGAGGGAGTACATACCGCACCCGAGACACGTCATCAGCAATGAAGACTTAGTGGTTGAGCCAGACCACACCTTTATGGAGTATCCGGTAGCGGTCTTAGAGAGGAGTACGAGACGATTGCGCTCCAAGAACATACCGAGGATGTGAGCTTAATGGTCGCGATGAGGAGCCGACGAGGCTACTTGGGAGACAGAGGATAGTATCCGGAGGAATTATCCGGAGTTCTGGGCTGAGTTATCTATCGAGAAAGGATCATCGGGTTAGTTTTGGACCCAGTGTTTGTTTATGTGCTGACTTGTGCATGTTATGTTCTGTGTTGTCTGTTTAGACTCGTGTATTTGAGTGTTGGACCTCGTCCTGATTTGTTGTTTGGTGGGTTAGTATGTTAGGAAGTTGCGACTTTCGCGTCAGCTGCTATGGTTTCTAGGAGTGCTAGACGTGTGGATCTTTGGGTCTAAGTTTCGGGACAAAACTTGTGTTTTAGGGGGTGATGATGTAACCTGTGGGTGAGCTAGGAAGTTTTTGTTGGGGGAACAAAATTTTTTTTATTATAATATATGTCGCATATTTTCTTAAATTTGATAGAAGACTAAGAATTCGATTAACAATAAAATCTATAAATTAAATAAATAAAAAAAGAGTTTACTTAAGTTTTGTGCTATAAATTAGAGCTTTTAATTTATTTTTTTACTTAGATAAAATTTAAAGTTATTTTATATATTTAGTTGGTTTTATAAATATATTGTCGAATAAATTAGATAGTGGTGGATGAATTATTGTATTAAAAGTTATATTAAATTTATTGTATTAGTTAAGAATTCATGAAATAAAAAAGGGACTTTTTGCTAGTCCTGGAACTCGATCCTATAACTCCAAGTACCTTCTTCCATCCCTCTACCAAATGAGCTAGTAGAATAGTATGTATCACTTTCCGTTTTAAGGAGGATTTTTTTCCTTCTTTTCCCCCTTCCTAAGGCAAAACGACGTTGCAAGCCGGGACACCGTACCCCTCGTTACCCCCCTTAGATCCGCCACAGGATGTAACACCTAGTGCTTTGAAGGATCTTTAGGATAGACCTTAGGAGGGTTACCTACAGGGGCGGCACAGGTACCGTAGGTGCAACGACCCGCGGGGGCGGCCACTGTTTCCCGCGAGGACGAGTTAGTAGTGGGCCATGTCATTTTGTTTAGTAACCGATGACGGTTACAAAACCCTACCTTTAAATCCCGTAACCCTACCTCCCTTTTTCCTTTTCTGAGTTTGCCATCAGTTGTTGGAGCTTCACCTTGGGAGATTAACGTAAGTAAAGTTCTCTCCCTTCCCTTCTTCTCTTTTCTCTTCTGAGTTGCTTCTCATTCCTTTCTTCATCTCCGTCTCCTCTTATAGTTTCCGTCACAACAGTGCCGTACTGTTCTCATTCACCGGACTGCAGCGAGTTGCCCTTGTAGAGGCCGTCCGTGTGGATTCCGGAAGAAACCCTCGTTCCTTCGATTCTGTTGATAAGGAAGGGTAAGTCGTTCTTCCTTTCCGTCCCTTTGGTTACCAAGAGGCTACATGATGTTCTGATTGAGTAGGCACATGGTTGCAGAAAAGATTGAAAGAGAAAGAAGACGGAGCATGAAGAAGTCAAAGATCGCTGTCGCTAATGCCGCGACTGCGCCTGCACTTCCCCGTAACCGCGCCTCACCGCCCCCGCGCCTTCCTTCTGCAGCGGATGCGGCCTCTATGTCCTTGTCGCCCCTACGACTTTTCACCACCGCGGTTGTGGTTTTCCTCCAACGAGACACTTAAGTCGTTCTTTTGACTTAAGTGTGGGCTTTTGGTATGTCTTCCCACCTTCTTTGTACTCTTTGAGCATGATGTAGTATCATGATAAGTGGCTTAGCAGATCTTGGGCAAATCCCATGTAGTGGGTTAGTTTTAGGATAGTTTTCGAGTTGCATTGAGGTTTGCTTACGGTAAAGATCTGCTAGGATGCAATTGCATATGGATGTGTTGGGGTTGTAACACATTGCCTTGACCTATATCAGACTTTGAGGAGTGAGTTCAGATCGAGTTGCGCAAATAGCCGAGAGTAGTCGAATTTAGGTAAGTCCGTAGGACTTAGCTTTCTATGAGATATTGGTTGATGCTTGAGTGGTGTATGTTGTTGTGTTGTGACCTTTTGTATCATACATATACCGACCTATATATTGGCCCACGGGTAGCAATCCACTCCTTATGGTATACGGATTGGTGTGCCGAACAACTCCGGTTGGGTAAAAGTCCGAGGGCGAGAGTTTGAGACTTCTCGTGTCATACTTATATATGAATAAGGTGAATGACTTTAATGAAGATAAGAATAACAAATTTTTGTGATAGCATGATCTGTGTTTACCTTTACTCTTATATGTATTTGTGCTTTGGCGTTTTCCTCTATATTATTGTTATTAACGGTTTATCCGTGTTGTTAGATGCAGTGCAAGATAGGGAAACTGCCGAGTGATTTGGAGGAGGTGGTCAGTTGGGATTCCCGTACGTGATAGGAGGGGTGTGGGTTTACTTGTTATGTTTAGTAGACTCTGATAGTTTATCCACGGATTTCAATTATCTCTTTTGTACCTCGGCTGAGAGTCGGTTACCTTAGTTGACATTGCATACTTTTATATTGTATTTATATGTTTTATCGTTTGTGCCTTGTTGTAAAATCCAGTAATATTGTTGTCGAGCTAGGGTCGGGACCCATTGTGAGGTCCTAGCCCGTAGCGCCCCGAGTATGAGATTTGGGGTGTTACACGACGTAATACTATCCAAGGGCCATGCCCTTCATCCTCTTTCTCCTGGATAACTCCCACTAGCACCCGAGTTTTACTAGCTTCTTGATAGTCCCCAACAATCATATCATCAGAAGGTCCTTCATTCACTGGGTCTATTATAACTTCCTTCCTCACCGCATACACACATGTATTGTGTACATGGTCGTAACACCCGCAACCAAAACAAATGGTGTGAAGATTCTTATACTCAAGCAACATACACTTCCCATTCAATATGACATCTCCCTTTAGGGGTCGAGTCAAATCCACGCTAACACATACTCGTGCATATCTACCCTAGCTATGCCTAGAGTATTAGCATTCATCCTCATAGGCATGCCAATGGCCGCTTTTGCTTTCAAAACGTTGATATTATACATAGTGAATGGGAAACGAGAAATCCTCACTCAGACCCCATCGAGGTCAATACTGATTCATAGGATCGAACGTCTCCTCCCATTGTTGAATCATAAGGTAATGACCAAAGATCTTCCATAGTCCACTCGTGAAGATATCCAACATATCCGACTCCTTCTCGAAGACACAAGAAAGAACTTGTTGGGAAGGTCGATAATAGTCCACCACCCAACCACCTTCCATTTATGTCGTAGGGTCTTCTTAAGCACCGAAAAAGATATCATCCGACCTAAAAGCTTCACCATAATTGAATTCATCCAAGGTGCATTTAAAACTCAAACAATTTCCGGATCCACATTAATGACTAGTGTTCCATCCGTACGTTTGGGATATTCAATGCGAATCTTCCCAACCTCAATAAGATTATCCGGCAGAATAGGCATTCTCTTCCAAGCCTCATCCCCAAACAACATCGCGCTCCAAGAAGGGGCCTGATTAGTCTTTTGCGGAGTTTGAGACTCGATATCATGTGTCTGAGTAGGCTTGTCTGGATTCCCAAACTTCGTGGGTTCTAGGATTGGTGGGGGTGATGACATGAATTATATGCTATCATATTCATGCATATTGCGAGTATTTCACCTCAGTTTTACATACATTCAAAGAGATTCATGTTCCTTTAAGTCTATATTTATGTACATTTTTAGGATAGAGGTCTACACGAGTTCTTGATTGAATTGTAGGTAAAATGATGGAGTTTGGATGCGGAATATCGGACTTCACATCATAATGGATCATGAAGGAGTCTAAAAGATAGGAAAAGATATGAAGAGAAATCATAAAAGATGATAGAAGACGGAGCTAAAACATAACACGCTGCAAAAGAGAAAAATCGGATCAATTTAGGAAGAAAATCGGCCGATTTTTATAAGATAGACCGATTTATATCTTCAATAGACCATTCTCTTCAAGAAGGATTCTAAAGATAAAGAATTGCAACCCTAGTTTTTCCCTATAAATAAAGGATGTCTCTCCACATCCAAAATCATCCAAGTACACTCAGGAATCATTGAAGAAACCCTATGAAGGAGAAGGAGAATGAGAAGGAGAAACACATTCAAGGATCCAACATTGAAGATTGAAGAAGTTCTTGAGGTTTTTCTAGTTTTTGAGTCTTTTTTCATTGTGAACACAAGTTTGGAGTTTGTCTTTGCTTTTTAGTTAGTTTTCTGAGATTGTGAACCTTTGTTAAAAAATTTTTCCTTTTATTTAAGATTCAACTTTTTCTTGATTTTCTTGATTCTAATCATGTGTTTTATTGGCTAAAACCCTTGCGATTCTAGGGTGATTGGTTGAAGATTGTGGTTAAGATGATGATAGAATGAACCCCACGTTGAGATTGCACCTTGAGAGTTGAGTTTTACCTTTGCAGAGAATAAAAATTGGGATGTTCTTAAAGAAAATCGACCAATTTTTGGTGAAGGACATACCGATTTTCTTTCTGTTGTACCTTTGATGCATTATCTTTAAACCAAAGTTAAAGATTGCTTAAACCCTAGTCTTGTTGAACCTTCCTAACCTATATATGAGCATATGAAGAGACTTACCTAGTGATTACCTTGCTTGATTGCCAATGATCATGAGTTCTAAGTAATAGAGGACTCAAAACCCTCTATTAAGGTTTGAGTGTGACAATCCCTTACCTTTGTGAGTTAACCTGATTCCCTTAGGTTGGGTGGATGGTTTGAGAGTATAGTTTCTTCCCTTAGATCTCTATCTTATAATGACTCAACATCCTTTATTTAGAGCCTTTGGGTTGGGATTAAGTGGATAGTGAAACATCACCGTAAGCTATCCCGTTTTGAAAACATATTTCCTTTGCAATCCCATCTATGTCCATAATTCTTTAGAAGTCTTGAATCGAAAACCACAATTGGATACTTTGATCTCTAGAATCCGCGTTTCCCAATTCTTGCATGCATATTCGTTATTTGTCTTTTATTTGCATATTGTCTTAGCTAGATTGCTTTTATCGATTTGATTTCATCAAGTCCTTGAGATCGACCTTGAAATACTTGCTTATACTGCGATTGATCCGTACACTGCGGGTTTGCAATTGCTTTTATTCTTGGTATAAACTTAAAGCTTATTTACACACACACTTTTGAGCGAACAGGGGGCAACGAGGAAACATGGGGATCTATTGCCGCAAGAGGGGGAAGCATTGTCGCCTCGGGAGTCGCCAAAGCTGCCGCCATAAGCTAGAGTTTTTTCTAGTAAAAAAATTGGATTACCTTTGGTATATGGGTAATAGTTTTTATATATATTTTTATTTATTTTCTATTATTAATTGTAATACTTAATCAAACTATTGAAACAAATTATGATATTAATATTAGTAATGGAAATTTACTTTGTCTCTGATTCAATATTAAATAATTTGATGTAATTTTAACTAGTTTAGGGTGATTAATTGCAAATATTCAAATGTTAAGGCGGTCTTATTTCAACAAATATATAAGGGGTGATTTATTGTAAATAGATGAATATTAAGGGTGATTTTATCATAAATATATATATATTGTCTAGTTTTTTCGCAAACAACTAATTATTAGGGGTGATTTTGTCTAGTTTCCTCTAAAATTTATATTATTTTTTGATTATTTTCTATTATAAATTGTAATACTTAACGAAATTATTGAAACTAATTATGATATTAATAATGAAAATCTACCTTGTCTATGCTTCAATTTTAAATTATTTGAATTAATTTTAAGTAGTATGGGGTGGTTAATGGCAAACGTTTAGAAATTAAGGGTGGTTTTATGTCCAAAAAATTATAAGGGGTGATTTATTGCAAATATATGAATACTAATGGTGGTTCTATGCTAAAAAATTATAAAGGGTGTTTTTTTTTGCAAAAGAGTGATTATTAAGGGTGGTTTTGTTAGTTTCTCTAATAAATTTTAGGAATAATATATGAATTCAATATCAAAAATATTAATATAGTTATCTTTTTTGTTTATGTTATTTTTTTAAAATTTGACGTTGATTATAATATAGTTTATATATTGATTTAATGTCAACTTTTAATTTTATTCCTAATTGATTCAAATATAAAGTTAAGCATGTCCACGGGTTGGACCCGCCGGGTCAAGGGTCCGGGAAGGGTGACCCGGACCCGGACCCGTATAAATGGCCGACCCGCCGGATCACGGGTCAGACCCGGCGGGTCGGCCCTTTTATTTTAAAACCCTTTTTTTTTTAAAAAAAAAGATGACCCGCCGGGTCGACCCTTTTAGGCATTGAGTTACATTTTTTTTAATTTTTTTTTTCAAAATTAAGGTTTGGCGGGTCGACCCGCCGGATCACGGGTAAGGATCACCTCGACCCTTACCCGTACCCCTAACCCGGTGGGTCAAAACCCGCCGGGTCACGGGTGACCCGTGATCCGTGGACATGCTTATATAAAGTTTTTGATTACTATAATATTTTAATTTTCTTCCTAATTTTTTCAATCTATATCATTTTGTTAATTTTTAAGATATAAAGGTAATAAAAAATATATAATACCTTTTTGGTCACGACACATGTCTTTAATGAGTTAATTCTAAGCATTTTACAACTAAACCTTATTATAGAAATTTGTAAATTTGTAACTTTCTCCATTATAAATGTGGCGGATATTTTCTATATTTTTTTTTGAGTTAAAGATATTTTGTAATTATCGATTGTGGCAGGGAGATGAGTTACAAAATGGAGAGAGCATTCATAGATGCATAAGGAAAAGACTCGTCTCACTCAGTCTTGACCTTCATCCACGTAACGTCAATGAAGGTGCCATTGAAGGATAGTGAAGATCTGTGCAACACCAAAATGTGTTCACCGGGCTTCACAACTGCTATAAGGGTGACTCTCTCCTTCTAGGGTTCTCGTCTTTTTATCCGGCATGGTTGTGACCCGTTAAGTTTGTAACTTGTAGCTCTCCATTTTTACCAGTAAAGATTAAGGGCCCGTTTGGTTTTAACTCCGGAATAAAAAACGGGATGGAAACGAATCTAGTCCATACGTATACTCTTGTTCGTGAAAGTTTTTGAAATCATTCCTTGTGGTTTGAAGTAATTGGAGTAGAGTTTGATTACTTTTGATACCCTATAGGGTAACAAAATGTGGGGAATCAAGTGCATTTTGCCTTAAATTACAAGGAATGATTCCATACAATTTCATGCATAACGATGTAGATATGGACTATATTCGTTTTCGTTCTGTTTCCGTTCCCGGAGTTGGAAACAAACGGGCCCTAAAGATGTATAAATACATTTTCCTTCTAAAATCTATGTTCCAAATGTAACAGAGTATCCTGGCTTCTTTATTACACAAGAGGAAGAGTACATCTTGCTTGCCTCATATTTCATCTTTTCTCCATCAACTTAAACTTTATCAAACGAGATTAAGTGTAAGCATTCTTATGTCACTTTGCTTATCTTTATATTGTTTTTGTGTACAGAAATCACAACAAATGGAGAGGACATCGGGTGCAATTCAGATCGAGATCGGGTGGTTGTCGTCATCGTGGAGTTGTGTTAGTCAATCAAATTGGATTTGAATTCAAAAAGTTTGAATGAAATGTGTAATCGTAGTAAAATGTAAATAGATAGTTTATGTTTTATTGACTTTAATGTGAGAAATATAAAAGAGTTACTTGCTATAAATTTACGACTTATTGTTTTTTTAAAAAAATTATGAAAGATTTTGGCTACTAGACCTTTTTTAGTTTTGTGTTTAGTAAGTGTATCCTTTATTTCCTTTTGGTAACTGCACCCTTTATTTTTTACAACTTTAAAAGTAATTAATCCCTCTATTTAAAAAAAAGAAACATACATGAATTTGACCAAATTTGTTAGGTAGAATAATTTATGACTTTTGTTTTGTTTTTTTTATTTTACCTTTTTTTATTTTATTTATTTTCTTGTATGAATTTTCGTACCAGAATTTTTATATCAGGAATTTTCATACAAAATTTTTATACTAGAATTTTCATACTAGAAAATCTTATACCAGAAATTTTCATACATATCAATACACTACTACAAAATTTGGCTACTTTGTTATGATGATCTATTGCGAATGTGATTACGTATGAGACATTGAGGAGACTTGTAAAGGGTTTTTTCAGCTTGTTTGGCGATCACACGGGAATAACATCGATCTTTGAGGAATCTTCACATCTCAATACAATACCCTCGAGACTGGCAGGTAGTATGTACTTGGACCACTAGCATCCTGGTGGGAATGGCTCGGGTGGAGGAACGATCATTAGCACATTGTCGTTTCGCTGAACCACCCCCATGACATTCACGGTGCTACCTTCTTTGATGTAACTACATACATTTGAATGAGAACCATATAAGATTGTGAAGGCTTGAAAACGGTAATTATGCCTTGTTACGCTAAGAACGTGACACGCAAAAGCTTTAAATTTATAACTCGATATATTTCTCCTAACTCCTAGCGAACCCGCAATGTACGGGACGTTTTGTAGTAGGGATAGTATTCCGAGGTCGAACACAAAGACTGAGGTGAGATTGAATCGATTAGTGACTAAGGATAGTGAAGATCTAGGTTAGAAAAGAGAAAGGAATAAAGAAATAAAAATCTCAATGTTTTTGGTTTGGTTTTTTGGTGATCAATCAAAGATCACAAATCATGCGAAATCAACAATCAACTAAGCTAACACCACAAGTAAACAAGCAAATACGAAATATGTAATCAAAGGGAGAAAAGCGGATTATAGGAGTTGGAAATTCCGGTTATGGCACGGGATTCAAGCTATCTAATCATTCCTTGGATTAACTATAGTTTGTTGGGAGTGAATGTTTCTCAAGTGGGGTCAATTACCGGGTAGGTCTCATGATCCACTAGTCCCGTTCCTAAGATCCTATTACCGGGTAAGTCTCTAGGAGCCTAAGGTAGGGATATCTACACAAACCGGATGATTATCTAGGGATCTAACCTCTCCTTACCGGGTAAGTCTCGGGAAGGCAAGTCCTAAACACTTATCCTAGCACATTCAGTCCAATAGCGGCTTGTGAGGCTCACTACTACCTAGAGTTTGTCATCCTTGGTATCTAAGAGCAAGAATCACCGGGTAGGTCTCTTCTAACACTTAGTTGCTAACACTAGGTCACCCTAGGATAGATTTAGCTCAACAAACACTAGGATTTCAACCATCTAACATCCTAGCACTTTGTTTTATCAATATAAGCAAGTCAATCAAAATTACGGGGTGTTCATCCCTTTCCACGGCCGTGGAAAGGCTAGATCAAACCGTGGTTTTCGACAGTGACTAGGTTCAATCAAGCAAGTCATCCAAGTATACATTTAAGTCTATTCTATCATAGTCCAAGCCATAACCATCTTTTCCTTACCCTAGAATCACATCTACTTAGCCAACAACATGCATCATCACAATCAAGATCATCAAGCATGAAATCATGGAATCCATATCAAGAAGATGAAATGAAAGGAAGATGAAACAAGTGGAATAAGAAATCCAAGCTGAATATGAGTTTAAGAAAGACTTACAACCCTTCAAAAGAAGGTTCAATCGATTCTTACAAAACCTTGCAAAACGTCTTCACAAAACTCACTCAAAACTATGAAATAGACTAACAATGGTGTGTTCTTCTCTTCTTCTCCAATGGAAGCTTTTCTTCTCCTCTAAGAGTAGCTCCTATCCAATCTTCCAATGAGAGAATCTTTGTTGTTGAGAGTGTGAGAGAGAATGGAGTGAGGGATCTGCCCCTAACAGCCTTGCAGGACCACCTTTTATCCTCCAAATTTGCAAGAGTCGGCCATGAAGATTGTGGGACAGCTGTCACATCTGTCTGGGGAAAACCACGGCCAAAACCACGCCCGTGGAAGTCCCAGTGGCCGTAGTTTTGGTGCCTCAGCTTGTTTTGGATCATCAAGCCTCAATTTGGTGCATGGCATGCACCAACAAGGTCCCATGTGTCCTCCTTAGCTCCTAACTTGCTTCCTAATGAGTCCGAAGGTGTGTCACCTTGAGGAATGATCTTCAAATGTATCGATTAAGCTCCTAAATCTCCCAAAATACCTACAAAGCATGCAAAAGTCCGTGTAGACGTCTATCTCGACAAAATACATGAATTGAGTGCAAAAGTCATGAACTAGTGCTAAACCATGCATGAATGAGCGGGAAAACTATCTAAATGAGTGCCTAATCTAACATCATAAATCGTGTTATAAAAAATACCCCATACTTAAGGTTTGCTCGTCCCCGAGCAAGTCCCCAACTATAGACTAAGAGATGACATGATTTATGCATGCATGAAAAACCGAAAATATTTTTGGAGTTGTGCTTCTAATATTGGATCACCTTCATAGTCATGTTTCATGGCAATGGACAAGCAATCATGTGTCAAATAAGTGAAGGCATGGAAAGACAATTATACTTAACTCGAAGGCATGCATGAAATGTAAAAATGAAGAAGTCAAGATGATCATGAGCATATTCAATCTAGATCACTAAGTCTTACACACATGCAAATAGGTCACAAGGGCTTGTGAAATAAAAGGCCAAAAAACGTTGTGATTAGGTGGGAATTTTTCTAGGCTATGTGATGCTAATCCGGGAATGGAACTAACTTCACAACTTCACATTTTTATCAACTTCCCACAAGTGTATATTTTCTCTATCTTTTCTTTCTTTTCTTTTCTTTTTCTTTCACTTATTTTTGAGACAATGACATTGGTGTACAAAAGCCGAAACCTTGGTGATTAGCCATCCTCGGGCTTTTTTATTTTTCGAGGTGCATCCACACCGGGTACACATACTAAAGCTCGTTAGGACTATCGGTTTATTTGACTTTGGCAAGGCACAAACACCCGATTATGTGAATGGTGTCGAGTTACTCGTCATTTAAACCAACGTCCCCAAACCTATATTTTTGTCTACACTTTCACAACAAATTCAGCACTTCATTCATAACATTCATCCATCAACAACTTCACCCCACACTTGCTTTTCACACACTCAACACACTAACATGCTCCTATTCCCGGATGGGTCGAAAGAGGTCAAATTTATATCAATTGAGGTGCTCAAACAACATGATCAAGATGAGAAGTAGAGAAAGATGAATTGCCTTAATCACTCCTAGATGATGTACAAGAACTAGCATGTAATTTCGACCTTCAATCCTCAATCCAATCAAGGCAAGCATCATAATCACAAATCATTCATGGGATTCAAGATAAGTACTTCAAGTCCACATATGCATTCATCTATTCAACACATAAGGCCATCCATAGCCAATCCACACGATAATCTCATCATAAGGGTCATTCCCAAGCTTAGAAGCACTAAAAATTTTTAAATTTTCTGATTTTTTTTGGAATTTTTGAAATATGTATGTACAATGCAAAAAGCTAATGAAACATGTGACAAAAAGAAACTACCCTAGATGCTAATCATGCAAAGGATCATGCAAACCCCACCCCATACTTAGAAACACATTGTCCCCAATGTGGTATTCAAGTAAAGAAGAGTGAAAGAGGGTTCTCACAATGTAAAAATGGTTTGCTTCGGTATTTGGGATCATTCATGTGGAGTGATGGCGGATGGTCCTATCAATGATGGTAGAGAGCTCAAGGTGTTCGTTATGGCGTCAGGACCCGCGCTAGGCACCGCTAGCCATCCAAGTTCCGCGTCCGCTCCACCCACAATTGATGAGGGACTCATCATCATCATCCACATGCCATGCAAGGCTTCCATGCTACCAAGACTCTAGCACACACAAAGCACACCAAACACACAAAAACAGAAAAATCAAAACAAAAACAAAAACGAAATCGAAAAGGGAAAGACGTCTACCAATGGGTTGCCTCCCACCAAGCGCTTCTTTAAGGTCATTAGCTTGACCAAACTCGGGGGCGTCTCACTCAAGGTGAAGTGGGGCAATCATATCCACCGGAGCTCCCTGGATACTTCTTCAACCGGTGCCCATTCACCTTAAAGTCTCCACAATGCTCCCCTCCTATCTCAACCGCTCCATGGGGAAAGATCTTCTTCACCACGTAAGGACCCGTCCATCTTGACTTTAGCTTTCCGGGGAAGAGCCGCAGCCTCGAGTTGAAGAGAAGGACAAGGTCGCCTTCACTCAACTCTTTCGGGATGAGACGCTTATCATGCCAATGTTTGGTTCTTTCTTTGTAGATCCGGGCGTTTTCATAGGCATCCAACCGGATCTCCTCAAGAGCTTTCATATCAAGCAACCTCTTCTCTCCGGCCTCCTTGAGGTCAAAATTCAACCACCTTATAGCCCAATACGCTCTATGCTCCATCTCTATCGGAAGGTGGCAAGACTTGCCATAGACTAGCTTGTAAGGAGTGGTGCCAATCGGTGTCTTGAAAGTGGTTCTATAAGCCCACAAAGCATCATCGAGCTTCATAGCCCAATCCTTTCTTGTCCTAGAAACCGTCTTCTCAAGAATCCCTTTTATCTCCCGGTTGGAGATCTCCACTTGGCCACTAGTTTGGGGATGGTAAGGTGTTGCCACCTTATGAGTCACCCCATACTTAGCCAAAAGTGTCCCGAAGTTCCTATTAGTGAAGTGCTTCCCTCCATCACTTATGATCACCCTTGGTGTTCCAAACCTAGGAAAGATCACTCGGTTGAAGAACCGCACCACAACCTTGGCATCATTTGTAGGAGAGGCGATTGCTTCTACCCATCTCGAGACATAGTCCACCGCCAATAGGATGTAAAGGTTACCACATGAAGAGGGGAATGGTCCCATGAAGTCCACACCCCACACGTCAAATATCTCCACCTCTTGTATGTTGTTCAAGGGCATCTCATTCCTCCTTGAGATGTTGCCCGTCCTTTGGCAAGCATCACAAGCTACCACAAAATTCTGCACATCCTTGAACAAACTTGGCCAAAAGAAACCCGATTGAAACACCTTCGCACATGTCTTGTGCGAGCTAGCATGCCCTCCACAAGGCAAGGAATGACAATGGCGGATCACACTCTCCACCTCATCCTCCGGTATGCATCTCCTAAATACTCCATCCGGCCCTCTCTTGAACAAAAGCGGTTCACTCCAATAGTAATGCCTCACATCCTTGAAGAATTTTTTCCTTTGGGCATAGGATAAACCGGGTGGTACCTCCTCACACACAAGGTAGTTCACAATGTCGGCATACCATGGCTCATTACCCCTTGACACTTGAAACAAGCACTCCTCTACCATTTGCAATTGCTCATCCCGGAATGAGTCATCAATCGGGATGTCATCTCTCTCAAGCTCCATTGGTGGGAGTCTACTAAGGTGATCCGCCACAGAGTTTTCGGATCCTTTCTTATCCCGGATTTCCAAGTCAAACTCTTGAAGAAGAAGGATCCACCGAATCAACCAAGGCTTGGCATCCTTCTTTGTAAGGAGATAACGGATCACAGCATGATCCGTATACACAACGACCTTCGCTCCAACAAGATACGAGCGGAACTTCTCAAATGCATACACAACCGCTAGCAACTCCTTCTCGGTGGTAGCATAATTAAGTTAGGCATCATCTAGCGTTTTGCTAGCATAATAGATGGCATGCGTAAGCCCATCTTTCCTTTGCCCCAAAACAGCCCCAACGGCTACATCACTCGCGTCGCACATGATCTCGAACGGTAAACTCCAATCCGGAGGTTGCATGATAGGTGCGGAGATCAAAGCATTCTTCAACCTACAAAAAGCCTCAAGGCAATCCTTGGAGAAAACAAACTCAACATCTTTCATTAGTAGGTTAGTAAGAGGCTTAGAAATCTTAGAGAAATCTTTAATAAATCTCCGGTAAAAACCGGCATGCCCTAGAAAGCTCCTTACCCCCTTCACCGAGGTAGGTGGTGGCAACTTCTCTATGGTTTCTATCTTAGCTCTATCAACCTCAATGCCACGGTTGGACACCAAATGTCCCAACACAATGCCTTCACTTACCATGAAGTGGCATTTCTCCCAATTCAAGACAAGATTTGTCTCCTCACATCTCTTAAGCACTAAAGACAAGTTAGCTAAACAATCATCAAAGGAAGATCCATAAACAGAAAAGTCATCCATAAACACTTCCATGATGTTTTCAATGTACTCAGAAAAGATAGCCATCATACACCTTTGAAAAGTGGCGGGTGCATTACACAACCCAAATGGCATTCTCCTATATGCAAATGTACCCCAAGGACATGTGAATGTAGTTTCCTCTTGGTCATCGGGGTGGATAGGGATTTAGAAGAATCCACTATAACCATCTAAGTAACAAAAATGGGAATGTTGAGCTAATCTCTCTAACATTTGGTCAATGAAAGGAAGAGGGAAGTGATCTTTCCTAGAGGCCACATTTAGTTTCCTATAGTCAATACACATCCTCCATCCCGTAACCGTTCTAGTTGAGATTAGTTCATTGTTCTCATTGGTTACTACGGTCATCCCACCCTTCTTAGGAACCACATGCACGGGACTAACCCATTTACTATCCGAAATCGGGAAAATGATTCCCACATCTAGCAATTTAAGAATCTTCTTCTTTACTACTTCTTTCATGATTGGGTTTAGTCTTCTTTGAGGTTCAATTAAAAGTTTATGGTTGTCTTCCATTAAAATCTTATGCAGGCACAAAGAAGGTTTAATGCCAACTAAATCATCAATGGTATAGCCTATGGCTTTCCTATGCAATCTTAACTCATGCAACAATCTAGCAAGTTCATTATCATTCAAGCATGCATTCACAATAACCGGATATGTAGAATTCTCACCAAGAAAAGCATACTTCAAATGAGAGGGGAGGGGTTTAAGTTCAAGTTTAGGAGGACCTTTATCGAGTGGAGACGATCCATATAATGTTGGTTGAGATGAATCCAAAGCCATGGAAGACTCCCCAAAGCTCCTTGAAGCTTGATCAACAACCAATGCACTTTCTGGAGAAACCACGGGCAAAATTACGGGCTTTGGCATAACCACGGCCGTGGAACTTGCAAAGCTAGCCTTTTTGAGCATTCCAGATAGTTCCACGGGAGAAACCACGGGCGTGGTTCTTGGTCCCTGGCCGTGGTTCTTGCAGAAATTCAGCACATCTTTGTGTGCTTCAAATTCAGCTCTTGTCTCCTTTTCCAATGATTCCAAAGCCTTGATTTCTTCATTGCAAGCCTCCTCAACTCCTTCCTCCATCAAACTTAAGCTAAGAACCTTCTCCAAGGGGTCCTTGATCAAGATCGAGCTCACAACTTCTCTAGACTCCTCTTGCTCGACAATGTTGAACACAACTTTACCAAGGGCTGACCCCTTCATCATTGTGGATAATTTGAACTTGATATTCTCTTCTCCAATGTTGAAGGAGAGAATTCCATTTTTGCAATCCACCAAACATCCGGAAGTGGCTAGGAAAGGTCTCCCCAAGATGATAGGAACCGGATAGTCCGCCGGGATGTCCAAGACAACGAAGTCTATGGGCACATAGAACTTTCCTAGTTGCACCGGTATGTCCTCAAAGATTCCAATGGGGTGAGTGATTGAGCGGTCCGCCATGTAGAGGGTCATCTTGACTGGCTTTGGCTCTCCTAGCCCAACCTTGTTGCAAAGTGCAAGCGGGTTAATGCTTACACTTGCCCCAAGATCACATAGGGCTTCATACTTCACTTCTCCCACTCCAATTGGCACACAAAAGGATCCCGGATCCCTTAGCTTAGGAGACATCTCCTCCTTCATGGTTTGAATCAATTCCGAGGACCTCTTTATCATCCTCACTTCTCCATACTCCTCCAACTTCCTTTTGTTGGAGAGTATTTCCTTCAAGAACTTGCCATATGCCGGCATTCCTAGAATAGCATCCATGAACGGTATGTTAATGTGCAATTTAGACATAAGTTCAAGGAATTTACCGAAGTGTTTGTCCAAGCGGGCTCTTGCTCGTGATTGTGGGAACGGTAGTGGTGGCTTGTATGGAGGCGGTGCCACATATGTTGGCTCATCATCTTTGCTCTTGCCTCCTTCTTCTTGCAAGGTCTCTTCCTCAACCACTACTTGTTTTCCCTTAACTATCTCCTTAGGCAAGGGATCCTTTATGCTCAGCCCACTTCTTGTTGTAATAGCCAACACTTGGCATCTTGGGTTGTCTTCGGTTCTTCCGAGAAGCTTTCCCGGATCTCTATGAGCTTCACCCGCCTTTTGGAACACTTGTGCTTCCAAAACCTTTTGAGCTTTAGAAATGGAAGTCACCGTGCTCTCAAGACCACTCAACCTCCCAAGCAATTGCTCAAACATCATCTCGGTTCTATCCTTTGGAGGTTGAGTAAATCCGGGTGGAGGTTCTTGTGAAGCCTTTTGTGGTGGAGCTGCACTTGTGGAAACGGGAGGGTTCAAGGCACCATCCGGGTTAGAATAAGAAAACCCGGGATGGTTGTGGTTATGCCGGTAATTGTTGAATTGCCGGTTGTTGTTGTTGAAGTTCCTTGGGCCTTGATAGTTGTTGTAGTTGCCCATTCCCATGTAGTTCACATCTTCCTCCTTGGAAGACAAGTTTGCTTGCACTTGCACTTAAGGGGTTGCTTGATTCTTCAAAGTTGTAGCACACAACTCCCTCAAAGATTTCAGCTCATTGTTGATGGCGTCAAGCTTGAAGTTACTCATAGTTACTTCACTCACCTCATATGCTCCCGCTTTCCTCCCATCAATCTTCCTATGGGAGTACTTCTCAATCACCAAAGCTTGTTTCTCTACAAATTCCCAAGCTTCATCCACATTCTTTTCCATGAAAGTCCCACCGGAAAGAGATTGAAGCTTGAATTGACTATCTTCATCAAGTCCCTTGAAGTAGATCTCCAAAAGCTCTATTTTCGGTATACCATGGTGCGGACAATCTAGGAGAAGGTCTTTGAACCTCTCCCAAGACTTGAATAAGCTTTCTCTATCCTTCAACACGAAGGCATTGATCTTCCCTCTTAATTCGGTGGTCTTGGAAGGTGGGAAGAACTTTGTCAAAAACTCGGTTGTCATCTCCTCCCAAGAACTCACTCGCCCTTGTGGAATAGATTGATACCAAGCCAAGGCTTTATCCTTAAGTGAGAAGGAAAAAGCCCTAAGCTTATGGTTGTTGCTCTCCAATCTAGGCGGCCTTAGAGTCTCCATCAAGATCTCATAGTTCATCAAGTGTTGATGAGGAGACTCTCCTTCCATCCCTCCAAATTGTTTATGCCGGATCATTTGTAGGACTTGAGGGCGGAGCTCGTAATCATGGGCTGCGGGATCTCCTAAGTTCACTCCCGGACGGTGTGCTCTTTGTGCCGGATCCATACGTTGCCCCAACGTTTGTGGTTCTTCAATAGCAATGGGCACAACCCGAATATTAACCGCCGCCGGCTGCGGTTGTGGTAGAGGTGGAGGCTGTTGACGATTAAGCTCCCTTTGCACAAGAGCTTGCCTAATCTCTTCAATCTCCCTCCTAGTTGCTTCTTGCCTCTCATTGGCAAGTCTCCTTTCATTCTCCAAGGCTTCATTCCTTAGCCTAATTTGCTCTAAAGCTTCATCTAACTCAGCTTGGAGATCTCTTCCGGCCATCTCTTTTCCCTTTCTAATGCTCTTGGATCTAGATTTAAGGATTTTCTCCGGTTTGGGATCGAATGGAGCTAAATCCTTGCCACGAGATCTTCGCATAAATCTAAAGAGTGAGAGATGTCCTGAAAAGCAAAGACACAAACCAAACGAGATCAAAAGCAACAAGAAAGACCTATACTATAAACAATCACAAACTACGACTCAATCTTAACCTAGTCCCCGGCAAGGTGCCAAAAACTTGTTACGCTAAGAACGTGACACGCAAAAGCTTTAAATTTATAACTCAATATATTTCTCCTAATTCCTAGCGAACCCGCAGTGTACGGGACGTTTTGTAGTAGGGATAGTATTCCGAGGTCGAACACAAAGACTGAGGTGAGATTGAATCGATTAGTGACTAAGGATAGTGAAGATCTAGGTTAGAAAAGAGAAAGGAATAAAGAAATAAAAATCTCAATGTTTTTGGTTTGGTTTTTTGGTGATCAATCAAAGATCACAAATCATGCGAAATCAACAATCAACTAAGCTAACACCACAAGTAAACAAGCAAATACGAAATATGTAATCAAAGGGAGAAAAGCGGATTATAGAGGTTGGAAATTCCGGTTATGGCATAGGACTCAAGCTATCTATTTATTCCTTGGATTAACTATAGTTTGTTGGGAGTGAATGTTTCTCAAGTGGGGTCAATTACCGGGTAGGTCTCATGATCCACTAGTCCCGTTCCTAAAATCCTATTACCGGGTAAGTCTCTAGGAGCCTAAGGTAGGGATATCTACACAAACCGGATGGTTATCTAGGGATCTAACCTCTCCTTACCGGGTAAGTCTCGGGAAGGCAAGTCCTAAACACTTATCCTAGCACATTCAGTCCAATAGCGGCTTGTGAGGCTCACTACTACCTAGAGTTTGTCATCCTTGGTATCTAAGAGCAAGAATCACCGGGTAGGTCTCTTCTAACACTTAGTTGCTAATACTAGGTCACCCTAGGATAGATTTAGCTCAACAAACACTAGGATTTCAACCATCTAACATCCCAGCACTTTGTTTTATCAATATAAGCAAGTCAATCAAAATTACAGGGTGTTCATCCCTTTCCACGGCCGTGGAAAGGCTAGATCAAACCGTGGTTTTCGACAGTGACTAGGTTCAATCAAGCGAGTCATCCAAGTATACATTTAAGTCTATTCTTTCATCGTCCAAGCCATAACCATCTTTTCCTTACCCTAGAATCACATCTACTTAGCCAACAACATGCATCATCACAATCAAGATCATCAAGCATGAAATCATGGAATCCATATCAAGAAGATGAAATGAAAGGAAGATGAAGCAAGTGGAATAAGAAATCCAAGCTGAATATGAGTTTAAGAAAGACTTACAACCCTTCAAAAGAAGGTTCAATCGATTCTTACAAAACCTTGCAAAACGTCTTCACAAAACTCACTCAAAACTATGAAATAGACTAACAATGGTGTGTTCTTCTCTTCTTCTCCAATGGAAGCTTTTCTTCTCCTCTAAGAGTAGCTCCTATCCAATCTTCCAATGAGAGAATCTTTGTTGTTGAGAGTGTGAGAGGGAATGGAATGAGGGGTCTGCCCCTAACAGCCTTGCAGGACCACCTTTTATCCTCCAAATTTTCAAGAGTCGGCCATGAAGATCGTGGGACAGCTGTCACAGCTGTCTGGGGAAAACCACGGCCAAAACCACGCCCGTGGAAGTCCCAGTGGCTGTGGTTTTAGTGCCTCAGCTTGTTTTGGATCATCAAGCCTCAATTTGGTGCATGACATGCACCAACAAGGTCCCATGTGTCCTCCTTAGCTCCTAACTTGCTTCCCAATGAGTCCGAAGGTGTGTCCTGATAGCATGAATTATAGTCTATATTTTAGGGTTTGTTTGGACGTTTTATCTTTCATAATCTGCATGTTTGTATGTGTATTATGTGAGTTTAATACCATTTCATCTACCTTTGCGAGAATCGAGGTCTACACCTAGTTTTGTTGTAATCGTAGGTAAAATGGCACGTTTTGCATCAAAAAGGAGCAAAATGAGTCATGAGTCATTTGGAGCTACATCCAGGGAGCATGGCCATGGATTAAAGATTTACTTTGGAGCAGATTCGAGAGATTTCACGTTCTGTTGTGACTCACCTCGGTTGACCATTGATTCACCTCGACCGAGGTGATCCAGAGACGCCGACTCGACCGAGGCGAACACCTAGGACGCGGTGAGAATATTTTATTTTTGGATGAGATCTTTTAAAATTGGAAAGTGATCTTATATTTTTGGGCTTGGCTCCTGGAAGGAAGGAGATATGCAGAATCATATATTTTACCTATATTTATGGGAAAAGATCTTTCTAAGATTGATGATCTTTGGAGGGTTATTTTCTTATAAAAGGAGTTGAATTTCCACAATTCCGGGGATCCGCTATCAGCGCAAGGGAGTCGCTTACAACGCAGCAGCAGCATACTCCAATTGGGAAGATTCGAAGAACCTTTTTGAAGGTTGAAGGAAGATTGAAGATCATAGCTTTTATAGCTTTTTGGAGGGTTTTGTAAGATTGTCTTTAATTCTCTTCCTTGTTGTCTTGTCTTGATTGGATTGCTATCCAAGGAACGCTTTTGTTGTGATATTTGATTCAGTTATTGAAGTCTTTTCCTTAAATTCTTCTTTGTTCAAATATTTACCTTTTTCCCATATATTTAATACTTTCATAATGATGATGAGTGGCTAATTTCCTTGTGTGATTCTAGGGTGATTGGCTGAAGGTTGTGGGAAAAACAATGATAGAATAATCTTAGATTCCAGTAGGATCCTGAAAGTTCGAGTCTTTAACCTTAACCCTAAGCATCTCGTTCAGTCGATGAACATCTCGGCCGGGGTGGAATTCTTCTAACCGAGGTGACTTGTCCGATTCTAAACAGAAAGTTAAGTGTTAGAGTTTGCTAAATCCTATTCTTATTACACCTTTCTGGTTCAATGCAAGCTTAGGATGAGACTTACCCGGTAATTCCTTAGTTTGTTTACCAACGATCATAAGTGTAGGTAATAAAGGTTCATCCTTTATTAGGGTTTGAGTGTGCTTTTATCCCATCTTTGTGAGTTAGCCTGAGACTTACCCGGTAAAGGTTGATTCTATTCCCTTAGATGGCATGTTAGTTTGAGATTATAGTTCTTTATCTTAATTCCTTGAGACTTACCCGGTAATAGGAGTTACGGTTTAGGATTAGTGAGTAGTGAGACTTACCCGGTGATCTATTCCACTTTAGTAACACTTTCCCTATGCAAAAATCTCAGCTTTGTCCGCTTATCTATAGATCTTGAGTTGGAACCACAACTAGATGCTTTAATCCCTAGAATTGCATGTTTGCTTTATTGACTTCTTATTCATCTTTGATTGTGTTAATTGCTCTTGTGGTTAGTATTGACATAAGCATACCGTTATTGACTTTGTTTCACCAAGTCCCTGTGATCGACCCCTGGAATTCCTTGCTTTTTACTATGATTGACCCGTACACTGCGGGTTCGCATCCTTGTTTTAAGCTTAAGTCTAGGGTTATAAATTTAAAGCTTGCACACACCGTTTGGAGCGAACAAGTTTTTGGCGCCGTTGCCGGGGACTTGGTCCAGACCGAGCCGGTACGGTTTGCTCTTTGGGCGCTTGCCCCCGTGTCTACTAATCACTCTACTTGAGTGACTTTTGCAGGTTCTTTCTTAGGTATATGCGAAGAACCCGCACTGGGAAGGAAATCGTTCCTTACGATCCCGAACCAGAAAAGACATACAAGCGACGCTTAAGAGAAGCGAAGATGGCCCAACAAGACAACCGCGATCTTGCGGCCGAATTGAAAGAGGAGCTAGAGCTGCTACGCCTCAGCAAGGAAGAACTAAGGCAAGAGAAAGTAGAGAATCGCACCAAGACTGCAGCAATCGAAACGGAGATAGCAGTCATACGAGACCAGATTCTACTTCGACCGAGGGAAGATCCTCCTATTGATCCTCGACCGATGCAGGATCCAGTAGCTGACCCTCGACCGAGGCAGGTTCCAGTACCTGACGCCCCGGCCGATGTACTTCCACCTCGGAGGCCAGTCCGAGATGTTCTTCTTGCAGGAATCCCGCAAACCCTAGGTCAAAAGATGGACCCTAATCAACAGCTAAGGCGTCCAGGAGTGAACCTAGGAGATCTAGCGGACCATGATTATGAACTTCGACCGCAAGTTCTATCCATGATTCGCCAATGCCAATTCGGAGGGCTAGAGAAGGAATCACCACATCAACATCTTCAAAACTATGAGATCTTGATGGAGACCTTGAGACCTCCAAGAATCGAAAACGACAACTACAAGCTAAGACCTTTTTACTTTTCTTTAAAAGATAGAGCTCTTACTTGGTATCAATCTCTTACTCCAGGAAAAATCAGCACATGGGAGGAGATGACAACGGAGTTCTTGACCAAATTTTCCCCCCCTCAAAAACAACCGAAATGAGAGGGAAGATTAATGCTTTCATTATGAGGAACAAGGAGAGCTTGTCCAAGTCATGGGAGCGGTTCAAGGACATTCTTTTGGATTGCCCACATCATGGGATTCCAAAACTAGAGTTATTGGAGATATACTTCAAAGGGCTGGACGGAAGCACCCAGTTCAATCTCCAACTACTCTCCGCCGGCACCTTTATGGACTTGGCGGTTGACGACGCTTGGGACTTCATCGAGAAGCAAGCCTTGCACATGGAGAAATACACCCACCAAGGAGCTGAAGGTGGAGTTAAAAGAGTCAACTTTCAAGAGACTCAACCCAACAACAATCAACTCACGTCTTTGACAAATGACGTGAAGCAATTGAAGGAACTTTTGGTTGCGCAAACCAAAAAGGAAGAGCAAGGGCAAAGGAACAACAACAACGGGTACCGTAACAACAACAACGGTCCCCGAAACAACAATTACAACAACAACAATAGAGGGTCCAATAGCAACAATTGGAGAGCGAATAACCAAAATTCAGGTAATCATTCAAACTCCAACTCTAACGATTCCTCTAACCCTTTCCTCTCTTCCCCTTCTTCTTCTTCTACTCCATTAAAAAGCCAGGGGCAAGGATCAAGTTCGTCTCAGCCAGAAAAGAAAGACGCAGTTTTGGAGGCTATCTTGATCAAGCTTAGTGCTATGGAGACTTCTATGACTTCATTTTCGAGGGTCCAAAAGTCCTTCGAACAACAACTTGCAAGTAGGGCGAATGAAGCGCCAAGAGATTCAGGGAAGCTTCCAGCAAGGACGGAAAGCAACCATAAGGGCCAGTGCATGGTCATAACTACGAGGAGTGGACTGAAGACTGCAGATCCAGTACCTCGGTCGGTGACAGTACCGACGCAGACCACCTCGGTCCAGATGCAGTCGAAGAACACTTCGACCGAGACGCCAACCGAGGTGGAGCAACAAAAAGCGGAGGGGAAGACTGAAATTTATGTTCCACCTCCTGCATACAAACCACCACTTCCATTCCCTCAGTCCAGAGCCAAAGCACATCTAGACAAGCACTTTGGTAAGTTCCTTGACTTGATGAATAAGCTACATATTAATATTCCTTTCCTTGATGCTATTTTAGGTATGCCCGCCTATGGGAAGTTCTTAAAAGAGATCCTATCAAGGAAGAGGAAGCTGGAGGATGTTGGTGAAGTTAGGATGACATCTAAATCTTCGGAGCTCATACAAATCATGAAGGAGAAGATGCCACCTAAATTGAGAGATCCCGGCTCATTTTGCATTCCCATTCAAGTTGGGGATGTCACTTGTGAAGCCCTTTGCGATCTAGGAGCCAGCGTGAGCATCATCCCGCTGGAGCTATGCGTGAAGATCGGTCTTGGAGAGCCCAAGCCGGTCAAGATTCGACTTTATATGGCGGATCGCTCCATTACCCATCCCGTGGGCATCTTGGAGGACGTTCCGGTCAAGTTAGGTAACTTCTATCTACCTATAGATTTTGTTGTACTTGACATTCCCGCAGATTATCTTGTTCCTTTTATTCTCGGGAGGCCATTTCTAGCAACTTCGGGTTGCAACGTGGATTGCAAGAACGCCAAGTTGAAATTCAACGTTGGTGGCGATGAGGTGGAGTTTTCACTACTTGCAGCCATGAAAGGGAGCAACTAACTGATGATATCTTCAACATCTACGATGAAGAAGAATCAAGAGAATTGGTGAGCTCTATCCTTATTAACGATCCACTCGAAAGAGTTATTAGCTTCAGTTTAATGGAGGAAGGTATAAATGCTTCTTGTGATGCAGATATACAGAGCTTGAAAGCATTGGAAGAGGATCCAGGAGCTAAAACTGAGAAGCTAATCCAGGAGACGAAGATCTCCAGTCTCGGTTCCAGTAGCAGCACCTCGACCGAGGCACTTTCTGGACTGAGCGAGGCGACTGAAGAACATCTCGGTCAACGCCTCTGCGCCTCGACCGAGGTCGATGACGAGATGATTTCAACTGAGACTTCTGAAAGTCCAGTTTTTGGATCTACTCCACTGGAAGAAGGAAGCCAGGACCCTCCTTAGAAAGCACCCCCAGTAGTGGAGCTTAAACAACTCCCAAATCACTTGAGGTATGTCTTTCTTGGAGTGGATTCCACTTATCCCGTTATTGTTAGTGCTTCCCTCTCCGAATCTGAATTATCTAAGTTAATGCATGTCCTGAGAAAGCATCAAAAGGCTTTGGGTTACACTATAGATGATCTTATTGGCATTAAGCCTTCTTTCTGCATGCATAGAATTTTAATGGAGGACGATCATAAAACTTCACGGGAACCTCAAAGACGGTTAAATCCGATCATGAAAGAGGTTGTGAAGAAAGAAATTCTTAAGTTGTTGGATGCAGGTATTATTTATCCTATCTCGGACAGCAAGTGGGTTAGCCCGGTGCATGTAGTTTCGAAGAAAGGGGGGATGACCGTTGTGACGAATAAGAACAACGAGTTGATCCCAACTAGGACCGTTACGGGATGGAGAGTCTGCATCGATTACAGGAGGTTGAACACGGCCACGCGGAAGGACCATTTTCCACTTCCCTTCATTGATCAGATGCTCGAGCGGTTGGCCCAGCATTCACACTTTTGCTACTTAGACGGTTATAGTGGATTCTTCCAGATTCCTATCCATCCGGATGATCAGGAGAAGACCACTTTCACTTGTCCATGGGGGACGTTTGCTTATAGGAGGATGCCATTCGGATTATGCAATGCACCCGCCACATTCCAGCGATGCATGATGGCCATCTTTTCCGAGTACATAGAGGAGATCATGGAGGTATTTATGGATGATTTTTCTATATATGGTTCCTCTTTTGATGATTGCTTATCTAACCTTTCGCTAGTGCTTAAAAGATGTGAAGATACTAATCTCGTTTTGAATTGGAAGAAGTGTCATTTTATGGTTAGTGAAGGCATTGTGCTAGGACACCTCGTTTCTAATCGAGGCATTGAGGTCGATCGAGCTAAGATCGAGACTATTGAGAAACTCCCTCCCCCTTGTTCTGTTAAAGGTGTGAGGAGTTTTCTCGGGCATGCAGGTTTCTATAGGAGATTCATCAAGGACTTCTCTAAGATTTCTAAACCTCTAACAAACCTCTTGAATAAAGATGTTGTTTTTGAGTTTTCGCAAGAATGTCTTGATGCTTTTTACAGGATTAAGGAAGCGTTGATCTCTGCTCCTATTATCCAACCTCCAGATTGGACCTTGCCCTTTGAGATCATGTGCGATGCTAGTGATGTAGCCGTAGGAGCGGTGCTTGGACAGAAAAAGGATGGACGGACCACCGCCATTTATTATGCTAGCAAGACGCTAGATGAAGCACAACGCAACTACGCTACTACCGAGAAGGAGCTGTTGGCGGTTGTATATGCTTTCGAGAAGTTTCGTTCCTATCTAGTAGGGGTGAAGGTCATTGTCTACACCGACCACGCAGCCATTCGTTACTTGTTGGATAAGAAAGACGCCAAGCCGCGCCTTATTCGATGGATTCTCTTGCTTCAAGAGTTTGACCTAGAGATCCGCGATAAGAAGGGATCCGAGAATTCTGTTGCGGATCACCTCAGCCGGCTACCCGCATCTCTACGTGAGAAAGACGATCCACCCATAGACGATTCGTTCCCCGATGAGCACTTACACTTGTTGGAGCGTTTTATAGACTTACTTACTTCACCCCATGATGGAGGTGAAGTATGGGGTGAGGATACCTCCCATCTTGTTTGAGACGCGTCATGGTCCAACTAGCGACCTAAAATCAAGCGCTTCTTGGGAGGCAACCCAAGGTATTGCTTTCTTTTCCCGTTTTCTAGTCTAGTTTAGATAGTTTTTGTTTTTGCTTTGCTTTGCTTTGTTTTTGGCGTTCTGGACAGACAACAGGAAACATCTAAGGAAGGAGCATAACTGGAAGGACAGAAGTTCGAGATTTTGAGAAGACAGAAGCATCTCGGTTAATGTCAGAGTACCTCGACCGAGACGATTCTTGAGCAACCGAGGCGACTAGGGTTTTCTGCAGAACCACCTCGGTCCAGTCGAGACCATCTCGACCGAGGTGACAGCAGTTCCATGAACAGTATAAAAGGGGGAAAATTTTATTTTTCACTTTTTACCTTCTTCGACTCGACCGCGGCGCTTCTCACCTCGCTTCCTCGATTTTTGCTCGTTTTCGAAGATTTCTGCTTCCAAACTGCGATTAAAGGGTAGAGGATCTCATTGCAAGTACAGATCTGCGAAGAAATCGAACGAATCGACCGAAACGAGGTAAAAACAGTCGAAACCCTAACTCGTTCATTCGTTTCGATTTGGGCTTTGGTTGCCCTTGAATCTGCTGAGAAAAGGCTTAAGTACCCCATAGGAAGCAATTGTAGTGATTTTTGGGGGAAAAGAACTGGATTTCTGAGATTTGAAACGCAAACTGCTACGCCTCGGTCCAGTCAAACTACATCTCGACCGAGGTGATTCCTGAGTATTGTCAGTGACCGAGGTGATCTGACAGTAGCTAAGAGAAAATGAGTTCCGAACGTCGCCTTGCCCTCAGAGATAGATCCTCACCTTTCCCTCCTTCCTCTTCTTCCCGACCTTACCGCCCGGTGATCCACGAGAGATGCCGGGTAGATTATGAGCATATAGCTAGCCGTCCAGTGATTGCACCACGTTTCCTGGACGTGTCAGCTTTTGATTGCCTAGGGGTAGATGGAGACCTTAGGCGGATGATCACTACAGTTGGGCTGGATCAGTTTACTGAGATCTGAGCCCCAGCCTACTTGGAGCCGACCTTAGAGTTCGTTAGCTCCTTTTCCTACCTTCCCACAAAGCAGTCTGTGAAGTACCGGTTGATGAACCGGAACTTCATAGTTCCTTTAGAGGTTTGGAGAGAGATTTTCGGCTTTCCTGAGCCCACCGCCACTGACTTCCCTTCCCGATCTGTAGCTAGGGAGTTCTGGGGGCAGATTGCCCATATTACTGAGCATGCAGATAGATGGCGCCCTGGAGATTCCAGGGAGAAGGTCATCTTCCACCTTGCCTTCAGATTAGCCCATAGGATATTCAACGAGACACTTCTGGCGCGTACTGAGACGCCCCAGAAGATCCGACAGGGCGAGCTTTTCAGTCTTTACTGTATGGTTACGAGGGGTTTCCCAGACTTTGGCTTGATCTTGGCAGAGGACCTGCACAAGATCAAGGTCAAGGCGAAGGGAGACATTTGATGCGGAGGTCTTGTCACCCACATTGCTGCTTTTCATGGGATGGACCTCAGTGCATGTACGATGGCGGCGGCTCCGAAGCCGCTTGGACTGCAGGAGATGATCACTCGGAGGATTTTGGTTCCCCGAGGTCTGACCACTCCATATGTTGCTATGCCATGGGAGTTGACTACACCACAGGGCATCAGGTGGTCTGCCCAGTTCACCGTCTACGATCCACATTATTGGCAGACCGCCTGGGTTCCACTTATGGAGGATCATAGGGAGGCAGCAGCTGCCCCAGCTGAGGATGATGAGGAGGAGGAGGCTGACGACGAGGATACAGTAGATGAGAGAGATGGTGGAGTCCCGATGGATACAGGGACAGATACTGCAGGGACGAGCGCGCCACCGATCATAGATCTTGATGATGATGATGAGACTGAGCCTGCACCAGCTGAGACTTCTCCAGTTAGACCTGCTAGACGCAGGAGGCGCGGAGTGAGAGATCCAGCTGCCCACAGACGGATCGATGACCTGACGGATCAGGTTATTGACTCATATGCTGCATTATCGCTGGATATCCGCGAGATGCAGGAGCGGCAACACTATCAGCACATTATGGCCCAGCTTCAGTTCGAGCGTGTCATGGGTTACCCGTTCGACCCGACGCAGTATCCATACGTGCCACCACCACCACCACCGGATCGCGACTATTGAGGAGCTGCAGGATTTTCTTTATTATTTTTTTATGCAGTTCAGCTATTTATCCGGTGAGTACCCTTGTCTCTAGACTTATATTGACCCACTGGGACAGTGTGTCCCAAGTATGGGGTGTTTGTATTTATTTGATGACTATTTGATGTATTTATGTGACTACTTTGATGTATGACGCACATCTTATTTATCGGATATTTTATTTATGCTTCACTTCTGCATTTATATGATTATCTGATATTACATGCATACCTACAGGTTATTTGATTGAGAAAAACGTCGAAACCGAAAAAAAATGGTTTTAAAAATTTTTTTTTGACCTCGACCGGGGAGATTCTGGCCGAACGAGGTGTTTCACCTCGGTTGACTTACGAACACCTCGACCGAGGTGGGTAACAAAAAGTTTTCAAAAACGATTTTGTGCTACTTATCTAGATATGATCTCAGTGAAGATTATGTTTACCTACTGGTTTTAAATTCTTTATGTGTTTAAAAGGTTTTATAATATGTCTAAGTTGCTAAATGCTTTGTTTGAAATTATTAGCATGTTTAATACTTTATTTTTATCCAAATTAAGTTGAATTTGAAGGTTGACACCACATTATGAGTTCTCTCACTTTCTTCATGGAAAGACCAAGGCAATTCATTCTTTTCTTCTTCTTCTTCTTGATCATGCTTAACCCCTCATATACATTTTGCCTCCCTTTACCTATCCGGGAATTTGGAAGCAAGCGAAGTGGTGAAAGCAAGTTAAAGTTGAAAAGTGGGCTGGAAGTGAAAGTGTTAGAAAGTAATTTTAGGTTTGGGGAAGTCAATCATGAAGATGAGTAACTCGGCACCATTCACATAGCCGGGTGTTTGTGTCTTGCCAAAGTCGGATTGAGCGATATTCCTAACGGGTCATGGTATGTGCATCAAGGGTTTGATGCATCTCGAGAAATTGATGATTGCTGATTTCCTAGGCTTCGGTTATTGTGCACCTCTGTCCATGCATCCCAAAAAGTAAAGTAAAAAGAAAAAGTGTGAAATAAGCAAAGCTTATTGGTGGAAGATGTTGCAAGTCAAAGTGAAAGTGAAGTTCATCATTTTCCCGGATTCTAGCACCACATTACCTTACATACATCCCTACCCTACACGTTTCTTGACCTTTCTTTTGGGAAGCCCTTGAGACCTTGAGCTTGTTGATTGACTTAGTGGTTTAAATCGGATTATACATGATTAATTTTGATAATTATGATTTATTATGCATTCTATGATTTTATGCAAAGATGAACAACTTTCCTATATTTATAAAATGTTTTGAGCATATTGAGTTTTTAAATTCCATGAAGTATTCTCTTAGAGTGATCTATGATAGTTGCACACCATAAAATGTTTTTGAAAGACTTTTCATCGATTTTCTTGACTTATAATCCATTCTATCTTGTCTTTTATATGAGGAACTTGCTTGGGGACAAGCAAGGGCTAAGTATGGGGTATTTTGATAGCATGAATTATAGTCTATATTTTAGGGTTTGTTTGGACGTTTTATCTTTCATAATCTGCATGTTTGTATGTGTATTATGTGAGTTTACTACCATTTCATCTACCTTTGCGAGAATCGAGGTCTACACCTAGTTTTGTTGTAATCGTAGGTAAAATGGCACGTTTTGCATCAAAAAGGAGCAAAAGGAGTCATGAGTCATTTGGAGCTACATCCAGGGAGCATGGCCATGGATTAAAGATTTACTTTGGAGCAGATTCGAGAGATTTCACGTTCTGTTGTGACTCACCTCGGTTGACCATTGATTCACCTCGACCGAGGTGATCCAGAGACGCCGACTCGACCGAGGCGAACACCTAGGACGCGGCGAGAATATTTTATTCTTGGATGAGATCTTTTAAAATTGGAAAGTGATCTTATATTTTTGGGCTTGGCTCCTGGAAGGAAGGAGATATGCAGAATCATATATTTTACCTATATTTATGGGAAAAGATCTTTCTAAGATTGATGATCTTTGGAGGGTTATTTTCTTATAAAAAGGAGTTGAATTTCAACAATTCCGGGGATCCGCTATCAGCGCAAGGGAGTCGCTTACAACGCAGCAGCAGCATACTCCAATTGGGGAGATTCGAAGAACCTTTTTGAAGGTTGAATGAAGATTGAAGATCATAGCTTTTATAGCTTTTTGGAGGGTTTTGTAAGATTGTCTTTAATTCCCTTCCTTGTTGTCTTGTCTTGATTGGATTGCTATCCAAGGAACGCTTTTGTTGTGATATTTGATTCAGTTATTGAAGTCTTTTCCTTAAATTCTTCTTTGTTCAAATATTCACCTTCTTCCCATATATTTAATACTTTCATAATGATGATGAGTGGCTAATTTCCTTGTGTGATTCTAGGGTGATTGGCTGAAGGTTGTGGGAAAAACAATGATAGAATAATCTTAGATTCCAGTAGGATCCTGAAAGTTCGAGTCTTTAACCTTAACCCTAAACATCTCGTTCAGTCGATGAACATCTCGGCCGGGGTGGAATTCTTCTAACCGAGGTGACTTGTCCGATTCTAAACAGAAAGTTAAGTGTTAGAGTTTGCTAAATCCTATTCTTATTACACCTTTCTGGTTCAATGCAAGCTTAGGATGAGACTTACCCGGTAATTCCTTAGTTTGTTTACCAACGATCATAAGTGTAGGTAATAAAGGTTCATCCTTTATTAGGGTTTGAGTGTGCTTTTATCCCATCTTTGTGAGTTAGCCTGAGACTTACCCGGTAAAGGTTGATTCTATTCCCTTAGATGGCATGTTAGTTTGAGATTATAGTTCTTTATCTTAATTCCTTGAGACTTACCCGGTAATAGGAGTTACGGTTTAGGATTAGTGAGTAGTGAGACTTACCCGGTGATCTATTCCACTTTAGTAACACCTTCCCTATGCAAAAATCTCAGCTTTGTCCGCTTATCTATAGATCTTGAGTTGGAACCACAACTAGATGCTTTAATCCCTAGAATTGCATGTTTGCTTTATTGACTTCTTATTCATCTTTGATTGTGTTAATTGCTCTTGTGGTTAGTATTGACATAAGCATACCGTTATTGACTTTGTTTCACCAAGTCCCTGTGATCGACCCCTGGAATTCCTTGCTTTTTACTATGATTGACCCGTACACTGCGGGTTCGCATACTTGTTTTAAGCTTAAGTCTAGGGTTATAAATTTAAAGCTTGCACACACCGTTTGGAGCGAACATGTCCCCTCGAGGAATGATCTTCAAATGTATCGATTAAGCTCCTAAATCTCCCAAAATACCTACAAAGCATGCAAAAGTCCGTGTAGACGTCTATCTCGACAAAATACATGAATTGAGTGCAAACGTCATGAACTAGTGCTAAACCATGCATGAATGAGCGAGAAAACTATCTAAATAAGTGCCTAATCTAACATCATAAATCGTGTTATCTCATAAAATAAAAGTATTCACAACTACAAATCATATTAACACACTCAATGGGGTGTAGTTAAAGCAACAAAATAAAATCTAAGGAGCTTTGGTATGGAGATTGTGTGTAGGGTGTTCAAAGATGGGCAATGCAATGACTGGTGAAGCAGTTTTAAGCAATACTCGGATGCTAGAAACACAACAAACCAATTCCATTGGTGCTTGTGTTAGCACCAATGGAGTAACTGAAGACAATAGTGCGTTTAAAGGTGAGGTTAGCTGATCAAAGCAACTAGTTTAAAGGTGAAACATCATAGGCTGAGGAGATATGCTTTCAAATTTAAAAAGAAGAAGATTAAATGTACCCTAAACTTCTCATACCAGAAAAATATTTGCTATCGCCCCAAAGAATGAAGGAGAAAGTGAAAACAAAAACACGAAGCACATCAGAAAGCAAGCCACCTAAAACCTAGCAGAGTGGGGGCATTCTTCGTTCTCCTTGTAGTCATCTTCCTCTCCTCTAGATCGGCATCGAGAAGTCCGCAACGATGGCCAACCTTCCAGGAAAGGGCAAGATGGTTTCCGGAAGCGACACGTTTAACACCCCAAGTTTTGGAAACTCGAAGCGTTACAAGCTAGGACCTCACAATGGGTCCCGACCCTCAGAGTAACAACGATAACATCGGATCTTACAACGAGGTACAAATAAATTAAAACCAAAACTGTTATAAAAACCAAAGGAACAATAAAGGAAAGCGTCAAAGACTCGCAGCCGAGTTCAAAACAAAAGGGAAAGAACAACAACAAAAATATAAACCCGATCCCGTCCTATAATGTACGGGAATCCCGACTGACTACACCGTCCGGATCACTCAGCAGCATCTCTAACTTGCAGGGCATCTACAACATCAGTATAAACCGTCAGCTAACATTCTAGATATCCTAAAGACAGTATAGGCACAACCACACATAAGGTAACATAAACATATAGCATGCTCGCACTCAACCGGTTATTATCTTTAATTAAGTTATCCATGACTAATTCAACTTCTTTTGTCACACGAGGATCTCCCGAGACTCACCTCCGCTTCCATTTGCTGACAGGAATAGATCAGTACTATTTGTTACCTGTGGGCTTGGGTTACAAGAGCACCTCCTAGTCTCCTATAGAACTAGACAAGTGGTCACCGCCCGATTATCATACACTTGGGCCAGTAACGGTTATAAAGGTCAAATCAATATACGGAGCGAAGGTAAGTAAGTCCAAGGGACTTACCTCACTCAAAGGTAACTCAAGAAACTACTACTGCTCAATTTCCCGAAGGAAAGAAGGAATGCCTGCTCAAACAAGGCATCGGGAATCAGAAACTAAACGAATGCTAGAAGTCTAGATACTTCTAGTCTCAATGATATGTAAGAGTTCTACTACAGCGTGCTAGAAGTTCCCTACTTCTAGTCTTAATGATTTCTAATGATCTCATCATGCTAGGATAAGGATTCCTAGTCTCAAGGTGCACAAGGAATGTCAACAACAACATAGCTCAAAGGTGTAACCAACTCATGGGGATGGATCAAGCCACTAACTGGCATTTACACAAATCATCTAGGTCTAACCTAGCATGATCTAGCATAAGGAAAGGGCAAAGGAAGCAAGGAAGGAAGAAACTCACCAAGAATGAGAGTTATTGTAGGAGAACCGCGGGGGCGGCTAGACAACGGTGCGGGGGCGGAAGAGTTTGCAACCGCGGGGGAGGATCTGTGTAGGCGCGGGGGCTGTTCAGCGATAGAAGGTTGCATATTCTCCTTTGACTGTAGAAACACATCAAGGACTAGAAGCTTCACTCGTCACACACGTCAGTACTCAACCCAGGGGGCCTGTGAATATTTACGTATCAATAACGGAAAGGCCAACAAGAATCAAGGCTCGATCTTGATTCATGTGAAGAAGAAGAAGAACGAAAAGAAAAAAGAGAAACAGAAGGAAGAAGCATGCAACAGGTTTATAAACATGTAGAAGGATCAAAGGGATGAAGACTTACACGTTCTATAGAAGAACGTAAGAAAAATGCTGCAGCTTTGCTCAAGGTTGAAGAAACGTAAGTAAGAAATGGAAAAAGGGAGAGAAAGGGGGAATTTATAGGAAACGGTTGGGAAAGGATGTGGAGAGGTCATATTAGGGTTTAGAAGATAGAAGGAAGCCGGCCCAAAGATAGAAGATCAGGTCTTCTAAGAAAGGAAACAAGATCGAACGAAAAAGGAAAGCATATCCGCGATCCCAGGTAGAGCCGCACCTTGAACTTACTTATTTGCGTTCCGTATATTGGTTTGACCGTTTTGGTGGTGTTTTTGTTGTTTATCGTTATAAAGAATAACCGGACTAGGATTGACCTTTGTAATCGTTATTGGCTCAAGTGTATGATAACCGGGTTGTGACCAATTGCCTAGTTTTACAGGAGACTAGGAGGTGCTCTTGCGACCCAGACCCACAGGTAACAGATAATACTGATCTATTCCTGTCGGCAAACAGAAGCGGATGCGAGTTTCGGGAGATCCTCGTGTGACAAAAGAAGTTGAATTATTAAGGGATAACTTAATGAAAGATAATAACCGGTTGAGTACGAGCATGCTATATGTTTATGTTACCTTATGTGCGGTTGTGTCTTTACTGTCTTTCTGATACCTAGAATGTTAGCTAACGGTTTATACCAATTTTGTAGATGCCCTACAGGTTAGAGATGCTGCTGAGTGATCCAGATGGTGTGGTCACTGAGTTCCCGTACATTATAGGACATGATTAGGTTTATATTTCTGTTGTTGTTCTTTCCCTTTTTGTTTTGAACTCGGTTGCGAGTCTTTGATGCTTTCCTTTGTTGTTCCTTTGGTTTTTATAACAGTTCTGGTTTTTATTTATTTGTGTCTTGTTGTAAGATCCAATGTTATCGTTGTTACCTTGAGGGTTGGGACTCATTGTGAGGTTCTATCCCGTAACGGTTCGAGTTTCTAGAATAACTCATTTCTTATTCTCAATCAAAGGAAACATCAAGCACTTCATACACTTTAAATAACTCTTTTTTTAAACACCACAATGCATAATCATAAGTATCAAAACCAAACATCTTTCAAAACATCAAATCATGCATGTAACAAGATAATGACTTAAACTTAAACATGCTCATATAAAAAGGTCACAAGTACTTGTCTCGATTAATCTTACTCAACGGGCTTATAGCCAAAACAACAACTTCAACTCACAAACGACCTAAAAAAGTAAAAGATCACACAATCAATAAACATATATATATATATATATATATATATATACTTTATCATCACAAAACACCATCTAATAGGTGTAAAAGTGACTTACGTAATCCCAACTCGAGTTTGGGTTGTACTTCACTTAGGGTTTTCCCAAATCCGTTATCCAATGAATAAGTGTCTAGAATGTGCAACTTAGGCATATCAATCCAATATCCAACTCATAACTCATAACATGCTATAACCTTTTTCCACAGGTTTTAAGAATAATCACATAGTGTCGATGAAACGAAAATTGATCAACGGGTTCGACTTGAGCTAAACCTTCTCCAAAGGTGTTTCCAAACCTAAATCATAACAACTAAATAAGTTTAACTCTATTTGCTAAACATGGGTCATAAAACATAATATATACAAATATAGTTTAAATCTCATAATTAAAAACATCGGCTAAAGACCGTAAATATCATATGGGGCGAATAATGCAAATCTAGAAGTTTGGGCCCTTTCTGTAAATATAAATTTTGGCTAAAATCTGTATATACTTTTCCTAGGGGAATTTTTACAAAAAAGATACAAAAAAACCTAGGTCGTTTACGTAATTAAAAGTTAGGGTCATTTTATGCAAATATTAAACCGAGGGCATATTAGCAATAACAATAAATGTGGCTAAAACTGTAAATATAACTTTGGGTGTTTTTGTGTAATATACCCTTAAGTTAGGGGGCCCGACTACAATTACAGGAAAGGGCGGGTATATCTCCGGCGTCGGTAGCAGCTACAGGACACTAGAGCTTCGTCCGGCGGCTTCAGGCGATTGGGCGCTTCTCTAGCTCCTTCTCAACGGCAATGCGGCTTTTCCCGGTGGTGTGGCTTCGTTTGTATATTCGACAAGGAGATGAAGAGAATGAGAGATTGAGAGGAGTCGAAATGGATCCAGGCTCCTCTGGTGGCTTTGTTTTCCGATGGTTGGGCAACAAGACGAAGCTCCTTTGGTGGTGGCTCTAGACGAAAACGTTGTACAGTGCGACATGAGATTGTTTGTGTTTTACAAAGGAAGAGCTACAAAGAATGGAGGTGAAGTGGTGGTGGTGGTGATAAACTACAAGAGGTGAGAGCTGTTTCAAGGAGAAGAAAAAGAAAAGGACGAGGGAGGAGGGAAAAGCAGAAAAGGAGAGGCCCGAGATATGAAGGGAGTTGAGTGTGAAGGGAAAAGATCTTGTGTGCTTGTGGGAATGGAAAAGCAGAAGAGGAGGTTGAAGGGAGTCGAGTGTGAAGAGAGGCCGAGAGAAGGGAGATGAAGACTGATATGTGGAGAGACTCGAGAGTTGTAGGTTGCTTGCTTGGAAGGAAATGAGAGAAGGAGGGAGCGAGACAATAACATGCAAAATGAGGGTAGAGGAGAGACCTCGAGGGGCCGGTCTCTTGAGATAAGCTTCTTGGAGTATCTTAGGCTAGAGGTAGCGTTTGACAGTAGGTGATCAAGGAGTCGAGTGGGGCTAGATGCAAGACTACGAGAACGAGAGACTAGGGACAGGGAGCTAGCTAGCACGGGATAGGTGTTGTTGGGGTGGCAAAGAAGAGGAAAGAGTCGTTGAAGCCTGGTGACATCACGGGAGCCCGAGGAGGAAGGCTATGTAATGCCTGGAATTTTAATTCCGGTTAGTGAGTTGTTTTGCGGCCTTTCCGCAGGCGCGACTCAATCATTCTACAGGCACGATGTGCTGAGTGACGGGATTTTACCCCGATTCTATTTCGACCCTTCGTTTCCCCGCTTTTTACTTTTGACCCCTCGTTCCTTAGCCTAAGAGGATCTTTGTGGGCTGCTGACCCTTGGTTTCCCACCTTGTAGGCAACCTTCCTTTTTCTCTCTCTACACTTTTCTCTTTTACATTAGTTCTTTCCTCTCTTCTCCTTGCTTCCTCTCTTCTCCCACATCTTACTCTTGGATCTTCTTATGAGTGCCCATCAGTGAAGAAAGTGTAGATTCAGTAGGGTAAGCCTCCTCCTTCTCCCTCCATTCTTCTTCCTTGCTCCTTTGACATCTTTTCTTCTCTTCTCCATTGTTGTGGATGGAGCTTTGGAGGAAGACTCTTGTGAAGTCTCCTTATGGTTTCATGTGTTCCTAGCTTGCTTAGGACATGGAGGAAGGCTTTGATCTTATGGAAGAGGTGTTGAGATGACCCAGCTAGAGAAGGAAGCCATAGAAGTCATGCTGCTTAATTGAAGAATCAAAGAAAATGTTGTTTTTGGAGTTCGACCGCGGGAGTACCTACACAGAGCCACGGGGGCGGACCTAGCCAGCCTCAGGGGCGGCGCTGGAGATCCGCAAGGGCGGCGCCAACAGCTAACCAGTCGCAGGGGCGGCATCATTGACCCGCAAGGGCGGTGACAGCCCATCCGCAATTGCGCCTTCTGAGTCCACGACTGCATTTCTGTAACAATAGGCCCTCTTCCTCTTGTGTTCTTCTTTCCTTCCTTAATTGAAAGGTTGATTCATGCTAGTATCATGCCTAGGATGGACCTAGGATAGTCTTGTGAATGTCACCTAGTGGATGTGAACCTAAGAGTCCTTAGAGCTTGGATGTGGTCTTGTTGAGCTTGTGTGTGATGACCTTGCGGTATCTCCTAGGCTAGTGGTTCTTACTCCAGCTTGGGGGGGTATGACCTTGTAGGATAGGGGGCTGGTGTGTATCCTTGCATACCTTTGTGAGCATATAAGAGCTTGAGACTAAGAGTGGTATCCTAGCATGTGTTAGGAGAGTATGGTCTTGTAAAGACCATTAATGATAGAAGTCTAGAACTTCTAGTAATGTGTGAGTGGTTGTTGATTATTGTGCCTTGTTCTGATCAGGATTTGATTGTACTCCTACGGGAAGTGAGATCGGTTATTCTTGGTTTGATCGTTGAGACGAGGTAAGTCAACAAACTTACTTAGCTAGCTTCTACATATTAGTTGGTGCATGTGGGTGGTGTGTGTTTATAATTGTGCTATAACTATTAACCGTATTAGGATGATGACGTGACTATTATTTTAGCCCAAGTGTATGATAACGAGCGGTGACCGCTTGTCCAGTTCAAAATGGAGAAATAGGGAGCTGCCTTGCGACCAGTCCAACAGGTGATGCTGATTCACATCCGGACCAAACCTGTTTGGTGAAAGGGGACAAGGGTGAGATCCTTGTGATTCTTGTATCACACTATAATTGGATTTAGTAAGGACAATAACATAAAGAAAAGATAATAACCGGTTTCCATGTGAGCATGTTTGTGTGTTTTACTTTTATTGTATGTGTTTGTGCCTTCATCATTCTTCTAATATTCTGAATGTTAGCTAACAGTTTTAAACCGGTTGTTGTAGATGCCCTGCAGGTTAGGGACGCCGCCGAGTGATTCGGAGGAGTGGACAACGGGGTCCTCATACATTATAGGACGTGGATGAAATTTATATTATTATGTTGTGGACGTATTTACTTTTGTTATGGAGTTATGTTGTCATTTTGAGACCTCGGATGAGTTTCCACCTTATATTGTTATTTCTGAATTCTCGCATTTGCATTAAAATGTTTTCGAATTTGCCTTTATTTGTGTCTTTTTGGAAAGATCCGGTGAAATTGTTGTCAGACTAAGGGTCGGGACCCATTGGGAGGTCTCCACCCATAGCGCCCCGAGTCCCGCGAATTCGGGGTGTTACAAGCTAACGTCGCCAGTTGGTGTGGAGGTGTCGGGGAGGAAGTGGCGATTGCGCCATGTGGTGTCGAGTGTGCCGGCAAGAGGAGGCATTGGTGCCAGACAACATCAGATGGCAGAAAAGTCCAATGGTGTCAAATGGTGAGGAGGGGAGCCCGATGGCGCCAGATGGCGTGACGCCGGCAAACGGCACCGGATGGTGAAGAAGAAAGAAAAAGAAAATTAAATATATATATATATATATATATATATATATATATATATATATATATATATATATATATATATATATATATATATACTCGTAAAGTATCTTTCATGATATAAAATACTCTCGTAAAGTACATATATATATACTCGTAAAGCACCTTATATTAGGGGCGTTTCAAGAAGCATGTTATTTGATTTATATGAATTATGGAATGAGAAATCATATGATATTTGATGATATACGTGTATAAGTATATAATATAAAATATATGTTATTTCCAATATATATTTGAGAAAAACAAAGACCAACTAATGACTAAAAATAGAAGCATGAACCAAAAGTGAACTTATATAAAATAGGTATATAATTTCTTCTATAAAATCTATTTTGTCTAATTGAACTAGTTTTATTATTTTTGAACACTTTTCGGTAACTACTTTTGTAAAAAAATATTATTTTTATCTTATAAAGTTAAATGAATGAGTATAATATATGTATAATGAAAATCTATAAATGTGATTTTAAATTTGATTGGGTAATATATTTGAATGGACTATACCCAACTTCTCAATCTATAAAATTTAGAATTTTCTTTAGAGTTGATCCTTCCATGAAATTATTTCCATTCAAGTCATACCAAACATGAGGTATGGGAATGACTCATTCCGATTCTTAATTCCTTGAAAATCGTATCAAACATGTCCTTAATGTATGAGTATACTATGTTGTAGTACTCGGATGCACGAAATCAATGCTTCCAATGTCTCCCACGGTCATGACCGGAGCCCACCAAAAAAGTGTTTGAAAAATATCCCGGTGTCACTACTTTAAATGAGTTCCAACATAAGTTTGGTTCATACTTATGGTACATAATCACAACGAGGAGACACTCCAGATCAAAATTAGAGATGAATACTAATCGATTAGATAGCAAACAAATTCGCAAAAAGAATAAAGAAGAAGATATCATATATGTGTTGTCTCGACAAGCCATACAAGAGTCAAATTGATACATACAACGTACAAAGACCTTCTTATCTTTACAATTTATGTACCTCAATGCATAAACCCACCGTCATAAGGCGCCCCGGTGGAAGTTACCCAATCACTCCCAATCAAGAACTTATCAGCCGTAAACTCCACCGCGTCATCCAAATGCAACTTCTTAATCCCATTCCACGTCACCCTTTGATCCTCCACAGCACCGGGCCCATGATTCTCATACTCGGCATAAAACAACGTATCAAGTCCAAACTTCCCGGCCCACGGGCTCCACCCAGCCGGGGAAACACAATCATCGATAAACGACTGCATGATCACAGTCCTAGAGAAGGCCTTCCAAGGGCGGCCCAAGAACGCCGGGGTTAAGTTTTTAACGGCTACGTAGTCGGGCTCGGCGGTGATGGTGCAGTTTTGGAGGATTATAGCGCCGGGCCCTCGAGGCTCGGTACGACCTTGAGCTGTGACAGCGCAATGTTGGCCGTCTAAGGGCTTGCGGATGATGGTTTGGCAGTTTTGGAACATAGAAAGGGCATCGCCAAAGATGAAGTCGATGGTTCCGGAGATTGTGCAGTCACGGTAGAAGTGACGGCCGCTTAGGGCGTAGACAGTGTCTTGGTAGCCGATGAATTGGCACCGGTAGATAACTGAGTAGTCGCCGGAAACTCGTATTGCTACAGCTTGTTGCTTTTTGGGTCCGGCTGTGTTCTCAACGGTTATGTCCCTCATCATGAACCCATCTCCCATGGCGGCTGCATCATCAACACAAGATCATCGTCATTTTCATATCTTTAATTATCAAGGTTAATGCACGAGCTATTGACTTACCAAGTGTAGCAGTCCAATACGTTTGGGTACCGTCGACAAAGTTCTTATTCCCAGTGATAACGGTCTTTGTAACACCGTCACCAATAAGCACAACATTCTTCATTGAGGGATCAACTGAAACCTGCTCGTCATAAACACCTTCCTTAACATAAACAACAAAGGGCATCACACTATTATCCGGGACCGTAGCCAACGCCTCCTTAATAGTCTTAAACTGTCCAGACCCATCAAGAGCAACCACAACGTCAACCTTGATCGCCGCAAGAGGCTGTTTTAGGATGCGACGCTTGGTGTCAGTGAGCCACAAAGGGACCACCCCTGCAGGTGGCGGAATATCGAGTAGGCGGCGGTTGGTGGTGATGGGGGATGTTGAAGGGAGTTCGAGGGTAGAGACTACTTGTTTGAGCTCGTCGGCCATGGTGAGGGCATTGCTTGTGAGCTGTTTGGAGGTCTTGAAGAAATGACGGAGCTTTTTGACGGCGGTGGTGTCGGTGGCATTCTGGAAGGAATCAAAGCACACTTGTTGGAAGGTGGCGGCGCTGCCTAGCCACACTTTAAGGTCTTCGATTAGTTGGTTGAGGTTATGTACGTTGTTGAAGTCCCCGGAAGAGTTCACCGTCTTTTCTAGATCGTGCATTGCATACACCATCACCTTTTTTTGTAAAGAAACATAATAGTTAATAAAATAAACCAGAAAGATCGAATCTTTTTATGTCCCGATTTTTCATATATAATAAACGCAAGTAGATGGGCGGAGACACAAACCTCACGGCAGATCTCAAGGGCCTGGGCGGACCTAGGATCATCCTTAGCGGCCTTGACGGTTTGGGACTTAGCGATAGCATCTTGGACAGCCTGCTTAGCCACTTGGAAGCCAATCTTGATGAGCTGCTTAAGGTCAGTAGTGTTTCCAGCAGCAGCCTGCAGGGAACTAGTACACGTGTCCTTATAAGGGGTGGGTTGACACAAGCTCTGGACTGACCTGCTAGTAGTTGAGGTGGTGTCGGACGTTTTTGAAGCACGAGAGCCATGATGTGCGTATTCGTAGGTCAATGTTCCGAGCAACGCCACCAACACCAGCGATCCGATAATGCCTATCACGAATGGCCTCCCCATAGATACCTACTACAAATTTAAAGGTTACTAGTAGTAGCTATCTAGAAGGGGCTAAGCCTATTCTTTGATAATCAAAGCATAGGCCACCTTCCCTTCAGTCAAGCTCTACGTTGGCAAGGAACAAGAGGGTCAATGGTGGTGATTTTATAGGTTTCTAATTGCTTGATTTTAGCGGGAAAATTCATTTATAACCATTGATTTTCTTTCTTTTTCTTTATTTGGTGGGTGGAGGAGATTTTGAATTAACATGAGGGTGTTTTGTCATTTGCTATTTCAGTAAATTGCAAATTTGTTTGTTAGCTTAGACGACAATCAAGCTCAAAGGTCTTCAACACTAAACATATATCGTTTGACTATTGATGTATCAACAGTCGACCAAATTATACAAGAAGGTCATATACGTAAAATATTATAGTTCTGAAAACAAGAATATGTTACTAAATGTTAAAATACAAAAGATACAACTAAAATCTTAGGAACATGTCCTTGCATTTTTATCTTAACAAGGATTTCCCTCTTCGAACAGACTTGATCAATGAAATATACAACCAACAAAAGAAGATTTAGTATCTTATAGCGAGTGCACTTTCTGTGGTTTCTTGTTTCCTCCTTTGGGTTTCACTCGTTGCGTTCTAACATTATATAACAATTAACGAGATATTTATCAGATACAAATCACTATGAATCCGTAAATGAAGGAAATTATTACTTACAAAGCACTTGTCATTCCCATCACATTAGCTTCACCAAAGTATGCATTTGGTGACATAATGACAACATTAAACCCCATGAGAATTCTCCTAAATAACTCTCCAACCTATGGGATTAGGGGCATCAACAATCTCAAGAAGGTGTGCCATTTCTGATACATGTTTAACTGTGTAAATTAATCCCCCTCAAAGCCCATTCATTTTTAATCAACAATTCCGTTTAATGGAATGAACCAGTTAACCCTTGACATATTTTTTATGACTCGAGTAAAGAGTTCGTTAAGATCACTTTTTTTCAGCTCTCACCTTAATCATATCCCTCTTAAGCAGCCATACTGCCCTCGTGCCTTACCGGCATCGTGTCTTTTGCCTCATGTATTTGGCTGATCTTCTCACGGTCTTGGGGAGTTTTTAGTTTTTGTTCGACACTTAGTTTGTGATTACATCGTATCCATAACTCTTTTTCGTTTAGTTTTAGAGTTGAAACTCTTTCACTTTGAAGAATTTGTTTTTAGATGCAACATCATTTATCTTACACAAGAATGCTTATTTTGGACAGTGCAAATTACGCCAAAATAGTTGAGTTGTCATCAAAATTTGGAGATTCTCTCCATGAAAAGCTTGCCCATGCCCACAAAGACTACATTTAGACCATTTGTTTTCTTACAAAATAATTTACTCATCATGTAATTTAAATCTAATCTTTGAAGAAATAACGCGCCCTAATATAATGCATGGTCAACTATTATACTTAGCAACGAACACCATGATTATTGATGCACACCTATATATATGCTAATTGAAATGCAATGTAGGGATTTGCAAGTACAACCATTGTCAATGTACTACATTATTCATCACATCAAGGTCAAATTTCACAAAGAATTGAGCATTGTTTGTCAATCATTCAAGCAAAGTGGTGTAACCAGTAACAAATGAGATCATGAATCAATAAAAATATGAAGGTAATCAAGTAACAAGAATTCAAATGGTGGAAGTAAAACAAAGGTAAACAATAAGGGAAATAACTAGGTTAGAGGGTTAATCATCCCAAGCCAATGCTAGAAGCTAAATAAAAGGCATGATCAAATCATATGAAGGGAATATAGGAGATGCAAGGTGTGTTTCATAATCTAGATGATAATAGTGATTAAACACTAAATTGTCAAGTCTATACATGGAGGATGATATATCAACTGATACAAAGCATTAGAAGGCATGCTAGAATGAAGACAAGTAAAAAAGCATTATAAGACATAAAACATCTGAGATTAAAACACAACCACACACAAGGTAATAAATGATATGAAAATTGTACAAAATTTAAGGGTTAAAATACAAGAAAGTAATTGTTTGTCTAGACATCTGTGTAGATGCTAGAAGGTGTCCTTCCGCCTCGTCTTCGTTTCATGTATTTTGTAACATTGAGCGCTACATATAATATTCAACTCTATAAATTTTTCCTACAAAACCAAAGTTTAAGTACATTCAATCTTATGGAAATTTAAGTAAGTCGCATTATTATTTGAAGATGTGCCAAATTTTGGTCTAGGTCGCTATACTTTGTATCATCGAACAATATTACCATGTCTACATCTTTGTATTGACATTTTGTGAAACAATTTTTGGAGAATTTAAGAGGTTTTATCTAGAACATGTTTGTGACATGTGTTTAGGATAAATAGATAGATAGATAGATATAGATAGATAGACAAATAGATAGATAGATAAATATATAGATAGATAGAGTTTTTCTCAGCCAACGAATGTTACGATCGGGGAAAAAATCCGATCGTATTGATTGTTAACATATGCTAATGAACATTATGAGGAAAAATACAACCTAACTGTTCGCTCCAAACGGTGTGTGCAAGCTTTAAATTTATAACCCTAGACTTAAGCTTAAAACAAGGATGCGAACCCGCAGTGTACGGGTCAATCGTAGTAAAAGCAAGAAAATTCCAGGGGTCGATCACAGGGACTCGGTGAAACAAAGTCAATACGGTGTGCTTATGTCAATTCTAACCACAAGAGCGATTAACACAATCAAAGATGAATAAGAAGTCAATAAAGCAAACATGCAATTCTAGGGATTAAAGCATCTAGTTGTGGTTCCAACTCAAGATCTATAGATAAGCGGACAAAGCTGAGATTTTTGCGTGGGGAAGGTGTTACTAAAGTGGAGTAGATCACCGGGTAAGTCTCACTACACACTAATCCTAAACCGTAACTCCTATTACCGGGTAAGTCTCAAGGAATCAAGATAAAGAACTATAACCTCAAACTAACATACCATCTAAGGGAATAGAATCAACCTTTACCGGGTAAGTCTCAGGCTAACTCACAAAGATGGGATGGAAGCACACTCAAACCCCAATAAAGGATAAACCTTTATTACCTACACTTATGATCGTTAATACACAAACTAAGGAATTACCGGGTAAGTCTCATCCTAAGCTTGCATTGAACCAGGAGGGTGTAATAAGAATAGGATTTAGCAAACTCTAACACTTAGCTTTCTGTTTAGGTTCGGATAAGTCACCTCGGTCAGAAGAATTCCACCCCGGCCGAGATGTTCATCAATCGAACGAGATGCTTAGGGTTAAGGTTAAAGACTCGAACTTTCAGGATCCTACTGGAATCTAAGATTATTCTATCATCGTTTTTCCCACAACCTTCAGCTAATCACCCTAGAATCACACAAGGAAATTGGCCACTCATCATCATAATGAAAGTATTAAATATATGGGAAGAAGGTGAATATTTGAACAAAGAAGAATTTAATGAAAAGACTTCAATAACTGAATCAAATATCACAACAAAGCGTTCCTTGGATAATAATCTAAAAAGTTAAGACAACAAGTAAGGGAATTGAAGACAATCTTACAAAACCCTCCAAAAAGCTATAAAAGCTATGAACTTCAATCTTCCTTCAACCTTCAAAAAGGTTCTTCAAAACTCCCAACTGGAGTATGCTGCTGCTGCGTGCTATAAACCCTGATCGATGGTATCGCGTGATGTATGCGAGATGTTGGATTTGTGGAAATCCAACCCTTTTTATAGGAAAATAACCCTCCAAAGATAAGATATCTTAGAAAGATCTTTTCCCATAAAAATAGTTAAAATATATGATTCTGCATATCTCCTTCCTTCCAGGAGCCAAGCCCAAAAATATAAGATCACTTTCCAATTTTAAAAGATCTCATCCAAGAATAAAATATTCTCGCCGCGTCCTAGGTGTTTGCCTCGGTCGAGTCGGTGTCTCTGGATCGCCTCGGTCGAGGTGAATTTCTGGTCAACCGAGGTGAGTCACGACAGAATGTGAAATCTCTTGAATCTGCTCCAAAGTAAATCTTTAATCCATGGCTATGCTCCCTGGATGTAGCTCCAAATGACTCATGACTCCTTTCGCTCCTTTTTGATGCAAAACGTACCAAATTACCTGCAATTACAACAAAACTAGGTGTAGACCTCGATTCTCGCAAAGGCAGATGAAATGGTAGTAAAATCACATAATGCACATACAAACATGCAGATTATGAAAGATAAAACGTCCAAACAAACCCCAAAATATAGATTATAATTCATGCTATCAAAATACCCCATACTTAGCCCTTGCTTGTCCCCAAGCAAGTTCCTCATATAGAAGACAAGATAGAATGGATTATAAGTCAAGAAAATCAATGAAAAAGTCTTTCAAAAACATTTTATGGTGTGCAACTATCATAGATTACTCTAAGAGAGTACTTCCTGGAATTAAAAACTCAATATGATCAAAACATTTTATAAATATAAGAAAGTTGTTCATCTTTGCATAAAATCATAGAATGCATAATAAATCATAATTATCAAAATTAATCATGTATAATCCAATTTAAACCACTAAGTCAATCAACAAGCTCAAGGTCTTAAGGGCTTCCCAAAAGAAAAGGTCAAGAAACGTGTAGGGTAGGGATGTATGTAAGGTAATGTGGTGCTAGAATCCGGGAAAAGGATGAACTTCACTTTCACTTTGACTTGCAACATCTTCCACCAATAAGCTTCGCTTATCTCACACTTTTTCTTTTACTTAACTTTTTGGGATGCATGGACAGAGGTGCACAATAACCGAAGCCTAGGAAATCTGCAATCATCAATTTCTCGAGATGCATCAAACCCTTGATGCACATACCATGACCCGTTAGGAATATCGCTCAATCCGACTTTGGCAAGACACAAACACCCGGCTATGTGAATGGTGCCGAGTTACTCATCTTCATGATTGACTTCCCCAAACCTATTATTACTTTCTAACACTTTCACTTTCAGCCCACTTCTCAACTTTAACTTGCTTTCACCACTTCGCTTGCTTCCAAATTCCCGGATAGGTAAAGGGAGGCAAAATGTATATGAGGGGCTAAGCATGATCAAGAAGAAGAAGAAGAAGAAGAAGATGAATTGCCTTGATCTTTCCAAGAAGAAAGTGAGAGAACTTAACCTGCGGTGTCAACCTTCAAATTCAACATAATTTGGATAAAAACAAAGTATTAAACATGCCAATAATTTCAAACAAAGCATTTAGCAACTTAAACATATTATAAAACCTTTCAAACACATAAAGAATTTAAAACCAGTAAGTAAACAAAATCTTCACTGAGATCATATCCAGATAAGTAACACAAAATTGTTTTCGAAAACTTTCTGTTACGCACCTCGGTCGAGATGTTCTTGGTTCAACCGAGGTGGAATGCCTCGTTTGGCCAATACTGACTCGGTCGAGGTCAAAAAAATTTTTTTTTTTTTTAAAAAACCATTTTTTTTTTTTCGGTTTCGACGTTTTTCTCAATCAAATAACCTGTAGGTATGCATGTAATATCAGATAATCATATAAATGCAGAAGTGAAGCATAAATAAAATATCCGATAAAATATAATACATCAAAGGTAGTCGAATAAAATACATCACGTAGTCAGATAAGTACAAATACCCCATACTTGGGACACACTGTCCCAGTGGGTCAAATAAAAAGTCTAAAAATGAGAGAACTCACCGGATAAATAGCTGAACTGCATAAAAAATATAATAAGAAAATCCTGCAGCTCCTCAGTAATCCTGATCCGGTGGTGGTGGTGGTGGCACGTACGGATACTGCGTCGGGTCGAACGGATACCCCATAGTCTGCTGGAACTGTAGCTCCATCATCCGGCGCTGATAGTGCTGCTCCTCTAACATCTGATGAGTCCAGCGGTCAATGCGTCGGTCCTGGGCAGCAAATCTCTCATGCATGTCCACTGTAAGGGCAGCATAAGAGTCTATCATCTGATCTGTCAGGTCGTCGATCCGGTGATGAACCTCAGAATCTCTGTGACGGCGTGTCCGACGCCTAGCAGATCTAGCAGGAGGTGCAGCAGGTGCAGGCTCAGTATCCTCCTCATCATCCAAGTCGATGATCGGTGGTGCGCTCGTGCCTGCAGTATCCGTCCCTGTATCCATCGGGACTCCACCATCTCTCTCGTCCATCGTCTCCTCATCGCCGTCGTCATCCTCCTCAGCCTCAGCAGGGGCAGCTGCTACCTCTCTGTGATCCTCCATCAGTGTATCCCAAGCTGTCTGCCAGTAATGCGGATCAAAGACTGTGAACTGTGCAGACCAGCGGATCCCTTGAGGTGCAGTCCGCTCCCAAGGCATGGCGACGTATGGAGTGGTCAAACCACGGGGAACTAGAATCCTCCGTGTGATCATCTCCTGTAATCCCAGCGGCTTCGGAGCCGCCGCCATCGTGCAAACGCTGAGGTCCATCCCGTGGTAGGTAGCGATGTGGGTGACTAGACCTCCGCAGCAAATGTCTCCCTTCGCCTTGGCCTTGATCCTGTGCAGATCCTCTGCCAGGAGCAAGCCAAAGTCTGGGAAACCTCCTGTCACCATGCAGTAGAGGCTGAAGAGCTCGCCCTGTCTGATCTTCTGGGGCGTCTCAGTACGCGCCAGAAGTGTCTCGCTAAAAATCCTGTGGGCTAGTCTGAAGGCCGGATGAAAGATGACCTTCTCCCTGGAATCTCCAGGGCGCCATCTGTCTGCATGCTCAGTAATATGGGCAATCTGCCCCCAGAACTCCCTAGCTACAGATCGGGAGGGGAAGTCGGTGGCGGTGGGCTCAGAAAAGCCAAAAATCTCTCTCCATATCTCTAAGGGAACTATGAAGTTCCGGTTCATCAACCGGTACTTCACAGACCGGTCTGTGGGGAGGTAGGAGAAGGAGCTAACAAACTCTAAGGTCGGCTCCAAGTAAGCTGGGGCTCGGATCTCAGTAAACTGATCCAGCCCGACAGTAGCAATCATCCTCCTAAGGTCAGCATCTAACCCTAGGCAATCAAAGGCCGACACGTCCAGAAATCGTGGTGCGATAACTGGACGGCTAGCTATCCGCTCATAGTCGACCCGGCATCTCTCGTGGATAACCGGGCGGTAAGGACGGGAAGAAGAGGAAGAAGGGGAGGGTGAGGATCTGTCTCTAAGGGCTAGGCGACGATCTGAACTCATTTTCACTCAGCTCTGTCAGACTACCTCGGTCACTGACAATCTCCAAGAATCACCTCGGTCGAGATGCAGTTCGACCGGACCGAGGCGCAGCAGTTACGATTCCAAATCTCAAAAATTCAGTTCTTTTCCCCCCAAAATCACTACAATTGCTTCCTAAGGGGTACTTAAGCCTTTCCTCAGCAAAATCAGGGGCAACCAAAGCCCAAATCAAAGCGAACGAACGAGTTAGGGTTTCGATTTGTTTTACCTCGTTTCGGTCGATTCGCTCGATTTCTTTGCAGATCTGTTGTTGCAATCGGTTCCTCGACCCTTCAATTACAGTTTAGAAGTAGAAATCTTCGAAAACGAGCAAGATTTGAGAGAGAGCGAAGTGGAGGTCGCCGCGGTCGAGGTGGGTAAAGTAAAAAAGTGAAAAATAAAAAATTTTCCCTTTTTATACTGTTTCTAGATCTGTTGTCACCTCGGTCGAGATGCAGTTCGACCGGACCGAGGTGGTATGGACCGAGGTGGTTCTGCAGAAACCCTAGTCGCCTCGGTTTGCTCAAGAATCAACTCGGTCGAGGTGCTCTGACAGTAACCGAGGTGCTTCTGTCTTCTCAGAATCTCGAACTTCTGTCCTTCCAGATGTGCTCCTTCCTTAGATATTCCCTGTTGTCTGTCCAGAACGCCAAAAACAAAGCAAAGCAAAGCAGAAACGAAAACTATCTAAGCTAGACTAGAAAACGGGAAAAGAAAGCAATACCTTGGGTTGCCTCCCAAGAAGCGCTTGTTTTAAGGTCGCTAGCTGGACCATGATGCGTCTCAAACGAGGTATATAGATGCAACCTCCTCAACCGGCGTTTCCGGTTGGTATTTCTTAAGCCTATGACCGTTGACCTTGAAGCTTCCGCTAGTTTCGCCCCATATCTCAACTGCACCATGAGGGAAAACATGTTTCACAACATAAGGTCCGGTCCATCTAGATTTCAACTTACCTGGAAAGAGGCGGAGGCGGGAGTTGAAGAGTAGAACTAAGTCTCCTTCGTTAAGCTCCCTTGGAACGATACGCTTGTCATGCCATTTCTTCGTCCTTTCCTTGTAGATTCTGGCATTCTCATAAGCGTTCAAACGCAGCTCCTCCAGCTCGTTAAGTTCCAATAGTCGCTTCTCACCAGCCTCCTTGATGTCGAAATTTAACCATTTGATCGCCCAATACGCCTTGTGTTCCAATTCGACGGGCAAATGGCAAGACTTCCCATATACTAAATTATAAGGAGTGGTACCTATGGGAGTCTTGAATGCGGTCCTGTACGCCCAAAGAGCATCGTCCAATTTCATGGACCAATCCTTCCTTGTTCTAGAGACGGTCTTTTCCAAAATTGCCTAGATTTCTCTATTCGAGATCTCGACCTGTCCACTAGTTTGAGGGTGATAAGCGGTTGATACCTTGTGGGTTACCCCATACTTCGATAGAAGTGCCTTAAACTTCCGATTGATGAAATGCGTTCCTCCATCGCTAATGATGATGCGTGGGGTTCCAAATCGTGGAAAGATAGTTCTATTCAAGAACTTCACAACCACCTTGGCGTCGTTAGTGGGAGAAGCAATGGCTTCAACCCATCTAGAGACGTAATCAACTGCAAGGAGAATGTAGAGGTTTCCTCCGGAGGATGGGAAAGGTCCCATGAAGTCAATTCCCCATACATCAAAGATTTCCACTTCTTGGATGTTATTAAGTGGCATCTCGTTTCTCCTCGATAAATTCCCTGTTCTTTGACATGCATCACAAGAGACAAAGAAAGATTGCACATCCTTAAATAATGTAGGCCAAAAGAAACCGGAACGCAATACCTTAGCGCATGTTTTATCAGTGCTGGCATGCCCTCCACAAGGGAGTGAATGACAATGCCTTATGACGCTATTAACTTCATCTTCCGGAATGCACCTTTGAAGCATCCCATCCGGTCCGCGCTTGAATAGCAGCGGCTCATCCCAGTAGTAATGTCGTACTTCCTTGAAGAATCTCTTCTTTTGAGAGTACGTCAATCCGGGCGGTGTTTCCTGGCAAACAAGATAATTCACAATATCAGCATACCAAGGACCTTTATTATCAGAAAGTTGGTGGAGGGAATGGTCCGCCAACAGTGAGTGAATGTCAGAGGAGGGAGTAAGAAAATTGTTATTCTCAGCAATCTCAGTTGACATCATCTCACCATCGACTTCGGTCGAGGCGCATAGGCGTTGACCGAGATGTTCTTCGGTCGCCTCGCTCTGTCCAGAAAGTGCCTCGGTCGAGGTACTGCTACTGGATCCGAGACTGGAGATCTCCGTCTCCTGGATTAGCTTCTCAGTTGTAGCTCCTGGATCCTCTTCCAGTGCCTTCAAGCTCCGTATATCTACATCACAAGAAGCATCTATACCTTCCTCCATTAAACTGAAGCTAATAACTCTTTCGAGTGGGTCGTTAATAAGGATAGAGCTCACCAATTCTCGTGATTCTTCTTCGTCGTAGATGTTGAAGATATCATCAGTTAGCTGCTCCCCTTTCATGGCCGCGAGTAGTGCGAACTCCACCTCATCGCCACCAGCGTTGAATTTCAACTTGGCGTTCTTGCAATCCACGTTGCAACCCGAAGTTGCTAGAAATGGCCTCCCGAGAATAATAGGAACAGGATAATCTGCGGGAATGTCAAGTACAACAAAATCTATAGGTAGATAGAAGTTACCTAACTTGACTAGAACGTCTTCCAAGATGCCCACAGGATGGGTAATGGAGCGATCCGCCATATAAAGTCGGATCTTGACCGGCTTGGGCTCTCCAAGACCGATCTTAGTGCATAGCTCCAGCGGGATGATGCTCACGCTGGCTCCTAGATCACAAAGGGCTTCACAAGTGACATCCCCAACTTGAATGGGAATACAAAATGAGTCGGGATCTCGTAACTTAGGTGGCATCTTTTCCTTCATGATCTTGATAAGCTCCGAAGATTTAGATGTCATCCTAACTTCACCAACATCCTCCAGCTTCCTCTTCCTTGATAAGATTTCTTTTAAGAACTTCCCATAGGCGGGCATACCTAAAATAGCATCAAGGAAAGGAATATTAATATGTAGCTTATACATCAAGTCAAGGAACTTACCAAAGTGCTTGTCTAGATGTGCTCTGGCTCTGGACTGAGGGAATGGAAGTGGTGGCTTATATGCAGGAGGTGGAACATAAGTTTCTGTCGTCCCTCCTGCTTTCTGTTGCTCCGCCTCGGTTGGCATCTCGGTCGAGGTGTTCTTCGACTGGATCTGGACCGAGGTGGTCTGCGTCGAGCGAGGTACTGGATCTGCAGTTTTAAGTCCACTCCTCGTCGTTATGGCCATGCACTGGCCCTTAGGGTTAGTTTCCGTCTTCGCTGGAAGCTTCCTTGGATCTCTTGGCGCTTCATTCGCCCTATTAGCAAGTTGTTGTTCGAGGGACTTTTGGGCCCTCGAAAATGAAGTCATAGAATTCTCCATAGCGCTAAGCTTGATCAAGATTGCCTCCAGAACTGCGTCTTTCTTTTCTGGCTGAGACGAACTTGATCCTTGCCCTTGGCTCTTTAATGGAGTAGAAGAAGAAGAAGGGGAAGAGAGGAAAGGGTTAGAGGAATCATTAGAGTTGGAGTTTGAATAATTGTTACCATGGTTTTTGTTATTCGCCCTCCAGTTGTTGCTATTGGATCCTCTATTGTTGTTGTTGTAGTTGTTGTTTCAGGGACCGTTGTTGTTGTTACGGTACCCGTTATTGTTGTTGTTCCTTTGCCCTTGCTCTTCCTTCTTAGTTTGAGCCATCAAGAGCTCCTTCAATTGCTTCACGTCATTCTTTAACGACGTGAGTTGATTGTTGTTGGATTGAGTCTCTTGAAAGTTGACTCTTTTAACTCCACCTTCAGCTCCTTGGTGGGTATATTTCTCCATGTGCAAGGCTTGCTTTTCAATGAAGTCCCAAGCCTCGTCAATCGCCATGTCCATGAAGGTACCGGCGGAGAGTAGTTGGAGATTGAACTGGGTGCTTCCGTCCAGCCCTTTGAAGTAGATCTCCAACAACTCGATCTTTGTAATCCCATGATGTGGGCAATCCAAAAGGATATCCTTGAACCGCTCCCAAGATTTGGACAAGCTCTCCTTGTCCTTCATGATGAAAGCATTGATCTTCCCTCTCATTTCAGCGGTCTTTGAGGGGGGAAGAATTTGGTTAAGAATTCCGTGGTCATCTCCTCCCATGTGCTAATTTTTCCTAGGGTTTGTGGGATTCCTGCAAGAAGAACATCTCGGACTGGCATCCGAGGTGGAAGTACATCGGCCGGGGCGTCAGGTACTGGAATCTGCCTCGGTCGCTGGTCAACTACTGGATCCTGCATCGGTCGAGGATCAACAGGAGGATCTTCCCTCGGTCGAAGTAGAATCTGGTCTCGTATGACTGCTATCTCAGCTTCGATTGCTGCAGTCTTGGTGCGATTCTCTTCTTTCTCTTGCCTGAGTTCTTCCTTGCTGAGGCGTAGCAGTTCTAGCGCCTCTTTCAATTGGGCCGCAAGATCGCGATCGTCTTGTTGGGCCATCTTCGCTTCTCTTAAGCGTCGCTTGTATGTCTTTTCTGGTTCGGGATCGTAAGGAACGATTTCCTTCCCAGCGCGGGTCCTTCGCATATACCTAAGAAAGAACCTGCAAAAGCTGTCACTCAAGTAGAGTGGTTAGATGAAACGAGGCAAGCGCCCCAAGAGCAAACCGTACCGGCTTGGTCTAGACCAAGTCCCCGGCAACGGCGCCAAAAACTTGTTCGCTCCAAACGGTGTGTGCAAGCTTTAAATTTATAACCCTAGACTTAAGCTTAAAACAAGGATGCGAACCCGCAGTGTACGGGTCAATCGTAGTAAAAGCAAGAAAATTCCAGGGGTCGATCACAGGGACTCGGTGAAACAAAGTCAATACGGTGTGCTTATGTCAATTCTAACCACAAGAGCGATTAACACAATCAAAGATGAATAAGAAGTCAATAAAGCAAACATGCAATTCTAGGGATTAAAGCATCTAGTTGTGGTTCCAACTCAAGATCTATAGATAAGCGGACAAAGCTGAGATTTTTGCGTGGGGAAGGTGTTACTAAAGTGGAGTAGATCACCGGGTAAGTCTCACTACACACTAATCCTAAACCGTAACTCCTATTACCGGGTAAGTCTCAAGGAATCAAGATAAAGAACTATAACCTCAAACTAACATACCATCTAAGGGAATAGAATCAACCTTTACCGGGTAAGTCTCAGGCTAACTCACAAAGATGGGATGGAAGCACACTCAAACCCCAATAAAGGATAAACCTTTATTACCTACACTTATGATCGTTAATACACAAACTAAGGAATTACCGGGTAAGTCTCATCCTAAGCTTGCATTGAACCAGGAGGGTGTAATAAGAATAGGATTTAGCAAACTCTAACACTTAACTTTCTGTTTAGGTTCGGATAAGTCACCTCGGTCAGAAGAATTCCACCCCGGCCGAGATGTTCATCAACCGAACGAGATGCTTAGGGTTAAGGTTAAAGACTCGAACTTTCAGGATCCTACTGGAATCTAAGATTATTCTATCATCGTTTTTCCCACAACTTTCAGCTAATCACCCTAGAATCACACAAGGAAATTAGCCACTCATCATCATAATGAAAGTATTAAATATATGGGAAGAAGGTGAATATTTGAACAAAGAAGAATTTAATGAAAAGACTTCAATAACTGAATCAAATATCACAACAAAGCGTTCCTTGGATAATAATCCAAAAAGTTAAGACAACAAGTAAGGGAATTGAAGACAATCTTACAAAACCCTCCAAAAAGCTATAAAAGCTATGAACTTCAATCTTCCTTCAACCTTCAAAAAGGTTCTTCAAAACTCCCAACTGGAGTATGCTGCTGCTGCGTGCTATAAACCCTGATCGATGGTATCGCGTGATGTATGCGAGATGTTGGATTTGTGGAAATCCAACCCTTTTTATAGGAAAATAACCCTCCAAAGATAAGATATCTTAGAAAGATCTTTTCCCATAAAAATAGTTAAAATATATGATTCTGCATATCTCCTTCCTTCCAGGAGCCAAGCCCAAAAATATAAGATCACTTTCCAATTTTAAAAGATCTCATCCAAGAATAAAATATTCTCGCCGCGTCCTAGGTGTTCGCCTCGGTCGAGTCGGTGTCTCTGGATCGCCTCGGTCGAGGTGAATTTCTGGTCAACCGAGGTGAGTCACGACAGAATGTGAAATCTCTTGAATCTGCTCCAAAGTAAATCTTTAATCCATGGCTATGCTCCCTGGATGTAGCTCCAAATGACTCATGACTCCTTTCGCTCCTTTTTGATGCAAAACGTACCAAATTACCTGCAATTACAACAAAATTAGGTGTAGACCTCAATTCTCGCAAAGGCAGATGAAATGGTAGTAAAATCACATAATGCACATACAAACATGCAGATTATGAAAGATAAAACGTCCAAACAAACCCCAAAATATAGATTATAATTCATGCTATCACTAACGATTGTTAGTCGAGAATAACGACCGTCACAATTGATTATTTCAAATATCGATTTTATCATAAACTAACAATCAAGTTGAGAGTTTCCAAAACGTCACATAATATTTTATATTTCCTCAATACCCTAAACCATCATTAAAAGTAATAATTATATTTCCATAAATACATTTTATTTATTAAAAGTGTATTTATCGATTATAGTTCAGTGTTTCACACCTATCTACACTTATAGTTGTGCAATATCTTGAACGTTCATATATTAATCAAGTGATTGTTAGAGATTCTTACTCTGTACCGTAATAAATGTACTCTCACACACACAAATATTGACCATTATGTAACGACTATTTTAAATTTTATAAGATTGGACTTGCAGAACCGTTAGTTGAATATAAAGGATAAAGATACTCTAAAGGGGGGGACTATTTTGTTCGCAAAAACCTATCTCAAGGCTTTTAAACCGATTTCAAAGGCCTTGATGTCGATCTGAGCTCTTTGTGAAACACTTTGATTTCAAGGGCTTTGAAACTGATTTCAAGGGCCTTGACTTTGTAAACCTGCAAAATAAGGTTAGTCACAATAAAGCAGATATGGTGAGGGATTAAAAAGATCGACACGAGGATATGTTTACGAAGTTCGGCTCTAAATAGCCTACTTTCCGTCCCAGGGTATATCCGTAGGATCTAACTATCTATTATCAGCTTCAAAGAGTTCTAAATACAAACTAGAAGAAATCCTTTTCTTCTCTCACTATAGCCAACGCTACGATCTAGCTTCAACTCTTAACCTTGCTATAATAGCCTAGTCACTTTGCTGAGTAACACACACTTGAGTATAACACTCTTTAGATATGTCAATGGAGCTCTCGAGTTTTATCTCTCTCTAGGGGATAAAGCTTTTGTAAAGAGAGAAAGAAAAACTTCTATGAACGAATGAAGATGATTTAGATCGCTTGAAGACTTTGGATGTTTCCGTGTAAGCTTTTGTTTTTTCTTCTTCAATCGACATCTTCATTTATAGTTTTCGATGGAGAGGTCTTCTAGCCATTGTAAAGATGACCGTTGTAGATGTTTCTTCTTCTCCATAGAAAACGGTTCTTGGTTGAGATGAGATAGCCGTTGTAGATCTTCTTTATCTTCTTCATCTCCTTAAAGCACATTGATTCTTCTTATTCGTACTCTTCTCAAGCTGTTGAAGATCTCTATCTCTTGAGCATCGAGATCTTCAGATCTTGTTGTGATTTGTTGGATGAAGATCTTCGAATTTTGTTGAGAAGAAATCTTACGCCTTTATATGAGGATCTTTGCGAGATCCTGTTGTGAACCGATTCCTCTAGGTCGAGATATTCTTGTTGAGTGTATCTTGTTAGCTAAATCTTCATGGAAGATCTTCTATGGATTCTTGGTTGATTTTGTTGGAAGATATTTGAATTACTTTCAACCATTTTGTCCTTTGAAACTTGTTTCAAGACCTTTGTGTTTGAACTTCATCAAACTATGCGTTTGTCCCTTGTACTTGGTTTCAAGGCCTTGCTTATCCCTTGTATTTGATTTCAAGGCCTCCGATTGTCCCTTGAAATGCTTTCCAAGACCTGCACATATTTAGACAAAACACCAAACAAACCAAATAACTAAAAATACTATCGATATTTTATTAATATAAAAACCGCTTTATTTGTGTTAAGTCTTCCATCATCACATATTCAAGTATACTCAAGATGGAGTTTTCAGGACTTAACAAGCAGTCTCAGTAACCCAATACAGACAGTATAGGGTCATTGCGAGTCGCGTCCAATACTGACACATAATCTCACTACGTACCAGATTGGTATTTGTACATCCAACACCGTATACCTAGCAATTTCGAATATTTTATAGAGGAAAGAATAGAGTATCATTTCATGGAAAAAACATAAAGGTGCACACAAACTTTGACATTATTCAGGTAAACTTATATCGTAATTTCTTGTCGAATAAATTATTTATAGAGATTAATTTTATGAATCAAATTGTAACACCCCAAATTTTACAACTCGGGGAGTTACTGGTTAGGACCTCACAGTGGGTCCCGACCTTAGTTTGACAACAACTTAACAAGATCTTACAACAAGGCACAAATAAGAAAAACCGGAAATCATAAATTAGTTTTAGCAACGTTATGAATGTGACCAGAATAACTAACAGCCGGAAAACATAAGATAACAACAACGGATCCAAAAAGGAACCAAGGTCTAACTGGAAAACCCACAAACAAAGAAACTGCAACAAGCCCTAAAAAGTACGACACCCCGGTTGACCACTACCATCCAGATCACTCGGCATCTGCTCTAATTGTGGTACGTCTACACAACATAACAACTGTTAGCTAACTATCCAAATATAAGCAGAAATAATAACAGCACAAACACACTCAAAATAACATAAACAAACATCATGCTGGCACACAACCGTTTATTATCTATTATTTAAGTGATTCATCTTATTCAATTTTACAGTTGTGGCACGAGAATTCTTAACAGTTCTCGCCTCCGTTCCTTATCCAACTGGGTGTAGGTCTAGCTTACCTCCGCCGGTAGCATCACTACAAACCGAGTGTGGACTAGTCCCTAAAGAAACCCCCAGCGCCCTCAAACTAACTGAGCAAAATGCCACCGCCCGTTACTCTTATGCCAAGTATAGGTCGGTAAATATTTATCACAACCTATAACTCTAAACATCTCAATCACACACCACTATCATTATTCATGCTCATATTCAGAAGTCAACTAAGTAAGCCCAAAGGACTTACCTAGTATAAATCTCGACTCTCTGTAATCCAACTCGCTCTGTAACTGTAGCAACTCAATTGCCTGTCAAAGGAGATAAGTGCATCAGCACCCTCTCTAGGTACTTAGAAGTCTAAAACTTCTAAGTTGATAGATCTTATAACAACCAAATCAAATATAGCACAAATTTATGGTAAAAAGACTATTTTACCCTTAACCCCGAAATTTCCAAAAATTTCTAAAATAATACTTTCAGTCATCTATGTTATCCAACTAGTCATAGGATCAAAATCTCTTAAAAACTCAACCATAACTCTTATATAGTTTCCTAAGGTCGGAGTAAAGGCTAACATTTCTATACTTAGCCAAATAATTCCCTGTTGGAAAAACAGCCCTACAGCCCAACTTTGAGACCTCATAGATTCTAATCCGACCGTTAACTCATTCCCAAATTTTAACACCATATACTACGTATAACAGTCTACAACATATCCAAAATTCAACGGTGGATGTTAAGTTTAAAGTGTCGAAACTCGTTCTGGAAGTTGGCTATTTTAAGGCTGGAATAAGTGTGTATAAGGTCTTCACTTCGATTCTCCTGGTCGGCAACACCCACTATTTAAATTGTACACAGGTCCTGAGTTCGAAACTCACTGCACTCATATACTAGAAATCACACAAGGTCTCTACCTCACATCTAGGGATCGATCCTTATGGATGACACACATCTCACTCAACAACAGAACAACATACAGTAGTGACTTACCCGCTTCAGCAGAGAGTGCTCCGAGTTCCTTGGTTCCTGACTCGTAACGGAGAGGGCTGGACTGCGTCGCTGAAGCAAAACAGGAGGGAGATCATTACTCCGAACTGGGTAAGAGTGAGGCAAGAAGAATAGAGAAGAAGCCTACCGGAGGTGTATGCAGAAGGTCACCGCAAGGTTCTACTCCGGCTTAGGCAACGTTGAGACTGGCTACGGTTGCTGTGATTCGATGTACCCAGCCCTTTGGTTCAGTAGATGGCTGTAGTTCGAGACACAAGCAGCGTTGGTCGAGGAAACACAGTAGAGAATGGTGGTGAGTGATGCACGCAGGAGGGTCGGTAGAGACAGATTAGGGTGATGACGGAAACAAAGTTCACTGCACTAACCTTGGTTCGGTCGCGAGATCAGGAGGGTGATCGTATGTGCTTGGAGTCCGAATGGGGAGATTGGAAAGACTGGCGGTGAAGGTGGTTGTTGAAGGGGATTGTGTGCAACTGCCAGCGTGAAATCCGGCTGTAGAAGGAAACGTATATGCTGGAAGAAGGAAAGAATCCGAGATGCTGAGATAAGATGAAGATTGCGTACGGTTGCCCTGACGTGGAGTCTCACGTTCCTCACCTCACCTGCTAACTTCTTGGGCTGCGAGGAGAAGATACTGCAGGCCCGTCTCCTTCCTGGGCTGCGAGAGGTAGAACAGCAGGCGGGGCAGGTTGGCCATGTTGTTGGGCTGGCGCTGCTGGGCAAGCTGCTGGGCTGGCGCTGCTGGGCACGCTGCTAGCAAGCTGCTCGGCTGGCGCTGCTGGGCACGCTGCTGGGCAAGCTGCTGGGCACGCTGTTGGGCTCCTCAAGCAGCTGGGCCGACGCAGATCCTTGGTTGAAGCAAGGCTGAGCACGAGCTGGGCTGGGCAGGCTGGGTCGTCATTTTCTTGTCAACCCTTGTCATGGACTCGACACGCCCATACATGGCCTTGTCACGAGTTTGTCACGGTCTCGTCATAACTCGTCATTAGGATGTCATGACCTTGTCAACGACAAGTCATGTTCTAAATTAGGGTTTGGGCTAAACTTATCATTTTATGTGAAGTCAAGGAATCGGAATTCGGTAAGATACGGAAATAGACGAAATAAAAATTCCGGATATTACATCAGTACCCCCTTAAAATAAGTTTCGTCCCGAAACTTAGAATAATGTATCTACCCAAACAATCTCCCTTCAAAAGGTATATTCTGGTCTCACTCCAATTTTTAATCTCGTTTTTCTAGTATGCAAACTACTTATGCTATTAATCACGTAAACATAAACACTCATTTAAACATATAATCACATAATTCATATAAAGTATCGTCTAAGTACTAACCCGTCGGTACTGAGGTAGCGGCTAACTCCGCAAAGAACTCAGGATAGTTACGTCTAATACTCTCCTCTGTCTCTCAGGTAGCCTCATCAGCTCCTCGTCTAGACCACTGGATCCTCAACATCGGTATCTCCTTAGAACGCAGACGTCTAGTACTACGCTCTAGGACGGCTACTGGTTACTCCACAAAAGTGTGGTCTGGCTCGACTATCAGATCCTCATGACTGATGACGTGTCTAGGATCCGGGATGTACTCTCTCAGCTGAGATACATGAAAAACTGGATGGACTCCCTCCAATCTCGGGGGCAGTGCTAATCGGTAGGTGACCTCTCCGACTCTCTCTAAGATCTCAAATGGACCGACATATCGGGGACTCAGATTTCCCTTAATGCCGAAATGCCGGACTCCTCTCGTCGGTGACACTCTCAACCACACCTGTGCACCTACTCTAAACTCCAAAGGTCGACGCCGTTTATCGGCGTAGGATTTCTAACGACTCTGAGCTGCTAACATCCGCTCCCGGACTAAGGCAATACGGGTGATGTCATCCTGTATCTGATCTGGTGCTACCCCATCAGCCTTGCTGGGCTCCTCCCAGCACAATGGTGTACGACATCTCCGCCGGTACAAAGCCTCATAAGGTGTCATCCCAATAGACGCGTGCCAGCTGTTATTATATGAAAACTCTACCAGTGGGAGATGATTTGGCCATACCTGTCCCCAATCTAGTACACACGCCCGCAACATGTCCTCTAAGGTCTGAATGGTCCTCTCAGACTGACCGTCTGTCTGTGGGTGATAGGCAGTGGTAAAGTGGAGATTCGTTCCCAAAGCAGTATGTACCTGCTGCCAAAATCTCGAGGTGAAACGTCCATCTCTGTCGGAGACGATAGTCCTCGGTACTCCATGAAATCTCACAATGTGTCTGGTGAACTCCTCAGCTAGACGACTAACCGGCCAAGTTTCCTTAATCGGAATGAAACGTGCGGTCTTCGTCAGACGGTCTACCACTATCCAAATAGCATCAAAACCTCTACTGAGTCTCAACCCTATGACAAAATCCATAGATAGCCTCCCACTTCCAATGTGGTACTGGAAGTGGGTGAAGCTCTCCTCCGGACCTGCGATGCTCAATCTTGACCTGCTGACAGGTCACACACTGGGCTACATACCGAGCCACATCAGGCTTCAAACCACCCCATCAGAAGGAATGTCTCACGTCCTTGTACATCTAACTCGCTCCAGGATGTACTGAGTATGGGGTAGCATGAGCCTCACCTAGGATCCTCTGTCTCAAATCACTGTCTGATGGCACACATATGCGGTCCTGGCGTCTCATCACTCCATCAGCACCAATAGTGAACTGAGGTGCCTCATCTCGTGACATCCGGTCTCGGATCCGGGTCAAAGTCGGACATGTCTCCTGCTTCTGTCGGATCTCACCCAACAGATCAGGAAGTAACTCTAAGGTGGCTAACTGAGGAGCTGTATCGGGGAACTAGATCTTTACCTCCAACCAAGCTAAGTCTCTCTGTAACTGTGGTTGTACTGTCAACCGGGCTATCGCCTTCTCCCGAGGCGTCTTCCGACTCAAAGCGTCAACAACTACATTCGCCTTCCCGGGGTGGTAGAGAATCTCAAGGTCGAAATCCTTGATCAACTCTAGCCACCGCCTCTGGCGGTTATTCAACTCCCGTTGAGTGAATATGTACTTCAGACTCTTATGGTCTGTGAAGATCTGACAGGTCGCCCCATAGAGATAGTGACGCCAGATCTTAAGAGCATGTACTACTGCAGCTAACTCTAGGTCATGGGTGGGGTAGTTCTCCTCATACGTCTTTAATTGTCGAGACGCATATGCTATGACCTTACCCCTCTGCATCAAGACACACCCCAAGCCCAGCTTGGATGCGTCACTGTACACTACAAAGTCCTTTGTACCCTCAGGTTGTGCTAAAATTGGAGTAGACGTCAATCTCCTCTTCAGCTCCTCAAAACTCTGCTGACACGGCTCAGACCAGACGAACCGAGTAGTCTTCCTTAGAAGACAAGTAAGTGGTCGGGCAATCAGGAAAAACCCTCCCACAAACCGGCGGTAATAACCTGCCAATCCAAGAAAGCTGTGAGCTTCCTTAACATTCCTCGGAGGTTTCCAAGAAGACAATGACTCAATCTTCGCCGGATCGACCTTAATCCCTTCAGTAGTCACTAAATGGCCTAGGAAGGCCACCTCTGACATCCAGAACTCGCACTTGGATAGCTTAGCATATAGCTGGCTATCCTGTAGAATCTGTAATACTGTCCTCAAGTGCCCGGCATGCTCCTCTCGACTCCTAGAGTAAAATAGGATGTCGTCAATGAAGACCACTACAAACTGGTCTAAGAAGTCGATGAAAATCCCGTTCATCAACTCCATAAATACTGCTGGTGCATTAGTGAGCCCGAATGGCATCACTAAAAACTCAAAGTGGCCATACCTAGTCCGGAATGCCGTCTTAGGTATGTCCTGGTCTCTCACCCTCAGCTGGTGATAACCCGATCTCAAGTCTATCCTCGAGAACACTGACGCTCCATGCAGCTGGTCCAGTAGATCATCTATGCGAGGCAGTGGATACTTATTCTTGATGGTGACCTTGTTCAACTCCCTGTAATCAATGCACAGCCTCATCGATCCATCTTTCTTCCTCACAAATAATACTGGTGCTCCCCAGGGAGAAACACTAGAGCGTATGAAGCCCTTCTCTGCTAACTCCTCTAACTACTTCTTCAGCTCAAGCAGCTCTATCGGTGCCATACGGTACGGGGCCTTTGAGATCGGCCTTGTGCCCGGTTCTAACTCAATGCTGAAATCAACACTCCTCTGTGGGGGTAGCCCTGGCAGGTCGTCACTGAATACCTCTGCAAACTCGCATGCAACTGGTATCTCCTCTACTGTCAGGCTCTTGCGCTCCTTCATGGCATAACACTAGAAGGCCTCGCAACCCTGTGCTATCAGTCTCGCTGCTCTCACTGCGCTGATAATTATACCGGACTTTCTGAGGTCCCAACCTCGGAATATCACTCTGTGACCCTCCTCAGTGGCGACATTCACAGTTCTCCTACCAATGTCTAAGACTACTCCATGTCTAGTCATTCAATCTATCCCCAAAATCACGTCATCATGTGCTAAGGGCATGACTAGGAAATTTACCAACCAAATCCGACCCCCCAGATGAATAGGGCAGTCATAAATCTCTCGGGATCCTCTAACCTTACCCCCATCCGGTAACCCAACCACAAAAGGTACACCCTCTACTGTAGCTAAGGACAACCTATCTACGCATGCATCTGATATAAAGGAGTGCGTAGCACCGGTATCAAATAAAACTCGCACACGTAAGTCATGGATCCAAATAGTACCTGTGGTCGCGGGTGCTGCAGGCTGCTCAGTGCTCCTCAGCTCAAACACTCTTGATGGTCCTCCTCTGGTGTCAGTGGTACTACCACGTCCCTTACCACGACCTGATCCCTGAGCCGTACTGTATGAAGCAGGATGTCCTGGAGCCCGGTACTGTTGCTGCTGCTGACTCGGTGCTTGGTACTGAGGAGGTCTCTGTCCACTCCTCTCAGCACCTACAGGGGAAGATCCCTGCTGTGAAGGAGCTCTACCCTGACGGCAAAAAGTAGCCTTGTGTCCCGGCTTCCCGCAAGTGAAGCAAGTAGTAGGTGGCCTCTGGCAGTCCGTCTTAATGTGATCGCGGCTACCACAATTAAATCATTGTCAATCTCTACTGGAAGTCTGAACTGTAGGGTGGTAGTTGGGCCTCCCCTGAGTCTGTCCTCGACTATAACCTGCTACTACTACACTGCTACCAGCATGTCCTGTCTTCTGCCGCTTATCCGGCCCACTAGACTGAATTGCTTTCCTCGAAGCTAGCCTATCTCTCATATGCAGAAGCCCTATCCTGATAGTCAAACAAGGTCTCACAGCGGAATCCTGCCAGATATGATCGGGTACTCTCTCTCAATCTCCTGGAGAAAAGGTAAACATGCTGCTCTTCTGGAGGTGCAGCTGGCCCAAGTAGGGTCAACTCCTTCTGAATCTTCTTTATGGCAGCAACAATCGGGATATCCTCAAATCCCGCCTCAATGAAATCCTGGAACCTCTCTCTCCTCAGCGAGACAGGGCAGTACCTCTCTCTAACAATGCTCCTCATCTGCTCCCAACTGGTGACTCGGCTACGAATGGTCCGCCACCAGGAATGAGCATCCTCCGTGAAACATGTCTGCACTAAATCCACCTGACGATCCTCTGGGCAACGTATCGCCTCTAAGGCAGTCTCTATCTTTCCAATCCAGTGCTCCACCTCTAACCCTATCTTACCACTGAATGAGGGAACCTTATGAGAGTTGAAAGCCTCCAACCACTCATCCGGTCTCGGTGCTCTAGACCCAGCAGGCGCTCTATCAGCATTAACTCTCCTCTCAGGTACCGCCGGCACCTGAGACACTCCCTGTGTTACCTGAACTGACCTAGCCGGTACCACCGGTGGTACCTGAGTAAGTCTCTCTACTCTGGCAGCCTCCTCCATACGCTCGACGTATGCTCTGTACTCTCTATACTCAGATGCTCTAATAGAAACACGTCCTGACTCAGTCGAACATGCTCTCTACGCTCCAGACCTAGCGGCGGTCTCATGCTTGACCTCGGGACCTACACTTTCAGCTACCTCTTCCACAGCAGCCTCTGGCATGCTTGCTGTAGGTGGATCCTCTCGAGGGACTCGTCCTCGACCTCTCCCTAGTGGGGGTCTACCTCCATGACCACGCCCTCTAACAGCAGGGGTCCTATCAACTCGATCCTGTCTAACTGGAGGAAGAGGGGGACGACCCCTACCTCGGCCAGTCGCTGGTGTAGCCCTAGTACGTGCCATCTACACGAACGATAACAACTACAGTTATAATCTAACTAATCTATCGTAAGCAATAAAAGTCTACAGTGATCATACTAAGAATACGAGATCCGCGGAGGTAGTGGTGGTCATCCGTACTTTCTATCCCATCCCGACTATGCATGCATTTTAAAACCAAAATTCCTTTGGAAAACTCAGACCCCTTTCGGGTTCTGCTTATTTACTTATATGACCTTTTTAGAAGATTTCAAGTGCCATTGTTGCCAACCTAGAGCTCTGATACCATGTTGTAACACCCCAAATTTTACAACTCGGGGAGTTACTAGTTAGGACCTCACAGTGGGTCCCGACCTTAGTTTGACAACAACTTAACAAGATCTTACAACAAGGCACAAATAAGAAAAACCAGAAATCATAAATTAGTTTTAGCAACGTTATGAATGTGACCAGAATAACTAACAGTCGGAAAACATAAGATAACAACAACGGATCCAAAAAGGAACCAAGGTCTAACTGGAAAACCCACAAACAAAGAAACTGCAACAAGCCCTAAAAAGTACGACACCCCGGTTGACCACTACCATCCAGATCACTCGGCATCTGCTCTAACCTGTGGTACGTCTACACAACATAACAACTGTTAGCTAACTATCCAAATATAAGCAGAAATAATAACAGCACAAACACACTCAAAATAACATAAACAAACATCATGCTGGCACACAACCGTTTATTATCTATTATTTAGGTGATTCATCTTATTCAATTTTACAGTTGTGGCACGAGAATTCTTAACAGTTCTCGCCTCCGTTCCTTATCCAACTGGGTGTAGGTCTAGCTTACCTCCGCCGGTAGCATCACTACAAACCGAGTGTGGACTAGTCCCTAAAGAAACCCCCAGCGCCCTCAAGCTAACTGAGCAGAATGCCACCGCCTGTTACTCTTAGGCCAAGTATAGGTCGGTAAATATTTATCACAACCTATAACTCTAAACATCTCAATCACACACCACTATCATTATTCATGCTCATATTCAGAAGTCAACTAAGTAAGCCCAAAGGACTTACCTGGTATAAATCTCGACTCTCTGTAATCCAACTCGCTTTGTAACTGTAGCAACTCAGTTGCCTGTCAAAGAAAATAAGTGCATCAACACCCTCTCTAGGTACTTAGTCTAAAACTTCTAAGTTGATAGATCTTATAACAACCAAATCAATTATAGTACAAATTTATGGTAAAAAGACTATTTTACCCTTAACCCCGAAATTTCAAAAATTTCTAAAATAATACTTTCAGTCATCTATGTTATCCAACTAGTCATAGGATCAAAATCTCTTAAAAACTCAACCATAACTCTTATATAGTTTCCTAAGGTCGGAGTAAAGGCTAACATTTCTATACTTAGCCAAATAATCCCCTGTTGTGGAAACAGCCCTACAGCCCAACTTTGAGACCTCATAGATTCTAATCCGACCGTTAACTCATTCCCAAATTTTAACACTATATACTACGTATAACAGTCTACAACATATCCAAAATTCAACGGTGGATGTTAAGCTTAAAGTGTCGAAACTCATTCTAGAAGTTGGCTGTTTTAAGGCTGGAATAAGTGTGTATAAGGTCTTCACTTCGATTCTCCTGGTCGGCAACACCCACTATTTAAATTGTACACAGGTCCTGAGTTCGAAACTCACTGCACTCATATACTAGAAATCACACAAGGTCTCTACCTCACATCTAGGGATCGATCCTTATGGATGACACACATCTCACTCAGCAATAGAACAACATACAGTAGTGACTTACCCGCTTCAGTAGAGAGTGCTCCGAGTTCCTTGGTTCCTGACTCGTAACGGAGAGGGTTGGACTGCGTCGTTGAAGCAAAACAGGACGGAGATCATTACTCCGAACTGGGTAAGAGTGAGGCAAGAAGAATAGAGAAGAAGCCTACCGGAGGTGTATGTAGAAGGTCACCGCAAGGTTCTGCTGCGGCTTAGGCAACGTTGAGAGTGGCTACGGTTGCTGTGATTCGATGTACCCAGCCCTTTGGTTCAGTAGATGGCTGTAGTTCGAGACACAAGCAGCGTTGGTCGAGGAAACACAGTAGAGAATGGTGGTGAGTGATGCACGCAGGAGGGTCGGTAGAGAGAGATTAGGGTGATGACGGAAACAAAGTTCACTGCACTAACCTTGGTTCGGTCGCGAGATCAGGAGGGTGATCGTATGTGCTTGGAGTCCGAATGGGGAGATTGGAAAGACTGGCGGTGAAGGTGGCTGTTGAAGGGGATTGTGTGCAACTGCCAGCGTGAAATCCGGCTGTAGAAGGAAACGTATATGCTGGAAGAAGGAAAGAATCCGAGATGCTGAGATAAGATGAAGATTGCGTACGGTTGCCCTGACGTGGAGTCTCACGTTCCTCACCTCACCTGCTAACTTCTTGGGCTGTGAGGAGAAGATACTGCAGGCCCGTCTCCTTCCTGGGCTGCGAGAGGTAGAACAGCAGGCGGGGCAGGTTGGCCATGTTGTTGGGCTGGCGCTGTTGGGCAAGCTGCTGGGCTGGCGCTGCTGGGCACGCTGCTAGCAAGCTGCTCGGCTGGCGCTGCTGGGCACGCTGCTGGGCAAGCTGCTGGGCACGCTGCTGGGCTCCTCAGGCAGCTGGGCCGACGCAGATCCTGGGTTGAAGCAAGGCTGAGCACGAGCTGGACTGGGCAGGCTGGGTCGTCATTTTCTTGTCAACCCTTGTCATGGACTCGACACGCCCATACATGGCCTTGTCACGAGTTTGTCACGGTCTCGTCATAACTCGTCATTAGGATGTCATGACCTTGTCAACGACAAGTCATGTTCTAAATTAGGGTTTGGGCTAAACTTATCATTTTATGTGAAGTCAAGGAATCGGAATTCGGTAAGATACGGAAATAGACGAAATAAAAATTCCGGATATTACATCAGTACCCCCTTAAAATAAGTTCACTGCACTAACCTTGGTTCGGTCGCGAGATCAGGAGGGTGATCGTATGTGCTTGGAGTCCGACTGGGGAGATTGGAAAGACTGGCGGTGAAGGTGGCTGTTGAAGGGGATTGTGTGCAACTGCTCGCGTGAAATCCGGATGTAGAAGGAAACGTATATGCTGGAAGAAGGAAAGAATCCGAGATGCTGAGATAAGATGAAGATTGCGTACGGTTGCCCTGACGTGGAGTCTCACGTTCCTCACCTCACTTGCTAACTTCTTGGGCTGCGAGGAGAAGAGACTGCAGGCCCGTCTCCTTCCTAGGCTGTGAGAGGTAGAACAGCAGGCGGGGCAGGTTGGCCATGCTGCTGGGTTGGCGCTGCTGGGCACGCTGCTGGCAAGCTGCTGGGTTGGCTCTGCTGGGCACGTTGCTGGGCAAGCTGCTGGGCACGCTGCTGGGCTCCTCAGGCAGTTGGGCCGACGCAGATCCTGGGCTGAAGCAAGGCTGAGCACGAGCTGGGCTGGGCAGGCTGGGTCGTCACGCCCATGCATGGCCTTGTCACGAGTTTGTCACGGTCTCGTCATAACTCGTCATAACCCGTCATTAGGATGTCACGACCTTGTCAACGACAAGTCATGTTCTAAATTAGGGTTTGGGCTAAACTTATCATTTTATGTGAAGACAAAGAATCGGAATTCGGTAAGCTACGGAAATAGACTGAATAAAAATTCCGGATATTACACAAATAACTTCGATTACTCGTACATAATTTTTTTTTTTTATTGGGTAAAAAATGTCTAAAGGTACCACCAATGAGGCTACAGGACCTACCTTTTAAACATGGGTATAAACGAGTATAATTGAACTTGTGTGATCAATAACCAATCAACCATCCAAAATCTATATTTGTCTACCAAAAAAAAGAGTATTTTTTGTTGAACAAAAATATTGTAAAGTTGTTGCATAAAAAACGGTAGATCATCTTGCGCGGCCTGCGGCGACAAACAGGCTCCTACAGAAACTCTCCTCTTCTCTCTCTGGCCTGAGACACCGAAGGCCGCCACCGACGCCGTGGCCTTCTTTCTCAAGCGATTTTGTGTTCCTACAATCTCATTTACCCAGGTACGATCTCTATATCGATCAGATCTCGTCCAATTTTAGCAAGATCTGATATATCTTTTTCCAATTTCAGTTCCGATCCTTGTTCATTTCAATTCATTGCCGGAAAAATGAATCCAAATTATGGGAAAGCGGGTGCATCGCTCAACAATTTTGACTTCGATCTCGGAATTGGAAATAATCGATCTCGATCGCTTAATGATCAAAAGAATAAACCTAATCCATACGGCCCTTCATATTCCACCACTTCTTCGCACTCCCAATCTGGTGCGAGGCCAGGGATGGGAACAACCAGTGGGCCATCCTGGCAGGCGAATAGCAGCAAGCCTTCCTGGACACACCAACCCGCTCCAGCTTCTGCAACAATGGGGACTCGAAGTGAGCTTGGCGGTCCTACTTCCATGGTAGGTGATATCTTCGGAAAGAGTTGGAACTCTATGGCTCCTTCCATGACTGGGCCCACCGTGGGGATTGCTAACAAGGATCCTAACTTGTTCAAGGATCTGGTGAATTCTGCAATTGGTCAGAACAAGCGAAATGACAATGCTCCATTGAAGAGTGCTACCCCTGCTAAGAGTTCCTTCACTATGGGAGCTATGGCAGATTCATTGCCCACAGCTCAATCGGCCAAAGTGGGTGGAAATGGAAGTAGTTGGGGTTCTTCGGAGAAGTTTGAAAGTTTTGTTGGTGCTAGCAATACTAGCAGCACTTATGGCTATGGTGCTAATGGTATGCACAAGGGTACGAATTCAGGCAATGGAATAGGTGGCGGAGCTATTGGCGGTGGTGTCAGTGGACTAGGGACGAGTTCGAAAAAGGATCCATTTGGCTCGTTGTTTGATCTTGGGTCTAAGCCATCAGGTGGAACTAGTCTTAAATCTTCTGACAAGGCTAAGCCCACCAGTTCAGAAGACTTCGGTTTTGGAGATTTTCAAAATGTATCAATGTCGGGTGCTTCTAAAACACCAGCCAATGCATTTTCGTACAACAACAGTTCTTCATTAGGATCAAATCATACACAACCCCAGAATTCAGGTTCTGATTCCTTTGACATGTTTTTCCCTCCTTCATCAGGCTCTAGTGTTGGTACAAAAGCAACACCAGAGCCAAGTGGAAATCAACAATCTTCAGGAGGTGATGATTGGGGATTCAGCTCTGACTTTGACGGAGGGAACAATGGTGGCAACACGACTGAGCTTGATGGGCTCCCACCACCTCCTACGGGAGTTTCAGCCTCTTCAGCTAAGAACAAGGGCCTTGACAACTACAAGCAAGGCCAGTATGCAGATGCCATCAAATGGCTGTCTTGGGCTTTGGCTCTTCTGGAAAAATCTGGTGATGCTTTTGGCACAGCAGAAGTCCTAACATGCCGGGCTTCATGCTACAAGGAAGTCGGAGAGTACAAGAAAGCTGTAGCTGATTGCACAACGGTATGATTTTGTGTCCTTCATATGTTATTATTCTGTTACATCTCTGCAGACTCTGTGTTATATCTAATATATATGTAATTTGCATTTCAAGAACGTATTTGAATTACTAGTTAGGAGATAATTATGGAAAATTTCTTGCTACTCCATCAGGGTTAATTTGAAATGATATTCAATAATTTATGTTCAAATAATTCATTAGTATGATATAGAAGCCAGAGTCCTCAATTTTCAGTGACTCATCTGCCCCCTTTCTACTGTAGGTGCACTACCTGATAGGGTTATGATGTCATGCAAGTACAACTTCTAAATTATTGGTATCTGGGGATTTGTTCACTAAACAGTTTAAATTTGGTAATTGAATGGCTAAGAAAGTTTTCTCAAATTTGAAGTCATGGATTGGTTAAAAGGGATAAATTACAGTAAAATGGGGGATGTCCAATAGATAAAAAAAAAAAGGGATGTGAATGCTTATCCTTGACAAGAATTTGCCGGTGCAAGCGATCAGTGTCATATACAAAATCTGCAAGGGATGGGAATATCATTATCTACTTCGTACATGGAAGAATAAAATTTCAATATTGGTTCTTCAGTGACTGCAGAAAGAAGATGGTCAATGCCTTTGTTGCCACTTTGCACCAAATATCAGTATGTTGTACCTTTTCTCAGTGATAAGTGAAACAGAATCGTTCTGTTAAAAACTCTAAATTCCAGTCCTGTTGCCTTTATTCAAGGGGCATTTATAGGTTACAAGAGAGAGCCAAATAACTGAATATACCAGAAGCTACAGCTATTTTTATAAGAGAAGGGTTGTCATGTTTCCACTGAACAAGTTACAGATTTGGATACAAGCTATATCTAACTGAAAAAACAGAAACTACAGCTGTTTTATACTCGTAACAGTAAGAGAAGGGTAGTTATGTTCCCACTGAACAAGTTACAGATTTGGATACAAGATGAGCCATTTACAGTGAGTGATCCTGATAAAAAAAGAACTATAGGTTCGCATTGCAGATGATAAGAAGAGTATGACATATTCAAAGCAAAGAATAACAACAGGGGGTATGGAGATCTTGCTACTTGTACCATACTCGTCTTGTCATGATTAGATCTTTTGACAAGTTTCATAAAATCATTTAGCTTTGTGTCATAGTAAACCTAGTATTTTATTAGTTTAATTCATTTCCATTAATTCTTTTCAGACTATCTTTCCTGTTTGAATTTTGTTTTGGTCTGAATCTTTTAGTTGTGATTGGGGAATTATGTGCCTCCCTTCCATCTTGATTGGGCTGCACTATTGCAGCTGGTTTCAGCTGATCAGCTATTTTCGCTTTTGACACCTCAAGTGTGGTCTCTATACTGTAATCATTACAACCACCATTTTCTTAATACTGCATGTGTCATATCTCTGTTACAAGAGGGATCTCATAGCCATCGTTGTTGTGCAGGTTCTAGGAGATGATAGAGAAAATGTTGCTGTGCTTGTGCAGCGTGCACTCTTGTATGAGAGCATGGAAAAATACAAGCTGGGAGCCGAAGACCTTAGAACTGTTATGAAACTTGATCCTGGAAACAGGGTTGCCAGAAGCACTATCCACCGCTTGACGAAAATGATTGATTAGGGAATCTCTATGATACTATGTGATATGGTACTTGAACGAGGGGTTTTACGACCAAATTTGGTGTTGTTTATGGAATCTCTGAGATACTATCTGATACTGTGCTTGAGCAAATGGCTCTAGTACGAAGCTTGGTATCCTCCATTACTTCCGGTTTGATGAGAATGTATTTTTAAGTGAGAATTTTGCTTTTGTACTTTCTGGATCATCTCAGAACATCTTTGTGCTCATGGTATTAATTGTATCTTCCATTTCAATGTATTTTACATGGAAAACATATCATGGTATGATATCAGTGCTCTCCTGAATATCTTTGTTCTGCAGAAGTATCCAGAAGTCCTTTCAGGACTTGTTTTTGTTATCTTGTTATGTGGCTTTTTTCCAGCTTCAATTTGAAGCATGGTAATTATCTTTGGAGAAACATTTGAGGTAAGTAATTGATTGCCCGTATTCCTCATAATTGTTTATTGGCTCTTGTGATTGCAGTTTGCAACTTGTTCATAGGAAACTCAAGTCAGATTGATCTTCAAACACCGGTACAGAAGTATTTAATTCATCATGAATAAGTTTTTAAATTTCACAAGAATAGAATGACAATATCTTGTCATGACTGCTTTACAGGGTTTATACTGCAGTCGGATGCAACCAGTTTTCTTTTGCTTGCTTAGGATGAAAAGAAAATTTGCAATGGTGTAACTGGTGTTTCTTCTTCTGGACGCGAGGCTCGTTGTATGAGCAACAGATAAGTGGTAAGTTTATTGGTAGTTAGCTTCCTAAAATTGATCAACATAGCATCATTAGAAGCGTACACAGAATGGGATCAAATTCTATGTTTTTTAGCAGATGACATCTGAATCTGGGTTAAGTGTGTGTAGATTGTTCAATTTCGAGTGTTGTGATCGACTCCCATTCGTAATGCTAAACTAACCCATATTATTGTAGCAAATGAATTAGTCAACCCGAATTGAAATGTATAAGAGTAAAAATCCAAAACTAAAATCAACCTAAGAGCCTGCCTAATAATGAAAAATCTAGTAAGCCTGCAGCCTGGTCTATGTTTGTGGGTAGGTTTTGGTAGGTTGTTGAGTCAGAAACTGAAAGGAATATTAAATTTCTGAAATTGGTGAGCAAAGCTTTTGGCTTCTTTTGGCCTCTCAGCCGCACTACCATAATTTGATAATGTGTTGTGACTTGTGTGAAGCAGCAAGCAGCCTTTTTAGGGATCGTCTTTTGTCATATTCTCTCTAGTGGCCTATTTGCGTATTTTCGGCCTATTTCAATAGCATCATGAGCTTCTTTTCATCTATAGTTTGCTGAATTATTTGAGAATTCTTTTAATTTGTATATAATCTTAGGGTTCGTTTGGAATTGGTAAGAATTATCCCGAAAACAGAATATTACAGAATCAATAAAAAAGCAACTAAATTGGAATCTTATATATTAAAGCACTTATTGCCACGTGGCCCACGCGTCCACTCCAGATCTAACATCAGCCAAAATTATTTTTTTAATTCTTCTTTACAATCAGTATTAAATATTTTTTTAAAATTATTTAAATTAGTCAATACAAAACTAAAAAAAAAACTTTAAGGATTGGATGAAAAAGTATTTATACTTTCATTTTAAAAATATCTATGTTCAGACGTTGTTGTGATTTGTTTACAAATAAAGATTTAACCAAAATTATTTTGAAACAATTTGGTTTATTAGGCTTTTACTAGTTTTGTGTTTAGTAAATGTACCCATTGAGAAAGGAGTGTGTAGAGTTTGAGAATAAATACAAAATGTTGGGGTATATTTACTTAATTGAAACATTAAAAAACCTAGTTACTACTATAGTTTTCCAAAAAGGTCTAGTTACCAAAATTTCCCGAAATAAGTTATAATTAAAAGTATATGTGAAAATATTTTCGAAATTTCAAAAATATTTTTAAATTCAATTAATTAATATAAAAGAATATTGCTAAAAATGGTATGATAATAACAATATCTATTATACATACGAAAAGAGAGCACGAATTTTGATGACGTGGCGCACTAGGGAAGCAGTAGTGAAATGGAACTCCTACAATATTTTTGGCCGATAAATCTACATTTTTTAAGCCATAAAAATTTTTTTTAACTAAAAATCTGTTATTGAAAGATTTCACGTAACTTTTTTTTGTTCGGGATTCTCCAATTTTTTTTAATTCTTTTGTCAAACAATTTTATTATCATAATAATAAAAATACTTTCTATCTGATCACATACTTATCAAGTGTTCGGCCTATATTTACGGTTATTTTTCTTTTATTAATCAGATAACTTTCTAACCAATTTATAATTTCTAGCCGGAAGTTCGGCCGAATATTATTTTTATTTATATTATTTTTATTAATTAGAATAATTTTTAACAAAATTATAAAATCTAGCCGGATCTTTTTTTCTTAAGTTCTTATCAAATCCTTGAAAATTCCGCAACCTATTATCCATTCCTATAACTTATTATTCATTTCTCCTCATTGTTTCGTTCTCATAAAGGTATTTTGTATTAGGATACATGTATAAGTCTGTAACGTTTTGTGTATAATGTGTTAATGTAATTTCCATTTATTAATTAGGTGATAATTAAGATAGAATTAGTCAAGAGCAGTTAGGATAGAAAAGTCAGCAATAGTTAGACGTGGAGATATCTTAGGAAGTGGAGAAATCTTCTCCTTAGTTATCTAGCCCATTATCTTTTGTAATTTAAATACTTTCCTTTACTGATCAATGAAGATTATCAATTGATGAATCAACGTATTTACTACATGGTATCAAAGCCTCCTGATCCTCAAATCAATCTTTTTTTTCTCAACGTCTTTCTCCTTCACTGCTCAAATGGCCCTTGTTCCACATCAAATTGTCAACCCTAATGATCCCTCCAAACCCTTCACTATCATCAACTTCACAAATTGCATCAAATTAAGCCCTACAAACTACATAACCTGGAAAAATCAGGTTGAATCCCTCCTCGTTGGCCATGACCTTGTTCCTTTCATCGATGGCTCTCTCACTGCCCCACCCTCCTCTCTCCCTCAAACCGACGGCGATTACACCAACCCCGCCTACACAACATGGCGCCAACAGGACCACCTCCTCAAGGGTGGCCTGATAGGCACTCTCTCTTCAATTGTGGCTTCGCTGGTCACCAGGGTCACCACCTCCAGAGACATTTGGACTATCTTGGATTCCATTTACGCTAATCCTCGAGGGCTCACATCGGTCTCCTCAAGGAGCGGCTCAATGCCGTCACTCTCGGATCCAAGTCTGTAACGGACTTCGTTCATGAAGTCTCCGGCCTAGCAGATCTTCTTGCTGAACTTGGTAAACCCCAAGATCAAGAAGACATTACCGAAGCAATTCTCAAAGGGCTCGACTCCAACTACCAGGCGTTGATTGACGGGATTCGAGCTCGTGATGATCCGATCTCCTTCATTGATCTCCACGAAAAACTCCTCACAAGGGAGACCTTCCTCAAATTCAAAGACTCCTCCTCCTCTTCCTCCTCTCCCACCACCGCCATGACCGCCTCCTATCGCCCCAACAAACCCAAGCAGCCGAAACCCTCCTCCTCCTACCCAAACCCGCCTCCTCAGCAGTCCTAGCCCCGCCCCCAACAGTGGGTTCCGCCCCCAAACCAGCCCCTCACAGACTCAAACCGACGTCCCTTCTTGGGTCGGTGCCAATGGTGCCGCACTCAAGGTCATGTACTAAACTACTGCCCTAGCTTCCGCCAAAAAGCCCCTCACTTACGTCCCCCTGCCAATAACTACCGTCCACAGCAGTACCCTCAACAGCCACCACAAGCCCACTTTGCCTCTACCTAATCCAACTCTCAACCTTGGTTGGTCGATAGTGGTGCTACGCATCACGTCACCAACGACTTATCCAACCTATCCCTACACCAACCTTATGATGGTCCCGATGAGCTACAAGTTGGTAATGGTCTTGGACTTTCCATTTCAAACACTTGTTCAGGTATTGTTAAACATGCATCCAAGCGTTTTAAACTTGATAAACATGTGCCTGAAATTGCTAGAAACATCATTTCTGTCTCAAAATTTACTGCTCAAAATAATGTTGATGTTAAATTCTCACCGTCTTCTTTTACTGTGAAGGATCCATCCTCGGGAAACACCCTACTTAAAGGCCCTCTCAAAGATGTTGTTTATAGCTGACCTTCATCTCCTTCTCCAACCGCCTTCGCCTCCCGCACTTCCCTTGGATCGGCGTGGCACCATTGATTTGGCCATCCGTCTACTTCAGTTTTTCGCCTTATTCAATATGTTTTTCCCATTAGCAACTTGAACTCTTGTTTGGATTATTGCAACTTGTGTGCCATTTCAAAAGCACACAAGCTGCTGTTTCATGTTTCTTCTATGTCGTCTTCGTCTCCTCTTGAATTAATATTTTCCGATGTTTGGACTTGCCCTGTTTTGTCATTTTCTGGTTTTAAATACTATGTTATATTTGTTGATCATTTCACTAAATATATCTGGTTTTATCCCCTTAAACACAAATCCGATACGTTGCAGGTCTTCACAACGTTCAAATCATTAGTGGAAAATAGGTTCAACACCAAAATAAAATCATTTTATTTCGACAATGGAGGCGAATTCCTAGCTCTCAAAACCATCATCTCCTCAAATGGTATTTCTCACTACACCTCCCCATACCCCTCAACATAATGGCTATGCTGAAAGGGGACACCGTCACTTAGTAGAAAGTGGTTTAGCGCTTCTAACTCATTCAAGCATGCCACATAAGTTTTGGCCCCTAGCTTTCTCTACCGCGGTTTACTTAATTAATAGGATGCCTACTCCTACTCTACAAAACAATTCACCATTTCTTTCACTTTTCGGCACCTTGCCAAACTATCAAAAATTAAAATGTTTTGGATGTCTTTGTTTTTCATTACTACGACCATACTCAACCAATAAAATGGATCCACGATCATCCCCTTGTGTGTTTGTCGGGTATTCATTGACACAAAGTGCTTATTATTGCCTTAATCCCGAAACCAACAAAATCTACACTACTCGACATGTCACATTTGTCGAAAACCAATTCTCATTCAAGAACCTACAATCCGCTACCACTACTTCCCCTATTACCATTCCCATCGGCCCAATTACTCCACCTGGCCCACCCCCCTACTAACCTAAATTCACACCTGCCGTCTTCCACATCAGTGGGCCCCACTCCCTCTTCTTCCGAAACCCTAACTCCCACTCCTAATTCCCCCCAATCATCGGACCCACCATCCCCTATTTCCGCTTCACAAACCCACCCACCGGGTCCCACTCCCCCACCACAATCACAAACCCTAACGTCCTCCCCTCTACTCCTTTACCCGTTCCGCCTTCAAACCGGCCCACACAAAACACCCAGCCCACTATGCCTACATCTCTCCCAGGCCCATTACCCACTCCTCATCCCACATCAGATCAACCCTATCCATCGTCTACCTCATCCCTCACCACACCACCACCACATCAAATGATAACACGTTCCAAAAACAACATCACCAAACCTATTTCTAAACTCAACCTCCATACCCATCTATCTCCCCACAAAGAACCCCTTAACATCACCCAAGCTCTCAAAGACCCCGATTGGAGAGAAGCTATGTCCAAGGAATTTACCTCTCATATCCAACAACACATGGTCTCTCGTACCCCGCATTCCTTCCTACAATATTGTTGGCTACAAGTGGGTCTTTCGGGTCAAAACCAACCCGGATGGCTCTCTTGATCGCTACAAAGCGAGACTTGTAGCCAAAGGGTTTCATGAACGACCGGGTTGCGACTTCGCTGAAACTTTCAGTCCTGTCATCAAGCCCGTCACGGTCCGTACGGTCCAATCCCTCGCGGTTCAGTCTGGTTGGCCACTTCGTCAAGTCGACATCAACAACGCCTTCCTACAAGGAACCCTCACAGAGTCCGTTTTCATGGAACAACCCCCTGGCTTTATCGACAAATCTCACCCCACTACCGTTTGTCACCTTCACAAAGCCATCTATGGTCTCAAACAAGCCCCCCGGGCTTGGCACACCGAATTACGCCTCTTCCTCCTCGCCTCCGGTTTCACCAATTCGGTCTCGGATCCATCACTGTTCATCTTCCGTCACAACACTGCCATCATCTTTCTACTAGTCTACGTCGATGATATAATTATCACAGGTAACCCTCTCTCCACCCTCAATCACTTCATCTCCTCCCACTCCAAACGACTCTCACTTAAGGATTTAGGATCCCTTTCCTACTTCCTCGTTGTTGAAGTTCTAACCTGCCCTCACGGCTTTTTTCTCAACCAAAGGAAATATATTCATGACCTCCTTGCCAAAATAAACATGACAGACTGTAATCCCAGCTCCACCCCAATGGAGGTCTCCTCCTCTCTCACCAAAACCGCCGGTCAACCCCTCCCAAACCCAACCGACTACCGAATGATTATTGGAACCCTTCAATATCTTTCCCTCACTCGTCCAGATGTTACCTACCCCGTAAATAAGCTCTCCCAGTTTGTTCATTCTCCAACCACAGATCACTGGAAAGCCCTAAAACATGTTCTCCGATACCTAAAGGGCACAATTGATCATGACATAACTCTTCACAAATCCCCCTCCACCTCTCTTCATGGCTTCACAGACGCCGACTGGGCTGGGAGTCACGATGATTACAGGTCCACATTTGGTTATGTGTTCTTCATTGGTCCTAATCCCATCTCCTGGAGCTCTAGAAAGCAACGAACCGTAGCAAGATCCTCCACCGAAGCGGAGTACAAGGCCCTCGCCGATGCTTGCTCCGAACTAATCTAGATTCAGTCATTGCTAACCGAACTGGGTCACTCTCCCTCCCAACCTGTTCTCTACTGTGACAATATGGGCGCTAAATACTTGAGTTCGAACCCTTTGTTCCATTCTCGTATGAAACATGTCGCCCTAGCCTACCACTTCGTCAGGGAACAGGTCCAGCAAGGCTCACTCCGAATCTCCTACGTTCCGACGGATGATCAGTTAGCCGACTGCCTCATCAAACCCATGCCCAAGCCACGGCACCTGCATCTTCTTTCCAAGATCGGACTACGACCACCCTAGTCCATCTTGAGGGAGCATATTAGGATACATGTATAAGTCTGTAACGTTTTGTGTATAATGTGTTAATGTATTTTCCATTTATTAATTAGGTGATAATTAAGATAGAATTAGTCAAGAGCAGTTAGGATAGAAAAGTCAGCAATAGTTAGACGTGGAGATATCTTAGGAATTGGAGAAATCTTCTCCTTAATTATATAGCCCATTATCTTTTGTAATTTAAATACTTTCCTTTACTGATCAATGAAAATTATCAATTGATGAATCAACGTATTTACTACATTTTGTTTCTATTCTCAGTAATACAACCCGTTGCTATATAACTGCATACGGATATTGATTTATCATTCATCTTTTTAATAATTTGTATTGTCGTTCTTCATGCATTTCAGTAATTGTAGGCTTTCTTATTTAGCTATTCAATATCGTAATTTTCCGTTTAGTTCATAGGTACGTACTTTCCCTAACTAAATACCATATTATTATATCAGTTTTCCGATGTTTTTTTCTAGTGATATGATGATTATACTGCCTCCTATTTTGAAAACACTGCCTCCGATTGTGAAAACAAACAACAACGAGTATGTTTTTTTTGATCGTATATATGTTCATAAAATATCACTGATTATTGGTATCTTAAATCTATTAATTCTTTTTTGATAGCATATTTGTTTACTAACCAATCTGCTTGAAAAATCAATGGCACTCCCATCTATTTCCGAAAAAAATAGAAAGAATTTGGCAACCTAGCCTTTTTTAGTTTTGTGTTTAGTAAATGTACCCCTTGATTTTGTACCACTTTCATTTAATGGTAGGTAAAAGTATTTAACCTCTCTATTTTAATAAAGGAATGTCTGTTATTTGTTATGTAAGTAGAAGTTTTAATTTTTAATTAATGAATTTGTTTTTTTTTATTTTTTTTGTCTTATTTATTTTTTGGAATGAATTTCATATATCAGAGTTTTTATCATACCAGAATTTCACATATCGGAATTTTTATCATACCAGAATTTCACATACCAGAAACTTTACATACCATAAACTTTACATATCCCAAATTTTTTGAAGTGTTAACTAAATTGAAGTAAAATACATAGAATTGATGGATGGAGCCAATACCAGAATTCTTATGTATACGTAATTTTTACATACTAGAATTTTCATACCAGAATTTTACATACCAAAATTTTACATAATAAAAAAAAATGTATATGATCAATGGAAGCTAAGAAAGTAGTATTTGTTATGAGAATGGAGCACCTTCGAAGCTCTTTTCCAAGCCGCCAGTCATCTTGAATAGCTGGTCAAAGTGAGGCTTACAGTAGAGAACTCCCTCAATTGAACTATAATTGCTCAGCTAAAAAGCAAAGCAGGATGCAAAGTTTAGTTGTCGATCAATAAAAAGCAGATACATTGTAAGATCCTAAATACACAATCACATTCCCTAATTAAGCTCGATAATAAAGATATGATCAATACAAGCTGATACTCAAAACCCATGACTTGAATCTATTACTGATGATTTCAAAAGCAATTTACTAGATTATAAGAGCACAGAAAGTAAACCCACCTTCTAACAATTCAAAGAAACTGAATCAAAACCAAACGAAGCAAACTGTTAACTCCTGCAAGGCTACAACCTATCAAGAGTGAGTCGAGACACTATCGGATCTAGTGGTATACAATCTTTTTATTTTTTATTTTTTGAAATAAATATTTTTTGAATTAAAATATTTTTACTTTTTACTTCCAAATTTAAAAATATATATAAAATAAAATCTTTTTATTTTTTTATAATATACTTTTCTATACTCTTAAAATTTTAAAAAAACATAATTTTTTATATGTATTTTAAATTCGAAAGTAAAAAGTAAAAAAAATTTATTCAAAAATAAAAATATCTTTATTCCAATTTTTTTTTAAAAAATAAAACAGTTTCTATTATAAATTTATCAATTTAAATTTAATGAGGTCATAACTTATCATAAATTTATTTTACTGATTTTTATTATTTTATAATGAGTTTTTAATGTAATATATTAAGAATGAGTATGGAGAGGAAACAAATAAAACCTTGAGGGTCAATCTTCAAGCTTTAAAAGCAGAATGCTCCTTTTCGTCCAAATACTACGCGCCTCACGCGCCCCCAATATCAACCCTAATGAGTTTTGTCGATTGAAACCCCCAGATCGTCTCCTTATCATACGAATCCCATCATGCTATCTAAATAAAAGTGATGAGTATCTTCTCCAAAGCAATAGGTCGGCCGATCAAAGTATTGGCAAAATCGTGTTGGCTCCAATCTCCATCGAATACTTAGACAAGCAAAATACAGATAGAGGATGCTTGAGGCAAAAAGACGACTGTGAAGAAAACAAAAAAGCTGATTGGTTTGCAAATAAAGCGAAACATGCTTGGAAAAGGAGGAGGAAGGAAAGAGATAAAGAGGAGACGATTCGGGCAGGATCTGTGCTTCAGAGGAGATGTCGACGAGCGGCTACTATGTGGTCTAGAAGATCCCTCAGTCTGGTTCAAAGAATCAGGTATGAATCTCTTGATCCTGCACAACTAATTTCGAACCCTAGAACTCGATTTGAACCATTTGTATATGATCTGTCCTTTTCCTATGATGATGAAATGAGATGGGTGTATGCAAGCCCTGGGAAAGCAAAGAACCTGATGATGACAAAGGTGGCACAATTATGGACTATTCTGAATTCCGGCAAAACCAAGTATGTCCTCCCCCTCTTTGTGATCTGCCCTGGTGCTCTGTGGTTTGATTTCCTGTGTATCTTGATTCTCCCTGCTGTTGATTACGAGTATGAGATTGAACTTGTCTTTAGGAACAAAGCCTTGTTAGAAGGGTATCTCTTCAATAACCTGAACAAATCCCAAGCTGTCTGGTTTGTTAGTCCAGGCGTGAGATTGAACAAACACTCCTATAAAATGAACTACCATCCCACACCAAAAATTCAAACCAAACACATATACATTGCTAAGGTTATATCTAAGCTAAGCATGACTGAAAGAAACAAATCATATAAAGAGAAAGTGTGTGAAATCCCTAAAAACTCTTCCAATGAGAGGAGTACACAGCTATCAAGGATGGAAGTCCAACTGAAGCCAAGGAAAATATCCCAACTGAAGCCAGTCTAGTGGAAAGCAAAGAAGAGAAAAATCCAGTGAAGCACAAATCATTGAAGAGAAAGGAGATTCTTGATGAAGAGGTCAAACTTGATGAATATCTCCAGATGCTATCCAAGGTGAAATCTGATTTCACCAAAATCAGGGAGTCCTCTCTAATGGGAAGAATTTTCGATAACCCAATTGAATTTAACAAGGTGAGAACTAAACTGTTGTCTGAATGGAGAAATATTAAGGGTGAAGTTCAGTTTATCCCTAAGCTTAACCGCTGGTTCGAAATTAACTTCTCTAATCCTTATGATAAAACCATGATTTGGGAGAAGAGACCATTTCACATCTTTGGTCATATTCTCATTCTCCGTCCTTGGAAGCCCAATTTCAATGTGTTTACTGAAAACGTATCAGCTGTTGATGTGTGGGTAAGGATCCCTATGATTCCTTTTGAATACATCAACAAGGAAGCTATTAGAACCATCATTGAGGTGAACAAAGTTGGCAAATTCATCCTCCATGACCCCTTCTCTGAAAAGGGTATGGGTGTGAACTATGCCCTCATTTGCATTAACTATGATCTCGAAATGAATTACCAAAATGAGAAGGAAGTTCCCATTCCAGATGATGAGGGAAAGACCAAAATGTTCAAAATCTGGTTTGAGGACTTCTCCAAAGGTTGCGGATTCTGTGCTAAGAAGGACCATGGTTTTGAACAATGCCCCATGAGAATGATAAGTGCTAAGAAAACTAACTACTCTTTCAGGAATGGGAAAAAATGGGAACCTGGTACAAGCAGGAAGGGCAAGGAAGAGGAGAAAGATGTTGACTGGACACCAGTGATGAGCCACAAGAAGAAAAAAAGGATTCTAGTGTTTGTTAGTGGAGTTAAGCTTTATCTCTCGGGGACCACTAGTATCACAGTTGCCTTCAATGACATCTCTTCCCAAAGATCGAAAAGCAGCTCCTTGGGCCCTTGTGAGAGCAAGGAGCCAAAGGTCAGCCCGAGCCCCAATGAGGAAATAGTTGAGGGGAAACCCCCTAAGGATGATAGTAACGAGATCTTTGGTAATGTCCTAGTGCAACCCATCTTCCTGGAGCAAGAAATTGGCCTTCCCCTGCCTGAGGATGAGCTGTTTGCAATGAATATGATTAATGATCAGGGAATTTGAATGACTCTGAGCTCAAGTGAAAATGGCGTGGCCTTGGCTAATCTACTACTCAAAGTTCCAGCCCCGATTGATGATGAAATAATGATATCCGAAGGCTCTTTCCACTCCTTCCACACTACCAATACAATGCATAGGCAACTGGAGGAGCTGGAAGTTAAAACCGAGGGGTCTAAGTCAACTTGAAGCAAAAGGAAAGTGAAAGGAGGCACTAGTGACACAACCACCTCGACTCTGAAAGGGGTTAAAAAAGCCAGAATCTGATTTCCCCGAATGATAAATAAATGCTATCTTGTTAAGGGTGTGTGAGCCTCCCTTTATGAAATTGGCCTCACTTATTATGACTAAAATAATCTTGTATTTGCATAGGCTCTCATGCCTTAAAATTTCCTCCGGGAAATTTCTTTCTGCTGAAACTGCTTGTATGCTCCCTAGGGAAAGACCTTTCACTGTTGTCTATTCCTGCACTATGGAATATCTATGTGTGACATGTCTCTTATCTATAAGAATGTTGTTTTACTTATTCCTGCTTGTTCTCTACTGGTTTGCTTGCTGTTGTTGCTTCTCTTTACAACTGTGCAGGACCTCTCCGACCAACTGTCACGGCTAGAGCCTTATGACTCGATGCCCATACTATCGAAAATCGTTACAACTCCGGAAATTGGGGGAGCCTAATCTTACAGATCATGACCTGACGAACATGAAGTGGCTCAGCTTGCATAAGAAACACAGGAAAGTATATGGAAGCTATGAGAATGCTGATACATGCCTCTGTTTGTATCTTAGATTGCGCATTAAATTAGGAAAACTTATGGTGAAATATGAATTTGTTGTAAAAAAGTCTGATTGCGGTGTATAGGTGTTTTTAAACTTTTTCGCAAACTTGAGGTTTTACTCGGACTGGAATGAATCAGAACCGACATTGCAGCTACAAGAAAGACCTAACCAAAGTAATGGATCGAATAAGGAGAATTTTGAGATCTATGACCAACCTAAAATGTAACCTGAATTTTGCATACAAAAGACGTGCTCCTAAAATGATAATATTGACCAAAACCACGAGATGCAAAAGAAAGAACTATACTGCGAATCTTTGAAGGTGTCAATATTAAGGATGCACCCAAAGTTAGAAGAGTGATTAATTTGGTGTGGAATAAAAATTTGAGTACTAGTTCTAATTGGTCCTCAGGAAGATACAGAAACGTAGGAACACCCCATGCCGTGTACCCCCCTATTGTTGACCTAATTCCGTGGATCTCGTCCAAATTAATTCCTATGCTTCATAATGAGAACCCCTTTATAGGAAAAAGACAATAACCCTTAGACCCATAATCCATAGGAAGAATACGAAAGCATCTGTTTCGGGAAGGACTAGGGGCTCCCCACCCAACAATCTACAACGGGTCAAATAAAAATTACTTTCTGGAACTGTAGAGAAATGAGGAAGAAAATTTTTTGGACGGATCTCAACATAACCTGCAAAAATGATAAAATCCAGATGATCATGCTAGCTGAAATAAAAACGAGTGTGGAACCTAACGAAAATTGTTGAAAAAGCGCAGGATTTGATAACATCTGCTTTGTCCCTGCAGACGATTTTTCAGGAGGAATGTCCCTCCTCCGGAAAGGATACCAAATGATTAACGAGAAAATAAAGATCATCACAAAGGAGAATAGATTTATTACAATTAACCATAAGAATCTTACTTCTAACTATAGCATAAACATAACTTTTATCTATGCACCTCCGTCTAAAGACCAGAAAGGAGAATTTTGGTCAAAAATGAAAGATCATATTAATGCAAGTGAATATCCCTCCCTGATGATTGGCGATTTCAATGATCTGTTGAAACTCTCAGATAAGAAAGGAGGAGCGGATATTAATCTAAACAGAACCAAGAGGCTTCATGAGTTTACCCAACAATGTAACATGGTTGATTTAATAACGAAAGGAAATGAATTTACCTTGAGGAAACGAAAAGAAGGGGAAAATAATACTTTCGAGAAACTTGACAGGGCCTTAGCGCAACAAGAAGTTATTCAAGCATATCCGCACATTTTCACTTGAAATCATGCGTTTACCACCTCTGATCATTGCCGGATATCAGTAAATCTCCAGTACATTGACCAACAAGCTAGATATAAACCATTTTGATTTGAAATGATGTGGACGCAAAGAAGAGAATGCGAGAATCTTATCAAACAAACATGGAGAACACAGTTTCAGGGAACACACATGTTTAACGTTGTCAAGAAACTGAGCCTTCTAAAGAATAAACTTAAAAGATGGAGTAGAGTACAATTTGGAAACATCAACAGACAAGTAAATGAGGTTGAAAATGCAATTGAGAAGTTACAAGGAGAAATTATCACTAACTATTCAGCACATAAGGAAAGTAAATTAACCAGGCTAAACAGAAAAAGGGAATGCCTCATTGACTACCAACACAAATATTAGACACAACGGGCAAAATCCAATTATCTTAGGCTTGGGGACAAAAACACCAAATACCACCACAGACGAGCAACAGGGAGAAGAAACCATAAAAACATAGTAGCTATTGCAAATAGGGACGGGATAATGCTGGTATCGGAAGCCGAGATTGAGGAGGAATTTCGTGCGGATTATGAATCTAGATTCATGGCCTCTCTTGTCAATACAGCGGAACTCCAGAACCAACTTCAAATCATGCAGAAGGAAATCACTAAAGCTGAAAATATTATGCTAACTAGACCTTTTACAAATGAAGATATCAAAAAGGCAACCTTTGAGATAGGATGTGATAAATCCCCGGGCCCTGATGGTTTCCCAGTTGGCTTCTTTCAGAAATACTGGCACATTGTAGGCCCATCAATTATCTGTGCAGTCAAAAGTTTCTACAGATCCGGAAAACTACTCAAACAAATAAATCACACATTCATTACACTAATTCCAAAAACGGATAACCCATCGGCAACAAGTCATTACAGGCCTATCAGCCTCTGCTCAACAATTTATAAGATTATTGCAAAAATCCTAACGAACAAGTTAAAGAATCTTCTCCTTAAATTAATCCACCCCTTACAAGGTGCTTTTATCCAAACAGATCAATCCATGATAACATTCTGATTGCTCACGAGATTTTCCATGGCTTCAGAACTAAGAAAGATAAAAATGGCTATGTAGCACTCACGCTCGATATGGAAAAATCCTACGATAGGGTTGAATGGCTTTGTATCATTGCTATTCTCAGAAAGCTTGGATTTGCGGAAAAATTTATAGGATGGATCAATGAGTGTATCACCACTGCCTCTTACTCCATTCTAATCAACGATAACCCAACCAAGGTCATATATCCAACTAGAGGGCTGCGCCAAGGTGACCCCCTATCCCCACTTCTGTTTAACCTCGTTGTAGAAGTGCTGGCGAGAAACCTCCAAAAAAAAAGCAATGAGGACAATAAGAGCATCGGCTTCCCAATCACTAGGTCTGGAACTATCATTCCTTTCTTGGCCTTTGCAGATGATATCATTATCTTTGCGAAAGGGACGAACCCGGCCTGTAATAAAATCCTTGAGGCCCTATCCAAATACAGCCAAGTTTCAAGCCAAAAAGTCAACTATCATAAATCGGCCTTCCAGACTTCCGGGAATCTAGACAACTAAACGAAAAGAATGATACAATAGAATATAGGTATCTCTCCAAGCACCAACCTGGAAAAGTACCTTGGTTGTCTGATTATTAACGGTAGAGTGAACAAATCGGTGTGCAATTGTCAAAATGGAAAGCTTCTTCTCTTTCTCAGGAAGGACGTGTCGACCTTATTAAGGCCAACCTAAATGCCAAGCCTAACTACATAATGCAAAGCTTTATGCTCCCGTATTCCATACAAAAAGAATTAGACCAAATTAATAGGAAATTTTATTGGAATAAAGGTCCGAACTACCACCCACTCATTAGCTGAGATAAGATCTGCAAGCCAAAGGAGAAAGGAGGTGTCGGAATTAGGAGAGCAGAAGACATGAATAAAGCCTTACAAATGAAACTCTTATGGAAAATTATGGCAGAACCAGATAATATCTGGGTTAAAGTTATTGAGGAAAAGTACCTCAAGGGGAATCGTCTATGGAGTTACAAAACGGGAAAAAATACGTCCTGGCAATGGAAGAGACTAATGAAGTTAAGATCAGACTTTGATCAAGGAATCAGATGGAATGTTGGGGACGGGAAAACTATTAGAATCTGGAAAGATCGATGGATTGACGACCACCCATTAGAAGAATATGGTATTAATAAAGAATCAATAACCAACATGGACGAAACTGTTTGCTCCCTCATCACGAACAAGAAATGGGACCAAGACAAGTTACAAAATCTGGAAAAACAAATTACTACTCCCAGTATAATTAACAAGATTAAAAACCATCCAATCCCGAGCTGTGACATCCGTGATAGACTCTATTGGGCTCCGAGTATGGATGGATGGTTCCATACCAAGGATGCTCTCACTCTCCTCCATAAGAATGCCGGCTCGTCACAGATTGATAATTTATGGATCTGGAATATTGACATCATGCCGAAAATAAAAAAACTTCATATGGAAGTTATCGGTAAATGGACTTCCAACGAAAGAAAACCTGGAAAAACAAAAATCCCAGTCCCTATGAGTTGTGTACTCTGCCAGCATCCTTTTGAGAGCACTACTCATATTTTCCTGAGATGCCCATTCACGTGGGACAACATTACTGACCCCAAAACCCGAGAGTGCATACAAAATATTGATACGGCAATTAAAGATCTAAGAGAGATAATCCACATTATCAGAACAAAACTGGATGACCCGAATATTACCTCTCTATTTGTCACATAGTGGAATATATGGTCTGTGAGGAATGAGAACATCTTCTGTAACAGTAAAATAACTAATGTCTCACAGACTGTGAAATCCCAAATAAAGGAATGGAGGATCGAGAGGGAGAAGGAAAAAATAACAAAAATGGGTAAGAAAAGAAAGCAAAAGAATATTAAGTGGATGCCACCTAATATAGGAACCATCAAACTTAACTTTGACGGTTCAAAGAAAAATGATGGACAAAGTTCATATGGATTCATCCTAAGGGATCATAATGCCTCAATGGTTGGCCTAGACTATGGTAAGTGTGGTCACACCTCTATCCTCCAAACTGAAGCTTATGCTTTGAAAATGGGTCTTATTAAAGCAAAACATATGGGAATTAGAAATCTCGATATTGAAGGGGATAACCTTATGATCATTAACTCAATAAAGAACATTTGGAAACCACCGTGGGAATTGGATATCAGCATTACAGACATCACTCTCCTGATTGCAGAATTTTCTCATGTCCGAGTTAACCACATCTACAGAGAGATCAACGGCGTGACGGATAAGCTTGCTAACCTTGGTCAAGATAATCCCGTTGTCAATTCTTCTCATCAGGACGTTCATATGGATAGTACTTGTATTCCGGCATCTATTGATGCCATCATCCGCAAGGATGCTATAGGATGGCCAACCAATAGATGTTGACCTTCCTAACCTCTTACCTTCTTAGTCAAAAAAATAAAAACAAAATAAAACCATGAGGGTACCAAGAGGAAATTTGAAACTTAGTGGATACTAAGAGGAAAAGTCCGAACCTTGAGGGCACCAAGAGGAAAAACTCTTTTGATTTCTTTTCCAAAACTGATCGGAATTTTTTATATTCAAAAAATATGTTTTTAAATATTTTTTAATTTATTGATTGTATCGTCATATCCAAATCGGATTTAATGTTAAAATTGATTGTATCGTAATATTCATATTGATTTTGTGTTTGTAAAATCTGATTAGATTTTTTTATATATATTTTCGATTTTTTCTATTATTGTTTTTGAAATCTTCAATGTATTTCCGGGTACTGTTTATAAAATTGATCGGATTTTTTTTCCTTTCCCAAAAAATTTTTTAAAATGTTTTTAGGTTCTTATCAATAACTAATCGGATTTTGATTTCTTTTCCAAAACTGATCGGCTTTTTTTATATTCAAAATACGTTTTTAAAATATATTTTAATATATTGATTGTATCGCCATATCCAAATCGGATTTAGTGTGAAATTGATTGTATCGTAATATTCATATTGATTTTGTGTTTGTAAAATCTGATCGGATTTTTTTATATATTCTTTTGATTTTTTCTATTATTGTTTTCGAAATCTTCATTGTATTTTCGGGTACTGTTTAAAAAATTGATGGGATTTTTTTTCTTTCCCAAAAAAAATTGATCAGATTTTTTTTTCTATTATTGTTTATATCAATAATTGATCGGATTTTGATTTCGTTTGCAAAACTAATCGGATTTTGAATTCTTTTCCAAAATTATACTTCTTTTCCGAAACTAATTGAATTTTTTCCTTTATTGTATTGCATATGGTGATAGCTTAGATGATTTGTTGAAATTTTAATTCTTCCATGCCTTTGTAGTATAGGACTTTGAGTTTACTATGTGTAGTAGGTTATTATTGTACGTTTAAATTATAAAATCAATACTTTTTATATTTAAAAAAGATTTTTATATTTTAATCTAACTTTAGTATTTACTTTAGCTCATTTTCTTATCATTTGTAACAATGTATGTTTTCAAGAAAATGAACGACTCAAATACTTTAGATGAAATTAACATGAATTACCGTCTTAAATAGAATATCTTTGTTACGGTTTGTCACTTATGGACGAACTTTTCAAACAAAAATCCAACTGAGATCTACTCATTGGATATGATATTGTCCGATAGGAAGATATGATGTTTCATTTTATGAACTTTATTAAAATGTATGTTAATTTAGGAGAACAAAATATTTGCAATTATTCAAAATGAGGAAATGGATCAGTATTCCTTTTTACGTGGGGATCAAGTTATTCAATTACCAATTTTGGTATATCTAATAAACACGGTCAATTTTTATATTCTCCTTTGCCATACAAGATAATATTCTTCCGGAACACATCTTGTATTCCGGTAGATAAGCCTGAAATTTCAACGAATGTATTTTATTTAACTGATTTTCAAACCATTTGGAGTAAAGAAGTTGATAAACGTAGTTTAGTGGGTAAGGTTTTTTTATATAAACTCGCTAATATTTTTATTTTTTAATAATTAATTTTCTTATTTTTTACATTTACAAATGTTATTGGCCAACCGGTTTCAATAGGTCCTGTAAACGAAGAGTTTAAAAAGATGAGATATACATTCGGAACTAAAGGTTCTTATTTTGCAAATTTGGTTCTTACTAAAATGTAAAGTACTTCCTTTATATTTTTTTTTTGAGGGAAAAAGTACTTCCTTTATAAAAATCAATTTATAATATTATTATTTCAGGAACGAGACTTTGAAGTGCACTATGTGGAACCCATATTGTTACCAATTTGACCGGTTTGAAATAAAGGATCAAATGAAAGATATTGTCATAGTAATCATACAACTTGTTATGATAAAGGAATATATATTTTTTCCTTTATCATATTATTTTTAGTAAAATTTTATGAATAGATATTCGTATTTTCTATAAAGATAATGTACCGTATGGTGTTAAATGTTTTTTTAGGTCAAAGTTATGTTTTTAACACGGTTGGCGGTACGAAAATATTATTTGATGATGATATTCCAGAAATAGCGCAGTTCAGAAAAAGCTAATATTTTTTATATTCATTTAGACTCTTTTTGTATGTTAATTTAATAAATATATATTTAGTATATCACTAATCTCACGTATAATATTTAAACAGCTTAAATAATCTCAATTAATCTGGTGTCGTTCATAATATATCAGTTCAAGAAATTGTCCCGACATACTCTATATCAGATCATTTTCTCCTTAAAAATACAAGGAAAACCATCAAGAGATTCTTGATACTACGGAGGCGGGCTCATGTGTTACTATTGCAACTGTGGAAAGCATCGATGATTTGTTTGGATGATATTACAATGCATGTAAAACATGCATGTCAAGGCTTGAGTTGGACAATAGAATTCCTTCGGTGTTAAGAGGTCATGCATATATTGGACGTATGACTCCGAAGCAGAACCAAAAGGTGGAGCGTGAATTGAATTCTGGCTTAAAACCGAGACATATATTAAAATCCGTGCAATTAGAGGATCCCGACAATGTCACCTCCATCCGTCAAGCTTACAACACCGGTTTGAAGATTAGAATGGAATAAGCCGAAGGAAGAGGTTCATTACAACAAGCACTTCACACGTTGAGGGAACGTGTATACTATGTAAACACTCGGAGAAGTCAAGATTCCGATGAGGTGATTGATTTCTTTATCTCACATCCCGACTCGAGGCATTTTCTCAGCATTTTTCCCTATGTTATTGTGATGGACTCGACATATAAGACCAACAAGTAAGTTTCAATTCAAGGCACATTTTTACTTTATTTCCTACACTCAATCATCTTTTCCTTAGAAATTGTAACTCAATCGTTGTTTTGTATTACTTTTAGGTACAATATGCCATTGTTGGAGATCGTAGGCATCACTAGCACCAAGAAGACATTCGCAATTGCTTTTGTGTTCATGGCACAGGAGAATAAAGATCACTACGAGTGGGCTTTGAAGAGGGTCCGTTATTTGTTGTACGGTAAGACGCCGGAGATGATTGCCACTGATCGTGAGCTTGGTCTTATAAGCGCCTTGGGTGTAGTATTTCCCGATGTAAAGCATATATTGTGCACGTTTCACATAAATTGCAATATAGTTAACAAAGTGGCCCTTGTTTTGCGCAATAAGGAAGCGGAAGCCCTCTTCATATCCCATTGTCATGCCTTGTTCGAGTCAAGATCCACTAGAAGCTACCAACACCGTTTGCTAGAAATGAGAGACTATTGACAATCATCTTCGAGGTTAATGACCTATATCGAGACGACTTGGCTTGACCCGTACAAGGAGGCAATCGTTCGGGTATGGACTGACCTACATCATCATTTCGGCACACGAACGACAAATGCGTAAGTTATTTAAACATTCACTACATTTTTAAACATTTCTTCTTTTTTTGTAATAAACCTTTCTTCTTAGGTGTGAGTCCGCGCACAAGTTGTTGAAGCAAACACTAGATTCTAGTGTTGGAGGATTTCAGCTGGTTTGTAATAGCATACATTTGATGGTCACGGACCCAAGTCTAGAATTTACAAGCTTCTCTAGAGATGTCACGGGAGAGGATTCCACGAGAGGTGGGTATATCAAAATTTAAATTGATGTAAACATTGTTAAATATTTATTCGGTATGTAATAAACTTTTTTTGTAGGTGTGTATGCCGATATTTGACTTGCTCCATGACTACGTAACAAATGAGTGTTACACGCTCTTGTGGAATAATTACACCAAGGCTCCATATACAAGAGATGATGAAGGGTGTCGGAATAGTTATTGGAGAGAGGTTTATGGAGTGTCATGTGTGCATGACTATAGATTAGCAATCTGGGCTCGTATACCTATCTATTTGTCTCAGATACACCCATTTTGGAAGCAAGTTCACTGGATTCCGGTTGTTTTTTCCGATGGTGATGTTGGTGATGATGATGATGATCGTTCGAACCCGAGTCAAGCGACGCTGAACAAGTTTAGAGAAAGAATGGACTCAAATATGTTAAGTCCGGATGAGCAAGATAAGATTGAATCTTTTCTAGAGGAAATGGAAAACCCCGGGGGTACGACAATGAAGGAGCCGGCACAGAAGGTCAAAGCAAAGGGACGACCTCCAACCCCGAGATCAACAAGAAGAGAGCCTAGTTCTTTTTAGCATTCTGCTACACGTGGTCCCGGGTGTCCGAAAGGGAAGAAAGCTAAAGATGTAGATTCTACACCGGAATTGACTCCTACGAGTAGAGCGCGTCGTAAAGGAAAACAACCCGCGAAAGCCGGATTTTGTTTGAGGGAAGAAGATTTTTCAAAGTTCATGGAGCCTTACGTATCGAGAGTAAGGGATGTACCAAGAGACGGCCATTGTGGATATAGAGCAATTTCTGCGGTATTCGGATTCTTGGATGAGGATTACTTGATAATACGGCGGGATATGGTTATGGAGTTAAATGCGAGAAGAGCATTGTATTCGAAGGTAACTCAATCTTCCGGTTATATTTAAGTTTTAATTATAATCCATGATTTAACGTAATCTTACTTGTTAATCTTTGCAGTGTATCATCCTCAATCAAGTTGATCAAGTCATTCAAAACGTTTATTGGACGAGTAAGTCTCCGTATCCAGAACAAAATTGGATGAGAATACCGATTATCGCATGTGCAACAACTACCTACTATAAGATTGCATTGGTTGTCCTAGGGAACATTCCAGCGACATTCCTACCTATGACTACCACCACTCCCAACCAAGAGGCCCCTACGATCATTTGTTCGTTAGCATATATATATATAACAACACACACTTTGTGCCGGTAGGTCGACGTTTTACTTTCATTCAATTTATTGTATTTAAACTCAATATTCACTAACCATTTTCTGTAATTTCATATTTGTAGGTTTGGTTAAAAGATGATGCCCCGTTACCGTTGTTGAGCGAAGCTTGGAAACAGTACCATGATCCACGTGTTGATGGATGGGATGTGCCGTTCATTGCAAGGATAGCTCGTTATGAGGAGTTTCGTCGAGCATCGGGAGTCGAAGACACTACTGCAAGATATCTTTAGCCGTTTTCAGAAATTGGCTTGTAATCGTGTTTTAGACGTTATCATATGTTGTTGACATCATGTTTTAGTCGTTTTCATATACTGTTGTCATAATGTTTTAGTCGTTTGAAATAATTGATTGAAACTTAGGTGTAATAAAAATGCTAAAGAAACTTAGGAAAACATCAAAACTAAAAAACAAAACACTCAAGTGTATTATCCATCCAAAAATAACATAAAAACATCAAAACTAAAAAAAACATACGCTCAAGTGTAATACCCATCCAAAATAAACACAAAAGCATCAAACTACAACTACAAATGTCCTGAAAGATGTTGTGAAGCCCGGACCTGAGATGGAGCCACAGGAGGCGTACGTCTAACTGCCTCCTCTATCATGGAATCTACATCCTCAACAGAATACGGAAGACCGCGATCCTGCATCTCTCGTAGACGACCTACAAGAATGTGAAGACGCTGCAATACAAAAAATAGAATGTGAAGACCGCGAGCCTGCATCTCTCGTAGACGTCTAACTGCCTTCTCTATCACATGATCTTGTACTAGATCAATAAGCCATCCTTGCATCCTTTTGGTAGACTTGTCGACTACCAAAGTCGACGATATGAACAATAACAAATATGCAGATGCAATAGTGTCATGTGGAGGCTTTGGAAGGTCCAACATCTGAGCGGCTCTACTCCTAATAGTCTCGCATAATAGCTGTGAAGTCTGACGTCTAGCCTCTACTGGTGATAACCCAAGACGATGAACCATCCAATCATGTCGGACACTATCATCGACGGAAGTAAGTAATGCATCTCCATCAACTGGTAGTCCCATAATGATATGAACATCGTGCAGCGCTATACCCATCTCCTCCCATGGCATGTGAAATCTGTTTGTCTCTGGGTGCCACCTCTCGACAAACGCCGTAATCAGACAATGAACGACACCGCCAAACTGTACGTCCTCCAAATTCGTTAGTCCGCTGCGTCTAGCTAAGCCAAACCATAAAAATGGGTCATCTACATCTCGTCACCACTCACGTAATCTACTAAATACGTCGAGCCTCCTAACAACAATAATCACGGAGGAATCCATACCGGCCCATATAACGCTAGCTCTGTGGTCAACATAACATGTCAATAAAGGAGGAGGTACGTCCTCCTCTACCTGCTCCTCATCAAGTACATGCTCAGGTAAGTCGTTCTGCTCCCTCTCAAAAGGTATCTGCTCCTGTTGTGGTATGTCCTGCTGCTGCTGCTCTACCTCAACTGGTATCTCCTCGTGCTCATCCTCCAGTATATCATCTAAATGAGACATACCTTGCACAGACTCCTCCGTGTCGTAATCAGCAGTAAGTGAAACAGGTACGACATCCTCCTCGCCAGAAGCCTCTGTGGGTGCATGAACCTCTGCCTCTATAGGTGCATCCACAAGTGTCTGAACTGATGCCTCTACAACTGCATCTACAGGTGCCTGAACGGATGCTGAGACAAGTCTAGCTCGTCGAGCTGTAGCCTCTCGAGGGGCGGATGTTGTGACTAGTCTCGTCGCCCTCATCCTCTTCTCTCTAATGTTCCTCAGCACCAGCTGAATATTTTTTTAACTCAAAATTTTAATTTTCTATTATATATACATATATATATATATATATATATATATATTAAATTGTGTTATTATTATAATTATAAAATCGATAACAGATCTAGTAACTCTCAGAATAATTCAATTTCAATTATTCCTAACTAACCGCATCTAACTAAAATATAAATTCACATATATATTTTTTCTATTATAATAATATATATATATATATACATATATATATTACATTAACTATCATAAGATCGATAACAATACTACTAACTATCGAAAATAATCCAATTTCAATTATTCCTAACTAACCGAACCTAACTAAACTAACTAGTTTGAAGTCTAATGCAAAAAATAAATAAACGATAGAAAAACAATATTAACTAACCTCAAATCGATTCACAAGTGGTCTACTCCTAGAACTCCCAATATCTGAATCTTTCTCCATTGTATCGAAGAAGAGAAAATATGGATCGAAGAAGAGAAGAAAACTCGATGGCAAAGGGCGCGGCGGCTGGCTGCGATAATAAACTAGGGCAAGGGTGTGCAGCCCGCCTCTGCGCGCCTTGCCCTTATATAGGGCTGGCGCGCAGGCGGTCTGCGCATGCGCAGTGGGCCTCGCGCAGGCCCACTGCGTGCCAGCCCAGCGCGCAGGCGGGCTGCGCCTGCACGGCCCCCTGCGCGCATGCGCCTTGTGTTCGCCCAAAAGCGTGCGTGCAATCAAGTCTTAAATTTATAAAACTAGAATAAAAGCAAGTGAACCCGCAGTGTACGGATCGGCGTAGATTAACAAGTATTCCAGAGTATCGATCACAGGGATTTGGTGAAACAAAACCCAGTCTCAAGTTATCGAGCAAATAAGGTATAAAGCTTTGCAAATATTAGGGAAAACAACAACCCTAAAGATCCAGGTATCCAATTGTGGCAATCGATTCAAGATATACTAAAGAACTAAGGATAGAGTTAAGAGTTGCAAAGGTATGCTAAAGTAAAGCAATGTACGGTGAAGTTCTAAGACTTTATATGACTTATCTAAAGACACTCTCTATAAAGGTTGTTGAGGCTTCAGTATAGAAAGGATCTATGAACAAGAATTAATATCAAATACCCAAACTTGTAACCCAAGGATCAAAACTAACTAAAACGATTAAGGTTGTGACACTCGAAATCGAAATAGAGGGTGATGAGTCTCACTACTACCTAGAAAAGGGCAAGCCAAGACTAGATTAAAGCTAATCTTTAACCTTGGATCAAAGTAAAAGCAAAGTTCGTAAACTAGGGTAAATCACGGTCAGATCTTGAGAACCACGGCCGTGGAACTTCAAGAACAGGCTGTGATTTGGGTTCGTCGACGAGATCTCTCTAACTCTCAGGGTCCAATCAATTTACGATCGATCTATCATCATCTAAGCCACAACTATCAACCCTTCACCTTAGAATTGCTAATGAGTTTTAGCCAACAATCATTGTCATGATATCAATATTCAAATCAAAGAGAATAAAAGATGAAAACCCTCGAATACTGTATAAAACTTCGAAACCAATTCTCAAATCCGAACACAAGGAGCGATAATCAATGGATTCAGAATATAGAACACAAAACCTCACAATAATCTAAGGTAAGTATGAATAACAGGTTGTCAATCCGTCTTCAATGCCAAAACCTAAGAAGAGGTAAAAAAACCTTCGGCGATCTTCAACCCACTCTAGGCAAGAATGCTCCAAGCAAAGTAAGCGACCCTCCACGTCTCCGCGAGATCCAACGCAAATGTAACGGGAATAAGCCGTAAGTGTCGATGCCCAAAACTCTCTTTTCTAACCTTTTTATAAGACGAGAAAAAGGTAACCGTCCCGGCCCATCACGTAAATAACGTGGCAATTGAAGACTCGTCAAAAGATCGCCTAAATCACGGTCTCAAGGGATTCCACGACCGTGGTTTAGAGCGTGGAATTGGATTACGGTCCCTCGTGACTTCCACGACCGTAATTTAGGCCGTGTAACTTACTAGAATGCTCCATACTCATGATGCCAAGATCCACGGCCGTGGTTTAGAGCGTGGACTCTTCTATGGGCGTAATTCAGGGCGTGGAAGTGCAAAATGCTTGTAGTTTCCTTTGTGTCGTGACATTCTTCATCCTAGCTCTTTCCTTAGCTTCCTTGATGTGTTCCTAATCCTCGGATATGATCGAATCCTCTCTTTTCTCTCTTAATAGCTCCCATTTAGCTCATTTTCGCCTACAATCAACACAAAGCTAGTGTAGAGATCCATATCGACAATAATAGAGGAACAAGCTAACAATTGCTTCTAAACTTCATCCATGTACACAATAATGAGAGAAAAACAACCAAAATAAGTGCCTAGAATATCGCAATATTTCATGCTAATAAAATACCCCATACTTGTTACTTGCTTGTCCCCAAGCAAGGTCTTTGAAAGCACTAAAATACAAGTTAGAATGAAATATGCATGCAATCTTGAAACAAAAACACTCTTTAGGTAAATGTGCTTCTAGTCAATAGATCATCCTTTAACCTTGCTTCATTCGTTCTTGAAAACGCTTGTATACATAAACCAAAGAATGTAAAGCAAAGAAACATTACAAATCGCTTAAACTTTGAGACAAACATCATAACCTTCAAGTATTATCAAAATCAAGCATAAGATATTTCAATTTAGATCAGCAAGTCAAATAACTTTCTTTTGATCTTAAGGACTTTCAAGTAAGGTCTAGAATGTGGAAGGGAGGGAAACATATAAGGGATGTGGTGCATGAATCCGGGAAAATGAATAACCAACTCTTTTTCTTTTCACTTTGAATTGAAACACCATCAACTTTGAGCTTTGCTCTCTTCTTTTCACATTATTTTTCGACTTTACTTTTTGAAAGATGGACAGAGGTGCACAAAAACCGAATCCTAGGAGATTGCCGTTTCTCAATTTTGAGATGCCTCAAACCCTTGATGCACATACCATAATTCGTTAAGAATATCGCTCAATCCGACTTTGGCAAGACACAAACACCCGGCTATGTGAATGGTGCCGAGTTACTCATCGTCATGATTGACTTCCCCAAACCTATTAATTCTATTCTTTGAATGCAAAAATTTGCTTTCATGGCCCTCCCACATCAAACATGCCAAATATCAACTCCTCCAAATTCCCGGATAGGTAAGGGATGCAATTACTTTCATTGTGGGGCTAAGTGATCAAAGAAAGAAGAAAGAAAATCGAATTGCCTTAATCATTTCATAAAGAAGTATAAGAACTCATCATGTGATTTCAACTTCAATTTCTCAATATGATTTAGATAGAACTTTCACATTATGAAACTTGCAAGAAAGGATAAACAACACATTCAATTTCTTTTCAATTCATTATTCTGTTTAAGCATAGAATCGTCATAAAAAATTTATTCCACAAGTAAGAATTATCATAGAAGTCATATCTAATCTTAGAAGCACAAGAACTCTTTCAAAATTTTCCAAATTTTCAAATTTTTATGGGTTTTTCAAACTTTTTCATGCAATGCAATAATGAAACGTGTGACTATGAAAATGAAACATGCAAGTGTTATGGATAGAAGCAAGCAAGCAAATGTAGTAGAGTTATTACAACACATAGTCACACCCCACCCCATACTTAGAACATACATTATCCTCAATGTTCGAAAAAGAAATAAAGAAAAGAAGAATAGAAAAATGAACTCACTAAAGACGGTGGTGAGGCTGCTGAACTGTCAATCCTCAAAGCTCATCACTGTTGAGGTGGTGGTGGTGGAAATGGATGGAAATCGGAGCTGAAATGCCACCCAAACTGCTGGCGGTAGATGTCTCTCATCATCTGGTCATGCTCGTCAGCCCGTACATCTCGAGTGTCCTGGCGGATCTCCAAGTCACCGACTCTCCTAGAAAGGTCAGTAGCCCACTCCGGTAGCTGCTCATACCAGGCAGGTGGCTGGCCGTACCATGCTGGTGCGTCCTGTGGTGCCGGTGCTGCTAGTGCCTGACTGTACCATGGGGGTGGAGCTCCCATCCACTCCGGCTGTGCTCCGTACCAAGTGGGCGGAGTGTCTATCCATGTCGGCCTCTCACTCACGCTAGAACGGCGAGAGGAAGAGGCTCCTAAAGGTCTAGCTGGTCGTGGTGAACGCCTAGGAGGGTCAGGGAAATGTGTCGACTGATCCGGGAATGTGCCAAAGTCATGCTCCTCACCTCCTCCCTCAAAACCATCACCTCCTCCTATCTCCTCCTCAACATCTGCAGCTGGTATCTCATCGGGGACGTAGGGAGGTGCTACTAACCTATTCGCATGCATAGCAGCGAATGTCTGCTTCCAATTATGGCGTCCAGCCATAATAGAATACTCAGGAAGCCATGGAATACCTCTACCTCCTCTCTCCTCCCATGGCATACCGGCGGTAGGTGGACCGCGGTGCCTAGGGAAGATGATCCCCCTCGTCATCAAACTGTTGAGACCCAAAGGTCTCGCTGCAATCCTAGTGCAAGCAGAAAAATCTATACCAAGCTAACTAGCAATGTGGGTAACCATACCACCATATCTAATGTTCCCGGCTCTCTTATTCTTGAGCTTACTTGATAACACGATTTATAGCATAGTTTTTGGTGAACATTTAGGTAGAATTCTCGCTCAATCATGCATTGTCTAGCACTAGTCCAATACGTTTTGCACTCAAAACATGTATTTTGTCGAGATAGACGTCTACACGGACTTGTGTGCGTTTTGTAGGTATTTCGGGAAGTTTCGGGCTAAAACGAGGCGTTTGAAGGTCACTCATTCAGAGGACGCGTTTCCAACTCATTAGAGCACAAAGAATGACTCAAGGAACCTTGCCAACACAGGCCATACACCAAACCACAGCCTATTGAGCGTAAACAAAGTTTCTGTTAGAAATCACGGGTTCCTGGAGAATCACGGCCGTGGAAATGGCCGTGGTTTTTGCCAGATTCTCGTGACAGCTGTGCCACGACTCTCATGGCCAGCTCATGAAGAAATTGGTTATAAAAGTGGTCCTTGAAGGTTGTTAGGGGCAGCTGGGATTTTGGGGTAGTTTTGGGAGCAGCTCACACATTCTCTATTGCTTTGAACAAAATATATTCCAACAAGAAGAAGGATTTTCTAGGTAGGAAAGTGCAAGAAGAAGAAGAAAGGAGCCATTGCCATTGAAGAGGAGAGGAGAAGACACACCTAACTCTTGTATTTCGGATTTATTTCTAGGAGTTTTTGAACCCTTGAACCTTCCTTTGGAAGGGTTGTAAGTCATCCTAAATTCAATCTTCAGATTTGGATTCTATTTGGAGTTTATTTGTTCATCTTCTTTCTCTTATTTTTCTTGCTATGGAGACCATGAATCTATGCTTGTTTGTTTTGAATCCCAATATGAATGTTGTAGGCTAGATTGATGTGATTCTAGGGTCAAGAAAGGAAGGTTATGGCTAGATCTATGATAGGATGAACTTAAATTTGCCTTTGGATGATTTTTGTTTATGGACGTAGCTACTGTTAGGAATCACGGGTAGTTCTTGAAGAACCACGGCCGTGGTTTCTGTAGAACGAACCGTGATTTTCCTGAACTCGAAGGATTTCACCTTAGGTTCATAAATTTGTTGAAACCCTAAGTTTTTGCTAAGTTTAACCTACCCTAGGGTGTCCTAGTGTAGAGACTAAGTGTTAGGAGAGCCTTACCCGGTAATCCTTGCCCTTAGAATCTAGAATAGCAAAACCTTAGGTAATGGTGAGCCTAATAAGCCGCCATTGGATTAAGTGTGCTAGGATAGTTGCTTAGAACTTCCCTTTCCGAGACTTACCCGGTAAGGATAGGTTAGACCTCTAGGTAATAATCCGGTTTGTGTTAAAATCCTATCCTTAGGTTCTTAGAAACTTAACCGGTAATAAGACCTTAGGTGTGGACTAGTTGATCATGAGACTTACCCGGTACTTGATCCCATTTTAGAAACACTAAATCCCAACATATCATAATCAATCCAAAGAATGAATAGATAACTAGAGATTATGCCATAACCGGAATTTCCAACCCCTAGAATCCGTTTTCCTTCTCTCTTGATCACATCTTGTTCGATTTGTTTATTTGTGCTAACTTTCCGATTAAGTTTGATTTGGTTGTTTGCATGAGTTGTGATCTTTGAATTGATCAATTGAAACCAACAAAAACAAATTGCGATTTCCTCCTTTCCTAGTTTAGATTTGACCTTGCTAAATTCAATCACAACTTAGTTCGATTTCACCTTAGTCTTTGCGTTCGACCTTGGAGTACTTATCTTTCTACATTCGTCCCGTACACTGCGGGTGCGCTAAGAATTAGGATAATTATAACAAGTATAAATTTAAGACTTATTGCGTACACACTTTCTAGCGTAACAAGTTTTTGGCGCCGTTGCCGGGGACTAGGTCTAGATTGAGTCTATTTTGTGATTGATTCTAGTGTAGATCTTTCTTGTTTCTTTTGATCTCTTTTTGGTTTGTGTCTTTGCTTTTCAGGACATCTACTTCTCTTTAGGTGTATGCGAAGATCTCGTGGCAAGGATCTAGCTCCATTCGATCCCGAACCGGAGAAAACCCTTCGATCTAGATCTAAGAACATCCGAAAAGAGAGAGAGATGGCCGGTAGAAATCTTCAAGCTGAATTGGATGAAGCCTTAGAGCAAATAAGGCTAAGAGATGAGCTCTTAGAGGAAGAAAGAAGACTTGCCAATGAGAGGCAAGAGGAAACAAGAAGGGAGATTGAAGAGATTAGGCAAGCCCTTGTTCAAGGAGAGCTTAATCGCCGACAACCTCCACCACCTCCACCACAACCGCAACCGGCGGCCAATATTAGGGTTGTTCCCATTGCTATTGAGGAGCCACAAACCCTAGGGAGACGTATGGATCCGCCACAAAGAGCACACCGACCGGGTGTGAATCTAGGAGATCCCGCAACCCACAACTATGAGCTCCGCCCTCAAGTTCTACAAATGATCCGGCACAATCAATTTGGAGGGATGGAAGGAGAGTCCCCTCATCAACACTTGATGAATTATGAAATCTTGATGGAGACTCTTAGACCACCAAGATTGGAGAGCAACAACCATAAGCTAAGGGCCTTTTCCTTCTCTCTTAAGGACAAAGCCTTGGCTTGGTATCAATCTATTCCGCAAGGGAGAGTTGGCACTTGGGAAGAGATGACAACCGAGTTCTTGACCAAGTTCTTCCCACCTTCCAAGACCACCGAGTTAAGAGGAAAGATCAATGCCTTTGTGATGAGGGATAGAGAGAGTTTGTTCAAGTCTTGGGAAAGATTCAAAGATCTTCTCCTAGATTGTCCGCACCATGGCATACCGAAGATTGAGCTATTAGAGATCTATTTCAAGGGGCTTGATGAAGATAGTCAATTCAAACTTCAATCTCTTTCCGGTGGGACATTTATGGAGAAGCATGTAGATGATGCTTGGGAGTTTGTGGAGAAACAAGCTCTAGTGATTGAAAAGTACTCTCATAGGAAGAGCGAAGGAAGAAAGGCGGGAGCGTATGAGGTGAGTGAAGTCACCATGAGCAATTTCAAGCTTGACGCCATCAACAACGAGTTGAAATCCTTGAGAGAGTTGTGTACTACCACCTTGAAGAGCCAAGCAACTCCTCAAGCACTTCCAAGAGCTAACTTGACTTCCAAGGAGGAAGATGTAAATTATATGGGAAGGGGCAACTTCAACAATTACCAAGGCCCGAGAAATTTCAACAACAACCGGCAATTCAACAATTACCGGCCAAACCACAACCATCCCGGATTTTCTTACTCTAATCCGGATGGAGCCTTGAACCCTCCCGCCTCCACAAGTGCAACTCCACCACAAAGAGCTTCACAAGAACCTCCACCCGGTTTTACTCAACCTTCAAAAGATAGGACCGAAGTCATGTTTGAACAATTGCTAGGAAGATTGAGTGGACTTGAGAGCACCGTCACTTCAATTTCTAAGGCTCAAAAAGTCTTGGAAGCACAAGTCTTTCAAAAGGCGGGTGAAGCACATAGAGATCCGGGGAAGCTTCCCGGAAGAACCGAAGACAACCCAAGAGGTCAAGTTTTGGCTATCACAACAAGGAGCGGGTTGAGCATGAAGGATCCTTTGCCCAAGGACCAAGCTAAGGAAAGTCAAGTAGTGGTAGAAGAGGGAAGAAAGCATGAAGATGGAGGGAAGAGCAAGGATGTAGAGCCAACTTATGTGGCACCGCCTCCATACAAGCCACCACTACCGTTCCCGCAATCAAGAGCGAGAGCTCGATTGGACAATCACTTTGGTAAGTTCCTTGAACTAATGTCCAAGTTACATATTAACATTCCGTTCATGGATGCCATCTTAGGAATGCCGGCATACGGAAAGTTCTTGAAGGAAATACTCTCCAACAAAAGGAAGTTGGAAGAGTATGGGGAGATTAGGATGACCAAGAGATCTTCGGAGTTGATCCAAACAATGAAGGAGGAGATGCCTCCTAAGCTAAGGGATCCGGGCTCTTTTTGTGTTCCAATTGGAGTAGGAGATATGAAGTACGAAGCCCTTTGTGATCTTGGGGCGAGTGTAAGCATCATACCGCTTGCACTTAGTAACAAGGTCGGGCTAGGAGAGCCAAAACCGGTCAAGATGACCCTCTATATGGCGGACCGATCCATCACTCACCCGGTTGGGATTCTTGAAGACATTCCGGTGCAATTGGGAGGATTCTATGTACCTATCGACTTTGTAGTGTTGGACATTCCGGCGGATTACCCGGTTCCCATCATCCTAGGAAGACCTTTCCTAGCCACATCCGGATGTTTAGTGGATTGCAAGAACGGGATTCTCTCCTTCAACATTGGAGAGGAGAACATCAAGTTCAAGCTGTCCACAATGATGAAAGGGCCAACCCTTGATGAAGATGTCTTCAACATAGTCGAGCAAGAAGAATCTAGAGAAATGGTGAGCTCGATTTTGATCAAGGATCCCTTGGAAAAGGTTCTCACCTTGAGTATGATGGAGGAAGACATTGAGGAAAATTGCAATGAAGAGATCAAAGCCTTGGAGGCGTTGGAAGAGGAGCCAAGGGTTGGATTAGAGAGCCATGAAGAAATTGTGAACAGCTGCAAGTTCCACGGTCGAGATTCAGGAACCACGGCCGTCAAACTCTCTGGACAACTCCGAGAAACAAGCCTGGAAGGAACCACGGCCGTGGAAGTTGAACCAACCGTAATTCCAACCGTGGTTTCCCCTGAATCAGCTCTTAATGATGATCAAGCTTCTAGAAGCCAAGGGAAGTCTTCATTTGCTTTGGATTCATCTCATCCAATCTTATTTGGATCGTCTTCAACCGAAAAAGGTCCTCCCTCACTTGAACTCAAACCCCTTCCCTCTCATTTAAAGTATGCATTCCTTGGTGATAATTCTACATATCCGGTGATTGTTAATGCATGCTTGAGTGATGATGAACTTGCTAAATTGCTACATGAATTGAGATTGCATAGGAAGGCCATTGGTTATACTATTGATGATTTGGTTGGTATTAAGCCATCTTTGTGCATGCATAAGATAATGATGGAAGATAACCACAAACCCTCTATAGAGCATCAAAGGAGATTGAACCCTATAATGAAAGAGGTGGTCAAAAAGGAAATCATTAAGTTGCTAGATGCGGGAATTATCTACCCTATCTCGGATAGTAAGTGGGTTAGTCCCGTTCATGTAGTACCTAAGAAGGGTGGAATGACGGTAGTAACTAATGAGAACAATGAATTAATACCAACTAGGACGGTCACGGCTGCTGCAAGCATCACCAGTCGACTGTTCTGTTTGACGGTATAATAAATGTAGTAGCGTAATTAGTAACCGTAGAGAAGGAGTGTTGTCCTTCTTCGAGTTGTCTCGAGTTTTGACCTTATAACCTATAAGTAGCTATCCGAGAGACTTATTTTATGGAAAACAAGATAAGAAAGAAATTAGTAGAATTTAAGTATAAACTTTGAGAACTGTCGGCACTAAGGGTAAAATGGTCTTTTACCGTAAGAGAACTTTTTCCGTAATTCCTTCGCATGAGGTTGGACATCTAGATGTGATTTTGATCCACATGCCTTATTTGACAGGCGTTTGAGTTACCACGAGTACGGACCGATTTGAGACTTGTTAGAGTGTAATTTGACTCAGGTAAGTCCATGCGACTTACTTAGCCGGTTTCTGGATGTTAGTTGAATGATAATGGTGGTGTGTGCGATGTGTGTTTATAATAACAACTTGTTAGGACGACCGTTGTTATTATGTGTTAAGGCCCAAGTGTATGTATAACGGGCCGTGACATCACTGCCCAGCTCTGCCAGGAGACTGGGAGGTTCTCTATACCCAGACCATACAGGTACACGGTGAGATGCATCGGATCCACTCCTGATGGGTACACGGGGGCGGAGGCGAGGTTTGGGAATCCCTCGTGTCACAAAATAAGTATCATTAGAGTGAATGACTTAAATGAAGATAATAAATGGATTGTTTGAAAGCATGATGAGTGTTTATTATTTTTATGTGTGTGTGTGCTATTATTATTCTCCTAATGTTTAGATAACTAGCTAATGGTTGTATTGTTGTGTTTTTAGTTTTACCACAGGTTAGAACAACAGCTGAGTGATCCGGAAGTAGTGGTCAGCCGGGTCTCCGTACTCCTTAGAGTGGGGGTTGGGGGTTGTGTTTGTCTTTCCTTTCTTTTGGGTTAAGACAGTTGTTCGTTTCTTTTGTTTAAGTACTTTAGGCTGCTAGACAGTGTTGCATTCATTACCTTAAAAATTATTTTTTTTTATGAATTTCGGTTTCTTTATTTGTGTCTTGTTGCAAGATCCTAGTAATATTGTTGTCAAACTGAGGTCGGAACCCACAGTGAGGTTCTAACCAGTAATGTTCCGAATTTTGAGAATTCGGGGTGTTACAAACACAAGATCTTAGCCCTCCTCCACGGTCTATGCATGCTATCACCCAAGCAAAACACAAGAGAAGCCTCCTTTAGGTGTATCCATGGATTCCTATCATTCAAGGTAGCAAGAAGAAGAAGGACGGAGAAGGAAGGAAGGGGAAGGAAGGAACTTACCCTGAAGCACGTCTTTGCAGTCCCAAACTCCGTGTGACAGCCTCAAAAGAAGAGAGAACAATGGTGGAGGATGAAATTTAAAGAAATGAATGAGAATAAGGGAGAGAGGTGATGTGATCCCCACCGGGGAAGAAATCATCGTCATCAAGCCGGAACCAATCGTTTTGCCACCAACCGTCCAAGTCAAAAGTCAGCCGGAACTTATCAAAATCAATAGTTATGTGTTGGAGGTCATGCCTAAAACTGAGCCAAAACCTATTGAAATCAAACCGAAAAAGCTTGCTCCGAGCATGCCCAATGCAAGCCAATTTTCACTCTCTCCGGCTAAGCTGTCAGGTTTGCGCACTCTCAGTAAAACGACTATAACTGAGGCAATACTTGGAATTAAAATACCCATGAGTACTACTTTGAAAGGTATTTTCAATATATACAACTTTCTAGTTTACTCAAAGTCGATATTGCAAGAGGAAGAGGGTAAAAATGACCCTACATTGCAGCAAGTACGGTACTTGTATGGATTGTTGGACAAGATCATGCATGGAGGCATGAAAGATGGTTATACAAAACATATGCACGTCCTACCATACATATTTCATGCAGCATACCATGCTCATATTATTCATATATTATGCATGAATTTATGTATTGATCATGTGAAGGTCAACATGTCAACATTCAATCAAACATTGAAGGCATCTTCACACACATACATTGAATGGAGGCCAAGGTAGTTCAATGGTCTTCTTCTCCTTCAATATGGACGTCCAAGACTTGATTAGACCATCCTTGATGTGTCCAAGTGAAGAGAATAGGATCCAAGAGTCATCTTTCATTAACGGCCAAATGTGGTCATTTATGTGTTTGATTTTCCTAGAAAAACTCTTGAATTTCTTGCATTTCCTTTTGATAAACCTTTGATATTTCTAGCACTTAATTAGGGAGTTTTTAGGCTGAGTTTTGTGGCTATATAAAGCCTTGTATCCTCCCATTGTAGGAGAAGTGAAGTTAAATGAAGTAAGTTAGCCTTTGTGCTTTCAAAGTTGTTGTTTGCTTTAAAACAAAACCCGAATTCTAGGTGAGATGCTTAGTTTTCAAACATCTAGGTGAGATGCTTAGGTGGTTCTAAGGTGAGAGGCCGAAGAACGAAGGTTCGAACCCCAAAGTGAGATTCCGAGGGTAGTTCGTTCGAGTTGAGGGATTCCCAAAGTGAGAGGCCGAGGGAATTTGCTCTTCATATCCAAAAACACAAAATCCAAAAAAAGGAGTTCCATTTTACCGATTCTAATCCGAGCGTGAACTTGTGCCGGTGGATCCTCGTGTTCGAATCGAGTTCGATCACATCAAGTGGTATCAGAGCCCAACGGTGCGAGTTCCTCAAGCTTTCGGGGATGACGATCATCAACGACAATGCAAACGGTGGTAATCGAAACAACCAACGTTTGGATAGGCTTGAAGCCCAACTAGCTGAGATATTGAGAAGGTTTCCTATCCTTACCTTGAACCCTCATGACAAAATCCAAGGAGGTAGCAACCATGCCAACCGGAATGAACAAATCAACCACCATCCAGAACGAAATGTTAATAGTCGTGCCCATGGGAACCCGGATTGTATTCAAGCATCTCGACATGATGGCGACGAAGTCGAAAGAAGTAGTTACCATGGTAATACATCCCAGAATCACTTTCCCAATGATGGCATGACGGATTCGAGGACGAATCCTTTTCAAGGGAAAGGGGATGATGTGATCCCCACCGGGGAAGAAATCATCGTCATCAAGCCGGAACCAATCGTTTTGCTACCAACCGTCCAAGTCAAAAGTCAGCCGGAACTTATCAAAATCAATAGTTATGTGTTGGAGGTCATGCCTAAAACTGAGCCAAAACCTATTGAAATCAAACCGAAAAAGCTTGCTCCGAGCATGCCCAATGCAAGCCAATTTTCACTCTCTCCGGCTAAGCTGTCAGGTTTGCGCACTCTCAGTAAAACGACTATAACTGAGGCAATACTTGGAATTAAAATACGCATGAGTACTACTTTGAAAGGTATTTTCAATATCTACAACTTTCTAGTTTACTCAAAGTCGATATTGCAAGAGGAAGAGGGTGAAAATGACCCTACATTGCAGCAAGTACGGTACTTGTATGGATTGTTGGACAAGATCATGCATGGAGGCATGAAAGATGGTTATACAAAACATATGCACGTCCTACCATACATATTTCATGCAGCATACCATGCTCATATTATTCATATATTATGCATGAATTTATGTATTGATCATGTGAAGGTCAACATGTCAACATTCAATCAAACATTGAAGGCATCTTCACACACATACATTGAATGGAGGCCAAGGTAGTTCAATGGTCTTCTTCTCCTTCAATATGGACGTCCAAGACTTGATTAGACCATCCTTGATGTGTCCAAGTGAAGAGAATAGGATCCAAGAGTCATCTTTCATTAACGGCCAAATGTGGTCATTTATGTGTTTGAATTTCCTAGAAAAACTCTTGAATTTCTTGCATTTCCTTTTGATAAACCTTTGATATTTCTAGCACTTAATTAGGGAGTTTTTAGGCTGAGTTTTGTGGCTATATAAAGCCTTGTATCCTCCCATTGTAAGAGAAGTGAAGTTAAATGAAGTAAGTTAGCCTTTGTGCTTTCAAAGTTGTTGTTTGCTTTAAAACAAAACCCGAATTCTAGGTGAGATGCTTAGTTTTCAAACATCTAGGTGAGATGCTTAGGTGGTTCTAAGGTGAGAGGCCGAGGGACAAAGGTTCGAACCCCAAAGTGAGATTCCGAGGGTAGTTCGTTCGAGTTGAGGGATTCCCAAAGTGAGAGGCCGAGGGAATTTGCTCTTCATATCCAAAAACACAAAATCCAAAAAAAAAGAGAGAGTTCCATTTCATCGATTCCAATCCGATTGTGAACTTGTGCCGGTGGATCCTCGTGTTCGAATCTAGTTCGAATCACATCAAGTGGTATCAGAGCCCAACGGTGCGAGTTCCTCAAGCTTTCGGGGATGACGATCATCAACGACAATGCAAACGGTGGTAATCGAAACAACCAACGTTTGGATAGGCTTGAAGCCCAACTAGCTGAGATATTGAGAAGGTTTCCTCTCCTTCTCTTGAACCCTCATGACAAAATACAAGGAGGTAGCAACCATGCAAACCGGAATGAACGAAGCAACAACCATCGAGAACAAAATCTGAATAGTCGTGCCCTTGGGTCCCCGGATCGTATTCAAGCATCTCAACATGACGGCGTCGAAGTCGCGAGAAGTAGTTACCATGGTAATAAATCCGATAATCAATTTCCCAATGATGGCATGACGGATTCGAGGACGAATCCTTTTCAAGGGAAAGGGGATGATGTGATCCCCACCGGAGAAGAAATCATCGTCAATATGCCGGAACTAATCGTTTTGCCACCAACCGTCCAAGTCAAAACTCAACCGGCACCTATCGAAATCAATACTTATGTGTTGGAGATCATGCCTAAAACTGAGCCAAAACTTATTGAAATGAAACCGAAAATGCTTGCACCGAGCATGCCAAATGGAAGCCAATTTTCACTCTCTCCGGCTAAGCTGTCAGGTTTGCGCACTCTCGGTAAAACGACTATAACTGAGGCAATATTTGGAATTAAAATACCCATGAGTACTACTTTGAAAGGTATTTTCAATATCTACAACTTTCTAGTTTACTCAAAGTCGATATTGCAAGAGGAAGAGGGTGAAAATGACCCTACATTGCAGCAAGTACGGTACTTGTATGGATTGTTGGACAAGATCATGCATGGAGGCATGAAAGATGGTTATACAAAACATATGCACGTCCTACCATACATATTTCATGCAGCATACCATGCTCATATTATTCATATATTATGCATGAATTTATGTATTGATCATGTGAAGGTCAACATGTCAACATTCAATCAAACATTGAAGGCATCTTCACACACATACATTGAATGGAGGCCAAGGTAGTTCAATGGTCTTCTTCTCCTTCAATATGGACGTCCAAGACTTGATTAGACCATCCTTGATGTGTTGTCCAAGTGAAGAGAATAGGATCCAAGAGTCATCTTTGATTAAAGGCCAAATGTGGCCATTTATGTGTTTCAATTTCCTAGAAAAACTCTTGAATTTCTTGCATTTTCTTTTGATAAACCTTTGATATTTCTAGCACTTAATTAGGGAGTTTTTAGGCTGAGTTTTGTGGCTATATAAAGCCTTGTATCCTCCCATTGTAAGAGAAGTGAAGTTAAATGAAGTAAGTTAGCCTTTGTGCTTTCAAAGTTGTTGTTTGCTTTAAAACAAAACCCGAATTCTAGGTGAGATGCTTAGTTTTCAAACATCTAGGTGAGATGCTTAGGTGGTTCTAAGGTGAGAGGCCGAAGAACGAAGGTTCGAACCCCAAAGTGAGATTCCGAGGGTAGTTCGTTCGAGTTGAGGGATTCCCAAAGTGAGAGGCCGAGGGAATTTGCTCTTCATATCCAAAAACACAAAATCCAAAAAAAGGAGTTCCATTTTACCGATTCTAATCCGAGCGTGAACTTGTGCCGGTGGATCCTCGTGTTCGAATCGAGTTCGATCACATCAAGTGGTATCAGAGCCCAACGGTGCGAGTTCCTCAAGCTTTCGGGGATGACGATCATCAACGACAATGCAAACGGTGGTAATCGAAACAACCAACGTTTGGATAGGCTTGAAGCCCAACTAGCTGAGATATTGAGAAGGTTTCCTATCCTTACCTTGAACCCTCATGACAAAATCCAAGGAGGTAGCAACCATGCCAACCGGAATGAACAAATCAACCACCATCCAGAACGAAATGTTAATAGTCGTGCCCATGGGAACCCGGATTGTATTCAAGCATATCGACATGATGGCGACGAAGTCGAAAGAAGTAGTTACCATGGTAATACATCCCACAATCACTTTCCCAATGATGGCATGACGGATTCGAGGACGAATCCTTTTCAAGGGAAAGGGGATGATGTGATCCCCACCGGGGAAGAAATCATCGTCATCAAGCCGGAACCAATCGTTTTGCCACCAACCGTCCAAGTCAAAAGTCAGCCGGAACTTATCAAAATCAATAGTTATGTGTTGGAGGTCATGCCTAAAACTGAGCCAAAACCTATTGAAATCAAACCGAAAAAGCTTGCTCCGAGCATGCCCAATGCAAGCCAATTTTCACTCTCTCCGGCTAAGCTGTCAGGTTTGCGCACTCTCAGTAAAACGACTATAACTGAGGCAATACTTGGAATTAAAATACCCATGAGTACTACTTTGAAAGGTATTTTCAATATATACAACTTTCTAGTTTACTCAAAGTCGATATTGCAAGAGGAAGAGGGTAAAAATGACCCTACATTGCAGCAAGTACGGTACTTGTATGGATTGTTGGACAAGATCATGCATGGAGGCATGAAAGATGGTTATACAAAACATATGCACGTCCTACCATACATATTTCATGCAGCATACCATGCTCATATTATTCATATATTATGCATGAATTTATGTATTGATCATGTGAAGGTCAACATGTCAACATTCAATCAAACATTGAAGGCATCTTCACACACATACATTGAATGGAGGCCAAGGTAGTTCAATGGTCTTCTTCTCCTTCAATATGGACGTCCAAGACTTGATTAGACCATCCTTGATGTGTCCAAGTGAAGAGAATAGGATCCAAGAGTCATCTTTCATTAACGGCCAAATGTGGTCATTTATGTGTTTGATTTTCCTAGAAAAACTCTTGAATTTCTTGCATTTCCTTTTGATAAACCTTTGATATTTCTAGCACTTAATTAGGGAGTTTTTAGGCTGAGTTTTGTGGCTATATAAAGCCTTGTATCCTCCCATTGTAGGAGAAGTGAAGTTAAATGAAGTAAGTTAGCCTTTGTGCTTTCAAAGTTGTTGTTTGCTTTAAAACAAAACCCGAATTCTAGGTGAGATGCTTAGTTTTCAAACATCTAGGTGAGATGCTTAGGTGGTTCTAAGGTGAGAGGCCGAAGAACGAAGGTTCGAACCCCAAAGTGAGATTCCGAGGGTAGTTCGTTCGAGTTGAGGGATTCCCAAAGTGAGAGGCCGAGGGAATTTGCTCTTCATATCCAAAAACACAAAATCCAAAAAAAGGAGTTCCATTTTACCGATTCTAATCCGAGCGTGAACTTGTGCCGGTGGATCCTCGTGTTCGAATCGAGTTCGATCACATCAAGTGGTATCAGAGCCCAACGGTGCGAGTTCCTCAAGCTTTCGGGGATGACGATCATCAACGACAATGCAAACGGTGGTAATCGAAACAACCAACGTTTGGATAGGCTTGAAGCCCAACTAGCTGAGATATTGAGAAGGTTTCCTATCCTTACCTTGAACCCTCATGACAAAATCCAAGGAGGTAGCAACCATGCCAACCGGAATGAACAAATCAACCACCATCCAGAACGAAATGTTAATAGTCGTGCCCATGGGAACCCGGATTGTATTCAAGCATCTCGACATGATGGCGACGAAGTCGAAAGAAGTAGTTACCATGGTAATACATCCCACAATCACTTTCCCAATGATGGCATGACGGATTCGAGGACGAATCCTTTTCAAGGGAAAGGGGATGATGTGATCCCCACCGGGGAAGAAATCATCGTCATCAAGCCGGAACCAATCGTTTTGCCACCAACCGTCCAAGTCAAAAGTCAGCCGGAACTTATCAAAATCAATAGTTATGTGTTGGAGGTCATGCCTAAAACTGAGCCAAAACCTATTGAAATCAAACCGAAAAAGCTTGCTCCGAGCATGCCCAATGCAAGCCAATTTTCACTCTCTCCGGCTAAGCTGTCAGGTTTGCGCACTCTCAGTAAAACGACTATAACTGAGGAAATACTTGGAATTAAAATACCCATGAGTACTACTTTGAAAGGTATTTTCAATATATACAACTTTCTAGTTTACTCAAAGTCGATATTGCAAGAACAAGAGGGTGAAAATGACCCTACATTGCAGCAAGTACGGTACTTGTATGGATTGTTGGACAAGATCATGCATGGAGGCATCAAAGATGGTTATACAAAACATATGCACGTCCTACCATACATATTTCATGCAGCATACCATGCTCATATTATTCATATATTATGCATGAATTTATGTATTGATCATGTGAAGGTCAACATGTCAACATTCAATCAAACATTGAAGGCATCTTCACACACATACATTGAATGGAGGCCAAGGTAGTTCAATGGTCTTCTTCTCCTTCAATATGGACGTCCAAGACTTGATTAGACCATCCTTGATGTGTCCAAGTGAAGAGAATAGGATCCAAGAGTCATCTTTCATTAACGGCCAAATGTGGTCATTTATGTGTTTGAATTTCCTAGAAAAACTCTTGAATTTCTTGCATTTCCTTTTGATAAACCTTTGATATTTCTAGCACTTAATTAGGGAGTTTTTAGGCTGAGTTTTGTGGCTATATAAATCCTTGTATCCTCCCATTGTAGGAGGAGTGAAGTTAAATGAAGTAAGTTAGCCTTTGTGCTTTCAAAGTTGTTGTTTGCTTTAAAACAAAACCCGAATTCTAGGTGAGATGCTTAGTTTTCAAACATGTAGGTGAGATGCTTAGGTGGTTCTAAGGTGAGAGGCCGAAGAACGAAGGTTCGAACCCCAAAGTGAGATTCCGAGGGTAGTTCGTTCGAGTTGAGGGATTCCCAAAGTGAGAGGCCGAGGGAATTTGCTCTTCATATCCAAAAACACAAAATCCAAAAAAAGGAGTTCCATTTTACCGATTCTAATCCGAGCGTGAACTTGTGCCGGTGGATCCTCGTGTTCGAATCGAGTTCGATCACATCAAGTGGTATCAGAGCCCAACGGTGCGAGTTCCTCAAGCTTTCGGGGATGACGATCATCAACGACAATGCAAACGGTGGTAATCGAAACAACCAACGTTTGGATAGGCTTGAAGCCCAACTAGCTGAGATATTGAGAAGGTTTCCTATCCTTACCTTGAACCCTCATGACAAAATCCAAGGAGGTAGCAACCATGCCAACCGGAATGAACAAATCAACCACCATCCAGAACGAAATGTTAATAGTCGTGCCCATGGGAACCCGGATTGTATTCAAGCATATCGACATGATGGCGACGAAGTCGAAAGAAGTAGTTACCATGGTAATACATCCCACAATCACTTTCCCAATGATGGCATGACGGATTCGAGGACGAATCCTTTTCAAGGGAAAGGGGATGATGTGATCCCCACCGGGGAAGAAATCATCGTCATCAAGCCGGAACCAATCGTTTTGCCACCAACCGTCCAAGTCAAAAGTCAGCCGGAACTTATCAAAATCAATAGTTATGTGTTGGAGGTCATGCCTAAAACTGAGCCAAAACCTATTGAAATCAAACCGAAAAAGCTTGCTCCGAGCATGCCCAATGCAAGCCAATTTTCACTCTCTCCGGCTAAGCTGTCAGGTTTGCGCACTCTCAGTAAAACGACTATAACTGAGGCAATACTTGGAATTAAAATACCCATGAGTACTACTTTGAAAGGTATTTTCAATATATACAACTTTCTAGTTTACTCAAAGTCGATATTGCAAGAGGAAGAGGGTAAAAATGACCCTACATTGCAGCAAGTACGGTACTTGTATGGATTGTTGGACAAGATCATGCATGGAGGCATGAAAGATGGTTATACAAAACATATGCACGTCCTACCATACATATTTCATGCAGCATACCATGCTCATATTATTCATATATTATGCATGAATTTATGTATTGATCATGTGAAGGTCAACATGTCAACATTCAATCAAACATTGAAGGCATCTTCACACACATACATTGAATGGAGGCCAAGGTAGTTCAATGGTCTTCTTCTCCTTCAATATGGACGTCCAAGACTTGATTAGACCATCCTTGATGTGTCCAAGTGAAGAGAATAGGATCCAAGAGTCATCTTTCATTAACGGCCAAATGTGGTCATTTATGTGTTTGATTTTCCTAGAAAAACTCTTGAATTTCTTGCATTTCCTTTTGATAAACCTTTGATATTTCTAGCACTTAATTAGGGAGTTTTTAGGCTGAGTTTTGTGGCTATATAAAGCCTTGTATCCTCCCATTGTAGGAGAAGTGAAGTTAAATGAAGTAAGTTAGCCTTTGTGCTTTCAAAGTTGTTGTTTGCTTTAAAACAAAACCCGAATTCTAGGTGAGATGCTTAGTTTTCAAACATCTAGGTGAGATGCTTAGGTGGTTCTAAGGTGAGAGGCCGAAGAACGAAGGTTCGAACCCCAAAGTGAGATTCCGAGGGTAGTTCGTTCGAGTTGAGGGATTCCCAAAGTGAGAGGCCGAGGGAATTTGCTCTTCATATCCAAAAACACAAAATCCAAAAAAAGGAGTTCCATTTTACCGATTCTAATCCGAGCGTGAACTTGTGCCGGTGGATCCTCGTGTTCGAATCGAGTTCGATCACATCAAGTGGTATCAGAGCCCAACGGTGCGAGTTCCTCAAGCTTTCGGGGATGACGATCATCAACGACAATGCAAACGGTGGTAATCGAAACAACCAACGTTTGGATAGGCTTGAAGCCCAACTAGCTGAGATATTGAGAAGGTTTCCTATCCTTACCTTGAACCCTCATGATAAAATCCAAGGAGGTAGCAACCATGCCAACCGGAATGAACAAATCAACCACCATCCAGAACGAAATGTTAATAGTCGTGCCCATGGGAACCCGGATTGTATTCAAGCATCTCGACATGATGGCGACGAAGTCGAAAGAAGTAGTTACCATGGTAATACATCCCAGAATCACTTTCCCAATGATGGCATGACGGATTCGAGGACGAATCCTTTTCAAGGGAAAGGGGATGATGTGATCCCCACCGGGGAAGAAATCATCGTCATCAAGCCGGAACCAATCGTTTTGCTACCAACCGTCCAAGTCAAAAGTCAGCCGGAACTTATCAAAATCAATAGTTATGTGTTGGAGGTCATGCCTAAAACTGAGCCAAAACCTATTGAAATCAAACCGAAAAAGCTTGCTCCGAGCATGCCCAATGCAAGCCAATTTTCACTCTCTCCGGCTAAGCTGTCAGGTTTGCGCACTCTCAGTAAAACGACTATAACTGAGGCAATACTTGGAATTAAAATACCCATGAGTACTACTTTGAAAGGTATTTTCAATATCTACAACTTTCTAGTTTACTCAAAGTCGATATTGCAAGAGGAAGAGGGTGAAAATGACCCTACATTGCAGCAAGTACGGTACTTGTATGGATTGTTGGACAAGATCATGCATGGAGGCATGAAAGATGGTTATACAAAACATATGCACGTCCTACCATACATATTTCATGCAGCATACCATGCTCATATTATTCATATATTATGCATGAATTTATGTATTGATCATGTGAAGGTCAACATGTCAACATTCAATCAAACATTGAAGGCATCTTCACACACATACATTGAATGGAGGCCAAGGTAGTTCAATGGTCTTCTTCTCCTTCAATATGGACGTCCAAGACTTGATTAGACCATCCTTGATGTGTCCAAGTGAAGAGAATAGGATCCAAGAGTCATCTTTCATTAACGGCCAAATGTGGTCATTTATGTGTTTGATTTTCCTAGAAAAACTCTTGAATTTCTTGCATTTCCTTTTGATAAACCTTTGATATTTCTAGCACTTAATTAGGGAGTTTTTAGGCTGAGTTTTGTGGCTATATAAAGCCTTGTATCCTCCCATTGTAGGAGAAGTGAAGTTAAATGAAGTAAGTTAGCCTTTGTGCTTTCAAAGTTGTTGTTTGCTTTAAAACAAAACCCGAATTCTAGGTGAGATGCTTAGTTTTCAAACATCTAGGTGAGATGCTTAGGTGGTTCTAAGGTGAGAGGCCGAAGAACGAAGGTTCGAACCCCAAAGTGAGATTCCGAGGGTAGTTCGTTCGAGTTGAGGGATTCCCAAAGTGAGAGGCCGAGGGAATTTGCTCTTCATATCCAAAAACACAAAATCCAAAAAAAGGAGTTCCATTTTACCGATTCTAATCCGAGCGTGAACTTGTGCCGGTGGATCCTCGTGTTCGAATCGAGTTCGATCACATCAAGTGGTATCAGAGCCCAACGGTGCGAGTTCCTCAAGCTTTCGGGGATGACGATCATCAACGACAATGCAAACGGTGGTAATCGAAACAACCAACGTTTGGATAGGCTTGAAGCCCAACTAGCTGAGATATTGAGAAGGTTTCCTATCCTTACCTTGAACCCTCATGACAAAATCCAAGGAGGTAGCAACCATGCCAACCGGAATGAACAAATCAACCACCATCCAGAACGAAATGTTAATAGTCGTGCCCATGGGAACCCGGATTGTATTCAAGCATCTCGACATGATGGCGACGAAGTCGAAAGAAGTAGTTACCATGGTAATACATCCCACAATCACTTTCCCAATGATGGCATGACGGATTCGAGGACGAATCCTTTTCAAGGGAAAGGGGATGATGTGATCCCCACCGGGGAAGAAATCATCGTCATCAAGCCGGAACCAATCGTTTTGCCACCAACCGTCCAAGTCAAAAGTCAGCCGGAACTTATCAAAATCAATAGTTATGTGTTGGAGGTCATGCCTAAAACTGAGCCAAAACCTATTGAAATCAAACCGAAAAAGCTTGCTCCGAGCATGCCCAATGCAAGCCAATTTTCACTCTCTCCGGCTAAGCTGTCAGGTTTGCGCACTCTCAGTAAAACGACTATAACTGAGGCAATACTTGGAATTAAAATACCCATGAGTACTACTTTGAAAGGTATTTTCAATATATACAACTTTCTAGTTTACTCAAAGTCGATATTGCAAGAGGAAGAGGGTGAAAATGACCCTACATTGCAGCAAGTACGGTACTTGTATGGATTGTTGGACAAGATCATGCATGGAGGCATGAAAGATGGTTATACAAAACATATGCACGTCCTACCATACATATTTCATGCAGCATACCATGCTCATATTATTCATATATTATGCATGAATTTATGTATTGATCATGTGAAGGTCAACATGTCAACATTCAATCAAACATTGAAGGCATCTTCACACACATACATTGAATGGAGGCCAAGGTAGTTCAATGGTCTTCTTCTCCTTCAATATGGACGTCCAAGACTTGATTAGACCATCCTTGATGTGTCCAAGTGAAGAGAATAGGATCCAAGAGTCATCTTTCATTAACGGCCAAATGTGGTCATTTATGTGTTTGAATTTCCTAGAAAAACTCTTGAATTTCTTGCATTTCCTTTTGATAAACCTTTGATATTTCTAGCACTTAATTAGGGAGTTTTTAGGCTGAGTTTTGTGGCTATATAAATCCTTGTATCCTCCCATTGTAGGAGGAGTGAAGTTAAATGAAGTAAGTTAGCCTTTGTGCTTTCAAAGTTGTTGTTTGCTTTAAAACAAAACCCGAATTCTAGGTGAGATGCTTAGTTTTCAAACATGTAGGTGAGATGCTTAGGTGGTTCTAAGGTGAGAGGCCGAAGAACGAAGGTTCGAACCCCAAAGTGAGATTCCGAGGGTAGTTCGTTCGAGTTGAGGGATTCCCAAAGTGAGAGGCCGAGGGAATTTGCTCTTCATATCCAAAAACACAAAATCCAAAAAAAGGAGTTCCATTTTACCGATTCTAATCCGAGCGTGAACTTGTGCCGGTGGATCCTCGTGTTCGAATCGAGTTCGATCACATCAGGTTGTAAGCGAACTGCTTAATACATGTGCTTGTGAGGATGTCAGTATTTTTTATGGAGTGGTAGGTCAGTCTTGAACGGGTGATAATGGTTTGATGTATATATACGCTTAGCAAGAGTTGAATATCCGCCAGAAGTGATGGATAGGGTTGATTAAGGACTTCGGTTAGGAATTTTTGTATCATCCGGGGAAGGTGAGTGTAGTCACCGACACCGACACCCTTAGTATGTGGATGCCTCGAGAGGAGGCAATAGCTTGACTGACGGTCTAGTTTCAGCTGCAAAGGGATTTAGCAGGGATGGAGATGGATATCCGGTTTCCAAATAAGGACAAATCCTTGTCCGATTTGGGAGAGGCTACCTTATGTGTTATACAGAATGTAAGATGAATCCGGACATCATATGTTGTAGTGGTGAGGTGGGCTTAAGCCCGATGCGACTTTGTATGAAGCCAATCTGCGACCTGTCATCAGGTCAAGTGTGAGCACTATATGACGGGATGAGGATTTCATTCACTTCCAGTTACGCAGTGGGAGTGAGAGGATATCTCCGTAAATGTTATTACCGGCTTTAGACCGAGTAAAATTTGTGACGCAATTGGGCTTGTCGTAGAGCAGTTGACAAGATTGCGCGTTTTATAACTATTTGGAAAATGTGGCCACGAGTCGGCTAGTGGAGGAATTCACTAAGTTGATAGTAAAATTTTGTGGGGATACCGAGTACCATCGTCTCGGATTGAGAGCCGGTGTGCCAGATTCGGGACAAGTGTGATTAGAACACTTCCCTTTATTTAAGTTTTCGTATTATTATAGTTGTCTTGCGTCGTTTGGGATGACCTTTGTGAGACAATATATGGGTGGATGTGTCGTACACCGCTGTGTAGGGATTTACCGAGTAGTGCTGGTAGGATAGCCTTGAGCTGATACGGGATAACATCGCTCGAGTAATGATGCTCCAACAGAGGATGCTAGCCGCGCCGAGTGGCTAGAAGGCGTATACAGATAGGAGGCGCATGCTTCGAGAGTTAAGATATGGAGCAGGTCTAGATGAGAGTAACATCGACGCGAGGTTTCAGACGTTTTGGGCATTAAAAGGGAGTTGAGTTCCGTTACATCGGACCTTTTTGAGATCTTGGTGCAAGTTGGAAAAGTGGTTTATAGGTTGGCGTTGCCACCAAGAAGTAGAATGTGCTCATCAACATTTCATGTGTATCAACCAAGAGAGTACGTACACGACTTGAGATACGTTGTCAGTCATGACGATCTAGTGGCATAGACGAGGAGCCAATGAGACTACTTGTGAGACGAAGGATAGTATCTTTGGTGGAATTTTACGCTGAGCTAGTAGCATCGACAGGATCGATGAGTTAGACTTATGTACATGTGTGATGTTATGTGTAGTTGTGCCCGTGCGGAATTATGTGTTTAATCTGTATGATCTTGATGTGATAACTTGAGTATGCCTTGGTTAGCGTTTAGCAAGTTTCGGGACGAAACTTCTTTTGAGGGGGATCCGATGTAACGCCCGGAATTTTGGTTCCGTTTACGAGAGGCGTTAGAAGCCTTGAATAAGGGCTACCGCCCTTGCGGCTTAGAAGGCCCGCACCCGCGGCCGTCTGCGACCGTGGCTTGGACGTCCTGCGGGGGCGGTGACACGTTAAAGCGAGAGTTATGTGCCTTTTCCGTCCAAACTTTCATCTTCTAACTCTTTTATTTTTGTCCTTGTTCGCTCCGAAAGGTATGTGTGCAAGTTTTAATAGTTATCCAAGAATAATTGCAATAAAGCGAACCCGCAGTGTACGGATCGTTAATAATAAAAGCAAGGATTCTAGGGTCGAACACAGGAATTTGAAGAAATCAAAATCAGGATAAGAGATCTAACAAGGAAAGATGCAACTTTTGACAATCGAAAAGATAAAGACTTGATTTTTGTGTAAAGGTTTGGGAAAGCGGATTCTAAGGATCAAGAAATCCGATTGTGGTTTTTTATTCAAGACTTCTAAAGATTATATGGACAGAGTTGGGGTTGCTAAGGTATGTGTTCTAAAGCGGTATGATGTACGGTGAAGTCTCCACCACCCATGTCCAAATCCAAAGGCTCTATCTAAAGGATGTTGAGTCTCGATAAGAAAGAGGATCTAAGGGAAGGATAATATTCTCAAAACCAAACACAAACCAAAGGGAATCAGATATAACTCACAAAGGTAAGGGTTATGACACACTCAACCTTAATAGAGGGGTTTGAATCCTCTATTACCTAGAACTTGTAATCGTAGGCAACCAAGGATGGAAATCACCGGGTAAGTCTCTTCCCACACTCGGATATAGGTTAGAAAGGTTCAACAAGGCTAGGGTTTAAGCAATCTTTAACCAAGGACTAAGGATAAAGCAAGATGGGTACGATAGAAGGAAAAATCGGGTTTTTCATCCTTAGAAATCGTCCGATTTACTCAACGAACACCCCGATTTTTGCTTTCTATGATGGTTAATCTCAACTCCCAGTATCCAATCTGTTTATGAAGATCATTTTATCATCATCTAAACCACAATCTTCAACCAATCACCCCAGAATCACAAGGGTTTTAGCCAAGAATATACATTATCAAATTCAAAATAGGTTTTAAATCAATGAAACAAAGAATAATGAGAAAACTCAAATCTTTGAATTAAAACCAAACCACAGCGTATGAACAAGGATTCAGTTGTTCAAAAACTCAAATAAAACTCTATAACAAATCCAATTCTCAATCACAAAGACAGAATATAGAATCAAACTCACAAAACCTTCGAGAATTATATTCTCAAACTAGGACTCCCGAAGAACCTTCGATCTTCCTTCAATCTTCCCCCTTGAATGCTTCCTTCGCTGCTCTCGATCCTATGACTCTATAGTCTTGGATGGAATTGGATGATTTAGAAGGCATGGGACGTCCTCCTTTTATAGGGTATGAGGGGAAATCTTTCGATTACAATCCTACAACCAATCGGATTTCACAAGATAAAAATTGAGTTAACTTTAAAGGAGATCGACCGATTTCTATCTTATTCATCCGATTTTTCTCCCGGATCGTGTGATATCTTTAAGTTGAAGCTTCTATCTTTTCATGAGATCTTTTCCATATCTTTTTGCTTCCGTCCAGATCTTCTATTGTATTTTGCTCATATCTTCATGCCACCTCGCCACTTTTTGCGCCACCTCACCACTTTTCCTATATTTTCACAAATAAAATAGTGTAGACTTCTATTCTTGATAATTAAATGAAAATGAACTAAAAGTCATATAGTTTCCATTAATTAAATGTGAAACTGAGGTGATAAACTCATAATATGCATGAATATGATGGTATATAATTCATGTCATCAGTCCTCTTTATGAGGGGAGTGATTCATGGTTGTTGTCCCTTGGCATCCCTTCCTTTTATGCAACCTAACTCTCTCTCCCTCATTTATTTTTCACGTTACTTCTCCTCTTGATGTGATCCCCACCGGGGAAGAAATCATCGTCATCAAGCCGGAACCAATCGTTTTGCCACCAACCGTCCAAGTCAAAAGTCAGCCGGAACTTATCAAAATCAATAGTTATGTGTTGGAGGTCATGCCTAAAACTGAGCCAAAACCTATTGAAATCAAACCGAAAAAGCTTGCTCCGAGCATGCCCAATGCAAGCAAATTTTCACTCTCTCCGGCTAAGCTGTCAGGTTTGCGCACTCTCAGTAAAACGACTATAACTGAGGCAATAATTGGAATTAAAATACCCATGAGTACTACTTTGAAAGGTATTTTCAATATATACAACTTTCTAGTTTACTCAAAGTCGATATTGCAAGAGGAAGAGGGTGAAAATGACCCTACATTGCAGCAAGTACGGTACTTGTATGGATTGTTGGACAAGATCATGCATGGAGGCATGAAAGATGGTTATACAAAACATATGCACGTCCTACCATACATATTTCATGCAGCATACCATGCTCATATTATTCATATATTATGCATGAATTTATGTATTGATCATGTGAAGGTCAACATGTCAACATTCAATCAAACATTGAAGGCATCTTCACACACATACATTGAATGGAGGCCAAGGTAGTTCAATGGTCTTCTTCTCCTTCAATATGGACGTCCAAGACTTGATTAGACCATCCTTGATGTGTCCAAGTGAAGAGAATAGGATCCAAGAGTCATCTTTCATTAACGGCCAAATGTGGTCATTTATGTGTTTGAATTTCCTAGAAAAACTCTTGAATTTCTTGCATTTCCTTTTGATAAACCTTTGATATTTCTAGCACTTAATTAGGGAGTTTTTAGGCTGAGTTTTGTGGCTATATAAAGCCTTGTATCCTCCCATTGTAGGAGGAGTGAAGTTAAATGAAGTAAGTTAGCCTTTGTGCTTTCAAAGTTGTTGTTTGCTTTAAAACAAAACCCGAATTCTAGGTGAGATGCTTAGTTTTCAAACATCTAGGTGAGATGCTTAGGTGGTTCTAAGGTGAGAGGCCGAAGAACGAAGGTTCGAACCCCAAAGTGAGATTCCGAGGGTAGTTCGTTCGAGTTGAGGGATTCCCAAAGTGAGAGGCCGAGGGAATTTGCTCTTCATATCCAAAAACACAAAATCCAAAAAAAGGAGTTCCATTTTACCGATTCTAATCCGAGCGTGAACTTGTGCCGGTGGATCCTCGTGTTCGAATCGAGTTCGATCACATCAAGTGGTATCATTTTCACCCTCTTCCTCTTGCAATATCGACTTTGAGTAAACTAGAAAGTTGTATATATTGAAAATACCTTTCAAAGTAGTACTCATGGGTATTTTAATTCCAAGTATTGCCTCAGTTATAGTCGTTTTACTGAGAGTGCGCAAACCTGACAGCTTAGCCGGAGAGAGTGAAAATTGGCTTGCATTGGGCATGCTCGGAGCAAGCTTTTTCGGTTTGATTTCAATAGGTTTTGGCTCAGTTTTAGGCATGACCTCCAACACATAACTATTGATTTTGATAAGTTCCGGCTGACTTTTGACTTGGACGGTTGGTGGCAAAACGATTGGTTCCGGCTTGATGACGATGATTTCTTCCCCGGTGGGGATCACATCACAACCCTTAATGGGTCATTCCTCTCATACGCCCAGAATTGTCAAACACATACACGCAAAACCTCTCTTCTTACTTCCACCGCATCCCAAGCCCCGCTTGGATGCATTCCTATTTATCGCCAAGTCCACAAGACTGTTGTGTGTGCAAAAGAATTCGGAGCAGAGGCCAATCACCTCTTCAACTTTTCAAAGCTCCACGGACACGGCTCGGACCATACGATTCTAGTATACCTCCTCGAAGAGGAAGGGCGTTGAAACTATTCCGCAACTTGGCAATTATAGCCCACCAACCTAAAAGCTGCATACCTCCCCCACATTCCTCGGAGGTAGCACCGAAAATACCCTCTTGGTCCTTGTTGGATCCACTTGATCTCTCCCATCGTCACTACGTGTCCTGGGAAGTCACTTTAAACGTCCTAACTCCCACTTATATAACTTTGCTCATAAACCTTATCCCGCATAACTTGAATTATTATCGTCCCGTGTCAAGCTTGTTCCTCTCAACTCCTAGAGTACAACATGACGTCGTCAAAATGAGGACATAAGAATCATTCGTACATCTCCCACATCAGTATCTGTCATTACTAACATTAGGTTATGGTCCGTATTGGAACCGCCTGTAAAGCCACAATTCGTGCGACACCACTGCAAGTCGATTTAGAAACCGATGCACTTACATAAATTCTAAACTCCTCGTGTGTACTTGTGCCTAAATAGCTTCACTACAACCTGTAGTGACCATACCGGCCGAAATGCCGTCTTAGGTAGGTCCTTTCTTTTCTAGTCCTAAACTGGTGAAATTCCGACCTCAAGTCGGTCATATAGAACCTTTTAACCACATGCAATTGGTCTAGCGAGCCATCCTCTACGGGGCAAGGATACTCATTCTTATTGGTAGCCCTACACATTTTTCGAAATTTCAAGTAAACTTGACCGTCCCATTGTAGCGCCCTGAATCCGCGGGACTCGGGATGCTACGGGCGGAGACCTCACAATGGGTCTCGGCCCTTAGCCTGACAACAATTTCACCGGATCTTGCAAAAAGACACAAATAAAGGCCAAAACGAAATACATTTTTATGCAATAAAATAAACCCGAAACGAACAAACAAAAGAGTTCAGCCGAGATACACACAAAGACCCAACGCCATACACGCGGAATACAAACACAATAAACGAAGAACGATACACAACCCGACTCCAACCAAAACCCACTCCTAAAATGTACGGAACCCCGGCTGCCCACTGTTCGCCACTTAGCGTGCGTGCAAATAAGTCTTAAATTTATAAAACTAGAAATCAAGCAAGCGAACCCGTAGTGTACGGATCAACGTAGTTAAGCAAGAATTCCAGAGTATCAAACACAGGGATTTGGGGGGTTAAATCCAGTTATAGAATTGTCAAGCAAGTAAATGTATGAGATTTGTAAATATTGGGAAAACAACAATCCTAAAAATCCAGGAATCCAGTCGTGGCAATCGATTCAAGATATACTAAAGATATAAGGACAGAGTTAAGAGTTGCAAAGGTATACTAAGGTAAAGCAATGTACGGTGAACTTCCAAGGCTTTATATGACTTATCTAAAGACGCTCTCTATAAAGGTTGTTGAGGCTTCAGTATAGAAAGGATCTAAAGACAAGAATTAATATCAAATACCCAAACTTGTAACCCAAGGATCAAGACTAACTAAACCGATTAAGGTTGTGACACTCGAAATCGAAGTAGAGGTTGTTGAGGCTTCACTACCACCTAGAAAAGGCAAGCCAACACTAAGTTAAAGCAAATCTTTAACTTTGGATTAAAGTAAAAGCAAGGTTCGTAAACTAGGGAAAATTACGGGTGGATCTTGAGATTCCACGTCCGTGGAACTCAAGAACACACCGTGATTCTGGCTGTCGACAATCTCTCTAACTCTCAGGGTCCAATCTGTTTACGATCGATCTATCATCATCTAAGCCACAACTATCAATCCTTCACCTTAGAATTGCTAAAGGGTTTTAGCCAACAACAGTCATTGTGATATCAAATTCAAGATTTAAAAGAATGAAAGATGAAAACCTTCGAAAACCTTCAATAAACTTCAAATCAATCTCAAATCCACAAACAAGGTAATGATGTATATCAGATTCGGAATAACACAAACCAATCACAATCCTTGATAAGAACGAAGAGCGGGATGTCAATCCGTCTTCTAATTCAAACCTAAGGACAAAGCGTAACTTCCAAATCTCCAAGTCTTTGCAAATCTCCGTTGCGAAATAGCAATCTCCACACGTCCAACTGGAACCCTAGGCACGTGCAAGTAAGCGTAAGCGAAGGTGACGGAATCTCCCTCCTTCGGTCCTTTTATAGGGAAAGATAGAATAAGTGTCCAGCCCATTGTGTAAAAGATCGTGGCTGTAATTAGTACGTCAAAAGATCGCCTAAATCACGGTCATAGAGGGTTCCACGCCCGTGGTTTAGAGCGTGGATTTCATCACGGTTCTTCACAACTTCCACGACCGTAATTATACCGTGAAACTCTCTGGAATGCTCCACGGTCATGTTGCCAAGTTCCACGACCGTGGTTTAGAGCTTGGACTTCATTACGGCCGTATTTTAGAACGTGGAAGCATAGGTTGCTCGTAATTCCCTTTGTTTCGTGCCATTATTCATCCTAGCATCTTCCTTAGCTTCTTTGTGGTGTCCTCAATCCTTGGATATGCTCAATCCATCTCCATTCTCTCTTAATTTGTTCGGTTTTAGCTCTTATTTGCCTACAATCAACACAAAGCTTATGTAGACCTCTATATCGACAATATAGATAAACTAGCTCACAATTGCTTCAATGCTTTATCAATGAACACTAATATGGATGAAATACACTTAGAAAACGTGCCTAAAATATCACAATATTTCATGCTAACAAAATACCCCATACTTGCCACTTGCTTGTCGCCAAGCAAGGTCTTTCAAAAGCTTTAAAACTCAAGTTAGGATGAAATATGGATACACTCTCAAAAACAAAACTTCTTTTAGATGAATGTGCTTCCTAGTCAATAGACCGTTCTCAAATCTTGCTTCATTCGTTCATAAGGTTCTCATATACATAATCAAAGAGTAAAGAGTAAAGAAAACTCATGAATTGATCAAACTTCCATGTAAACATCATAACCTTTAAACATTATCAAAATCAATCATAAGAAACTTCAATTTAGATCACCAAGTCACATATCATTCTCTTGATCTTAAGGACTTTCAAATAAGGTCTAGAATACGGAAAGGGAAGGAAAACTTTAAGGAATGTGGTGCATGAATCCGGGAAAGTGGATAACTAACTCTTTTCTTTTCCTCTTGCGGTTTTGCAACACTTTCAACTTAGAGCTTCGCTCTCTTCTTTTCAATTCATTTTTCGACTTTACTTTTGGAGTTATGGACAGAGGTGCACAAAAACCGAAGCCTAGGAGATTGGCGGTTCTCAATTTTGCGAGATGCCTCAAACCCTTGATGCACATACCATAATCCGCTAGGAATATCGCTCAATCCGACTTTGGCAAGACACAAACACCCGGCTATGTGAATGGTGCCGAGTTACTCATCGTCATGATTGACTTCCCCAAACCTATAAGTTCTTTCTATTCTTTTGAATGCAATTAATTTGCTTTCATGGCCCTCCCACATCAAACATGCCAAATACTCAACTCCTCCAAATTCTCGGATAGGTAAAGGAGGCAATTATTTTCATTGAGGGGCTAAGTGATCAAAGAAAGAAGTAAGAAAATCGAAGTGCCTTAATCATTTCAATAAGAAGTATAAGAACTTATCATGTGATTTCAACCTTGATTTCTCAATATGATTTAGGTAACATTCTTCACATTATGAAACTTACAAAAGAGGGATAATAACTCATTCAATTTCTTTTCAATTCACTATTTGTTTAAGCATGCGATTGTCATCAAAACTCAATTCACAAGTAGTGATTATCATAGAAGTCATCTCTATCCTTAGAAGCACAAAATTTTCAAAAATTTTCAATTTTTATGGGTTTTTCAAAAGCTTTTTCATGCAATGCGAAAATGAAACGTGTAATAATAGAATGAAACATGCAAGGTGTTCTCGATCAAAGCATACAAAGTGAGTAAGAGTTATTACAAACGATTAGTCACATCCCACCCCATACTTGGAACAAACATTGTCCCTAATGTTCAAAAAGAAAAGAAAGAAAGAAAATGAACTCACAAGATGGTGGTGGAGTGGCTAGAACGGTGGATCATCAATCATCCTCACTGAGGTGCCGGTGGAGGTGGAAACGGGAAGAAGTCGGGATCATAGTTCCGCCCAAACTGCTGGCGGTAAATGTCTCTCATCATGCGGTCATGATCGTCGGCTCGTGCATCCCTAGCATCTGCACGGATCTCCAAGGCTCCGACCCAACTGGAAAGATCGGTGGCCCACTCCGGCAGCTGCTCATACCATCCGGGTGGCTGGCTGTACCATGCCGGTGCGTCTGAAGGTGCTGGTGCAGGTGGTGTCTGGGCATGCCAAGGTGGTGGAGCTCCCTTCCACTCCGGCTGAGTGTTATACCATGAAGGAGGATCTGCCATCCATGTAGGTCTCTCGCTCACACTAGCACGGCGAGAGGAAGAGCCAAAAACTCTAGCGGGGCGGGGAGAGTGTCTAGGAAGGTCAGGAACTGCGTCCGGCTGATCCGGAAAGGTACCAAAATCATGATCATCTCCTCCTCCCTCAAACTCGTCATCCCCTCTCATCTCCTCCTCATCTACAACCGGTGGTGGTGGAACGTAAGGAGGGGCTACTAGTCTGTTCGCATGCATGGCAGCGAACGTCTCCTTCTAGTTATGGCGTCCAGCCATAATGGAATACTCAGGAAGCCATGCAATCCCTCTACCTGTCCTACTCTCCCAAGGCATGACAGTTGTAGGTGGACCTCTATATGTAGGGAAGAGGATGCCTCTAGTCATGAAGCTCTGAAGTCCTAGAGGTCTAGCTGCAATGCGGGTGTACGCGGAGAAGTCTATCCCTAACTGCCTAGCAAGGTGGGTGACCATCCCACGGTATCCAATGTTTCCGGCCCTCTTGTTCTTTAGCTTGCTCATAGTAGAAGCTAAGAGGGTGGAACAGTCAGTTGGCCTACCGTACAACATACAGTAAAGCAAAAATAACTCATCCGTCTTGATCTTCTAAGGTGTCTCCGTCCTAGGGAAGAGACACTCAGAAAGCACTTTATGGGCAATCTTCAAGGCTAGGTGATAGATCAACCTAGCCTTGGTATCAGCAGGTTGCCAACGGTCCTCGCTGGCGTATATCATAGCTATCTCCACCCAGAAATCCTTGGCGTACACGCCACTAGGGAATCGACCATTGAAGGTCTCATGGAACCCAAAGAAGGCTCCAACTCTATAATAGAAAACTCATAGTTTCTCTCCATCAGCCGGAAAGAAACGGTTCTGTCAACGTGGCTATGCTCAAACGAGACCACGAACTCCCTAGTTATCTCCTCATATGCATCTTCTCGAATAGCGGAGAAGATGACCAATCCGGCTCTATCTAGTAGCCAAGTGAGGTCCCCTACCACATGCAAAGGCTCTAACTCCTCAAGCAGCAAATACCTAGGTCCTATGACCGCTCGCTTATGGATCCTCTCTAAATCATCGAGGTGGTCCTCATGAATCGTAGGGATCCTAGGGGAAGGTGGTGATGGTGGTGATGGGGGTGATGGGGGCTCAGCAGGTGGTGCTCTAGAAGAGGAAGAAGTATTGTCTTTCCTCTTTTTATTTCTCTCAGACATTCTCCTTACGAAATCCATTTCTGTTAGAAACCACGGTCTGTTCTTCAGGTTCCACGGCCGTGGAATGTCCAAAGACCGTGTTTCGGTACGCAAATTCTCAAAACTCAGCAGATTCACACCAAACTCAACAACAAGCAGCCCTAGACTAATTTCAGTCCAATTCCAATTAGTTCTCCTAAAAATTCTAGCAAAAACGAAGCCGAATCGACAAAGAGAAAGAAGGAATGAAAAACCTAGGTTTTCGGATTTTGAAATCCGAATTCTGTCTTCTCCGGTGATTTGCCGCTCGAATCGTTGCTTGGATCTTGTAGGTGATTGGATTTGCTTCAGTTTTGGCCAAAGAATCGTTCGAAACAATTAACGAACGAGAATTTGGGAGAGGGGGAAGATTTTGGCGAAATAGGGGTGTGGAATTGGGGGGTTTTGTGTGTTTTGTGAAGAAACGTGGTTCTTATAGTGGCCGTAAAAATTTTTGAAAATCACGGTCTATCGGGGGTTTCCACGGCCGTGGTTTTGTACGGAACCGTGGTTTTGGTGATTTTTCTCAGGCTTTTGAAAATTACGGTCACTGTAGCTGTCACGGCCGTGGTTTTGGCCGTGGAACTCTCTGTAATGTGTCAAAGTCCAAGTTTCGTCAATTTTCTTCAACCTTTTCTTCTCTTTTCGTTTTCCACAGATCCTACATGCAAAAACATGAACATACCGGAAGGCATCGAAGGCAAAACAAAACAAAAACGTCTATACTATTCTAATCTATGAATCAAAAACAAAAACGTAAGTGTAATACCTTGGGTTGCCTCCCAAGAAGCGCTTGTTTAAGGTCCGTAGCTAGACCATATTCGCACTTATTCGAGTGCGGTGGGCGCGAACTCTTCAGCTTGGAGTTCCGGTGTATACTTCTTGAGTCGTTGACCGTTCACCTTAAAGCTTCAGCCCTTTTCACCCCCATACTTCAACTGCACCATGGGGAAAAACACGTTTGATTAGAAAAGGTCTAGTCCAACTATATTTAAGCTTACCTGGAAAGAGACGAAGCCTTGAATTGAAGAGGATGACTTGATCTCCCTCTTTGAGGTCCTTTGGGATGATATGCTTATCATGCCAACGCTTCGCTCTTTCTTTATAGATCTTGGCATTTTTGTAGGCGTTCAAGCGAAGTTCTTCAAGCTCATTGAGGTCCAAGAGACGCTTCTCTCCCGCTTCCTTCATGCTGAAGTTCAACCACTTTATTGCCCAATACGCCTTGTGCTCCAACTCTACCGGTAAGTGACAAGACTTTCCATACACAAGGTTGTATGGTGTTGTTCCGATGGGAGTCTTGTATGCAGTCCGGTATGCCCATAATGCATCATCTAGCTTCAAAGACCAATCCTTCCTTGTCCTTGAAACCGTCTTCTCTAAGATTCCCTTAATCTTTCGGTTAGAGATCTCCACTTGTCCACTAGTTTGTGGATGATAAGGGGTGGCGATCTTATGAGTCACCCCATACTTAGCTAAAAGAGCTTCGAAACGGCGGGCAATGAAGTGAGAACCTCCATCACTAATGATAGTCCGTGGTGTCCCAAATCGTGGGAAGATGGTCTTGTTAAAGAACTTAACCACTACCATGGCATCATTGGTAGGAGAAGCAATAGCTTCAACCCATCTCGAAACATAATCCACCGCTAAAAGTATGTATTGGTTTCCACAAGATGATGGGAAAGGTCCCATGAAGTCTACTCCCCAAACGTCAAAGATCTCTACCTCTTGGATGTTGTTAAGAGGCATCTCATTCCTCCTAGATATATTTCCTGTTCTTTGACAAGCATCGCAGCAGGAAACAAAGGTTTGCACATCTTCAAACAAAGTAGGCCAAAAGAATCCAGATTGCAATACCTTAGCGCTAGTCTTGTTTGAACTAGCGTGTCCTCCACAAGGTAGTGAATGACAATGACGGATGACACTTTGCATCTCATCTTCCGGCACACATCGCCGAATAATGCCGTCCGGACCTCTCTTAAAGAGGAGAGGTTCATTCCAAAAGTATTCCCGAACATCGTTAAAGAACTTCTTTCTTTGTGCGTAGGATAATCCGGGTGGTAATTGTTCGCCCCTAAACGTGCGTGCAAATAAGTTTTAATTATAAAACTAGAATAAAAGCAAGCAAACCCGCAGTGTACGGATCGGCGTAGATTAGCAAGTATTCCAGAGTATCGAACACAGGGATTTGGGTGGGAACAAATTCAATTGCAGATTATCAAGCGTGTAAGTATGAGAGTTTTTGCAAATATTGGGAAAACAACAATCCTAAAGATCCAAGTATCCAGCTGTGGCAATCGATTCAAGATATACTTAATGATATAAAGACAGAGTTGAGATATGCAAAGGTATGCTGATGTAAGGTAATCGTACGGTGAAGTTCCAAAAACCTTATATGACTCACCTACAAGACACTCTCTATACAGGTTGTTGAGGCTTCAATATAGAAAGGTTCTAAAGACAAGAATTGATGTCAAATACCCAAACTTATAATCCAAGGATCAAGACTAACTTAACCGATTAAGGTTGTGATACTCGAAATCGAGGTAGAGGTTGTTGAGGCTTCACTACCACCTAGAAAAGACAAGTCTAAACTAAGTTAAAGCAAATCTTTAACTTTGGATTAAAGTAAAAGCAAGTTCGTAAACTTAAGGGAAATTACGGTTGGATCTTGAGATTTCACGGTCGTGGAACTCAAGAACAAACCGTGATTTAGGGTTCGTCAACGATTCTCTCAAACTCTCGGGGTCTAATCTATTTACGATCGATCTATCATCATCTAAGCCACAACTATCAACCCTTCACCTTAGAATTGTTAAGGATTTTTAGCCAATAACAGTCATGTTGATGTCAATTCAAGAATTAAAGGATTGAAAGATGAAAACTTCCGAAAACTTTCAATAGAATCCAAACCAATCTCAAAGTCACAATCAAGAACGAATAATGTCACTAATTCCAGAATAGAACAAATAAACACAATCTTAGGTAAGAAGGAAGAACGGGATGTCAATCCGTCTTCTAAATCAAACCTAAACAAGAAGAGAAGTCTTCTTGCAAGAATCTTCCGTCAATCTGGGAAATCTGGAAAATCCCAACGATAATCTCCACCAAGTGCGAGATTAGGGCAAATCCAAGCTCGAACGTTGATCTCCAATGAGATCTCAAAATCCCTCTAAGCGAGGGTAAGCAATCGTCGAAACGGGGGTAAGCCTAAAGCGAGGTTAAGCGGCGCTATATGCGTAGATAAGCGGTTAAGCGGGGATGACGGAATTTCCCTTCGTCCGTCTTTTTATAGGGCAAGATAAAATATCGGCCCGGCCCAAATCTTCAAAAGATCGTGGCTTCGAAATGTGGCGAAAAAGATCGCCAAGATCACGGTCGTGGAAGATTCCACGACCGTAATTTAGAGCGTGGAAAGTGTCACGGTTTGATCCATGGATTCCACGACCGTAATAGTTACTGGAATGCATCACGCCTCTCTTGCAAGGATCCACGGCCGTGGAACTGAACGTGGTTTGTAGTACGGCCGTATTTTAGAGCGTGGTTTAGGGCAAGAACGTGATTCTTCCCTAGCCTCGTGCATTCCTCAAGTTGAACTCCATTTTGCTCCTAATAATGCCCTCAATCCATGGACATACTCAATCAACTCTTCTTTGCTAAATTCTGTTCGGAAATGGCTTCCAATCACCTATAATCAACATAGAACTAGTGTAGACATCCATATCGACAATATAGGCAAACTAGCTCACTTATGCAACGATGCTCAATCAAAGACTATCAATATGAATCAAATACGCTTAGAAAATGTGCCTAAAGTATCACAATATTTCATGCTAACAAATAACCCCATACTTGCAACTTGCTTGTCCCTAAGCAAGGTTTCTCAAAAGCCTTTAAAACAAGAGTTAGGATGAAATATGTGTACCTTCTTTTGGATGAATGTGCCTTCTAAAGAATAGATCATTCTCAAACCTTGCTTCAATCATTTATCAAACTTTCACACACTTAATCAAAGAGTAAAAAGCAAAGAAAACTCATGAATCAATTAAACTTCTATACAAGCATAATAACCTTCAAACATTATCAAAATCAATCATAAGAAACTTTGATTTAGATCACCAAGTCATATAACATTCTTTTGATCTTAAGGACTTTCAAAGAAAAGGTCTAGAATGTGGAAGGGAAGGAAACCTTTAGGGAATGTGGTGCATGAATCCGGGAAATTAGACAACCACTCACTTCTTCTTCTTTTGCGGTTTCCGCAGCACTTTCAACTTAGAGCTTCGCTCTCTTCTCTTCATTTTTCGACTTTACTTTTGGAGTTATGGATAGAGGTGCACAAAAACCGAAGCCTAGGAGATTGGCGTTTCTCAATTTTCATGAGATGCCTCAAACCCTTAGCGCACATACCATAATCCGCTAGGAATATCGCTCAATCCGACTTTGGCAAGACACAAACACCCGGCTATGTGAATGGTGCCGAGTTACTCATCCTCATGATTGACTTCCCCAAACCTACAATTTCTTTCTATTCTTTTGATTGCAAATAATCGCTCTCATGGCCCTCCCACATCAAACATGCCTTTTTCATTCACTTCTCCATAATTCCCGGATAGGTAAAGGAGGTCAATATTTCAATGAGGAGCTAAATGGTCGAAGAAAGAAGAAAGAAAAATCGAATTGCCTTAATCATCTCAATAAGAAACATAGGAACTTATAATGTGATTTCAACTTCAATTTCTTAACATGATTTAGACAATATTCATCACATTATGAAACTTGTAAAAGAGGTAAAATTCATTCATTCAAATTCTTTTCAATTCACTATTCTTTTAAGCATGCAATTGTTGTCAAACTCAATTCACAAGTAGTGATTATCATGGAAATCATCTCAATTCATTAGAAGCACGAAAAATCACCAAAAATTTTCAATTTTTATGGGTTTTTCAAGTTCTTTTTCATGCAAAGCAATAAGGAAACGTGTAACAATATAATGAACATGCAATGATAGTCTCGAATAAAAGCAAACATAGTGAGTAGAAGTTATTACAAACTTTTAGTACATCCCACCCCATACTTAGGACGAACATTGTCCCTAATGTTCAAAAGAAAGAGAGAAAAGAAAGAAAAGAAAAAGAAACTCACAAAGTGGCGGTGGAATGTCTAAATCAACGGTCATGCATCATCATCACTACGGCGCTGGTGGAGGAGGGAATGGAGAGAAGCTGGAGTCGTAGGGCCGCCCAAACTGCTGGCGGTAGACGTCCCTCATCATGTGATCAAGATCATCCATGCGTCCGTCTCTAGCATCGGCTCGGATCTCCAATGCCCCTACTCTCTCTGAAAGGCCAGTAGCCCAATCCGGCATCTGCTCGTACCATCCCGGAGCCTGACTATACCATGCTGGAGCGTCGGATGGAGCTGGTGCTGGTGCTGCTGTCTGCTCTGTGGACCAAGGAGGGGGAACGCCATACCATGTGGGAGGTGTGGTCATCCATGTAGGCCTCTCACTCACGCTAGCGCGGCAAGAAGACGAGCCTGAAGCTCTAGATGGACGTGGAGAACGTCTAGGTGCAGCGGGGGCCGCCTCCGGCTGATCCGGAAACGTGCCAAAGTCCTGCTCGGCTCCTCCTCCACCCTCAAACTGATCTCTCATATCCTCCTCCTCGACAACTGATGGCGGGACATACGGGGGAGCTACTATCCTGTTCGCATGCATAGCAGCGAACGTCTCCTTCCAATTATGGCGTCCCGCCATAATGGAGTACTCCGGAAGCCACTCTTTACCCCTGCGCGTCCTACTCTCCCAAGGCATGCCCGCATAAGGTGGACCTCTATGTGTGGGGAAAATGAGACCCCTAGTCATGAAAGCATGTAGCCCTAAAGGTACGGCTGGTATACGGGTGCAAGCAGAAAAATCAACACCTAAGCTCCTAGCAATGTGGGTAACTATCCCACCATATCCGATGTTTCCCTTCTTTTTGTTCTTGAGCTTGCTCATAGTAGCAGCCAAGAGAGTAGCACAATCAGCACGACGTCCATACAGCATGGAGTAAAGCAAGAACAGCTCATCCGTCTTGATCTTTTGGGGCGTCTCCGTCCTAGGAAAGAGACACTCCGAAAGAACACGGTGAGCTATCTTCAAGGCTAGGTGGTATATCAACCTAGCCTTGGTATCAGCGGGTTGCCAACGGTCCTCGTCGGCGTAAATCATCGCAACCTCCTTCCAAAAGTCCTTGACGTAAACGCCACTAGGAAATCGACCATTAAAGGTCTCATGAAACCCGAAAATGGTCCCAAACTCACAGATGCTAAAATGGTAGTCTCTCTCCATGAGCCGGAAAGAGACGGTCCTGTCTACATGGCTGTGCTCGAAAGACGTCACAACCTCCCGTGTAATCTCCTCATAAGCGTCTTCTCGGATAGCCGAGAAGACAACTAGTCCGGCTCTATCCAAGAGCCAAGTAAGATCATCAACAATGTTGAGAGGAGCTAGATCCTCCAACAACAAGTATCTAGGACCAATCACTGGCCTCTCCTTGATCCCCTCGAGTGCATCGAGATGATCGTCGTGTATGGTCGGGACTCTAGGGTGAGGAGGTGAGGATGGAGGTGAAGGGGAAGAGGGTGGTGGTGCCCTAGAGGATGAGGAGGAGGAGGGATTACCCTTCCTTTTTTATTCTGATCATTTTTCTTCTCTTTAATCCTCCCCGAAACTCTTCTCACAAAATCCATTCTGCTCAAAATTACGGTCTGTTCTATAGGAACCACGGCCGTAATTCTCCCAGAGACCGTGATTCGTCTCAGAAGTTCGTAAATCTCAGCAAATCGACACACAAATCCCACAATCAGGCAGTCCTAATCTAATTTCTTCCAATCTTAATCAGTTCTTCCTAAAATCTCTAACAAAAACGAACCAAATCGACAAGAATCAAGAAGAGTGAAAAAACCTATTTTTCGGATTGAAAAATCCGAATTGCGCGTTCCTTGGTGAATTTCCGCTCAATTTCTCGCTTGGATCTTGTTGGTGGTCGAATGTGCTTCAGTTTAGGAAGAAGAATCGTTAAAAACGATTAAGAAACGAGGATTTGAGAGAGGGTCGTGGATTTTCGGTAATTAGGTCGTGGAAAGAGGGGTTTTGGGGTGGTTTTTGTGAAGAACGTGGCTTATATAGTCACAGGCAAAATTTTTGAAAATCACGGTCTGTCGGGGTGTTCCACGGCCGTGGAAATGTACGGAACCGTGGTTTTGGTGATTTTTCAAAGGCTTTTGGAAATTACGAGTACTGTAGCTGTCACGACCGTGGTTTAGGCCGTGGAACCCTCTGTAAAGCTCCAAAGTTCAGATTTCGTCACTTTTCTTCAACATTATCCTCCCCTTTTTCTTTTCCATCGTTCCTACATCCAAAAACACGAACATACCGGAAGAAATCGAAGGCAAAAACAAAGCAAAAACGTCTATTCTAAGCTAAACTATGAATCGAAAGCGAAAACGAAAAATGCAATACCTTGGGTTGCCTCCCAAGAAGCGCTTTGTTTAAGGTCCGTAGCTAGACCAAATTGGCACTTATTCGAGTGTGGTGGGCGCGAACTCTTCAGCTTGGAGTTCTGGCGTATACTTCTTGAGTCGTTGGCCGTTCACCTTAAAACTTCCGCTCGCTTCACCCCATACTTCAACTGCACCATGGGGGAAAATACGCTTAATTAGAAAAGGTCCCGTCCAACGAGATTTAAGCTTACCTGGAAAGAGACGAAGCCTTGAATTGAAGAGGAGAACTTGATCTCCCTCCTTGAAGTCCTTTGGAATGATATGCTTATCATGCCAACGCTTTGCTCTCTCCTTGTAGATCTTAGCGTTTTCATAAGCGTTCAAGCGGAGTTCATCCAGCTCATTAAGGTCTAGGAGACGCTTCTCTCCCGCTTCCTTCATGCTGAAATTCAGCCACCTGATAGCCCAAAACGCTTTGTGCTCCAACTCCACCGGCAAGTGACAAGACTTCCCATACACAAGGTTGTATGGTGTGGTTCCTATAGGAGTCTTGTACGCAGTCCGGTACGCCCATAATGCATCGTCAAGCTTCAAGGACCAATCCTTCCTAGTCCTTGAAACCGTCTTCTCTAGAATTCCTTTGATCTCCCTATTTGAGATCTCAACTTGTCCACTTGTTTGTGGATGATAAGGGGTAGCGACCTTGTGAGTAACCCCATACTTAGCTAGAAGAGCTTCAAAGCGACGGGCTATGAAGTGAGAACCTCCATCACTAATGATTGTCCTTGGCGTCCCAAATCGCGGGAAGATGGTCTTGTTGAAGAACTTAACCACCACCATAGCATCATTTGTGGGAGAGGCAATTGCTTCCACCCATCTAGAAACATAGTCTACCGCCAATAGTATGTATTGGTTTCCACAAGAAGATGGGAACGGTCCCATGAAATCAACTCCCCAAATGTCGAAAATCTCCACCTCTTGGATGTTGTTAAGGGGCATCTCATTCCTTCTAGAGATATTGCTTGTTCTTTGACAAGCATCGCAGCAAGAAAAAAAGGATTGCACATCTCTAAATAAAGTAGGCCAAAAGAATCCAGATTGCAATACCTTTGCGTTAGTCTTGTTCGAACTAGCGTGTCCTCCACAAGGTAGTGAATGACAATGGCGGATGACACTTTGCATCTCATCTTCCGGCACACATCGCCGAATGATGCCATCCGGACCTCTCTTAAAGAGGAGAGGCTCATTCCAATAGTATTCCTGGACGTCCTTAAAGAACTTCTTCCTTTGTGCGTAGGATAGTCCGGGTGGTATCTCCTGGCAAACCAAATAGTTAACAAAATCAGCAAACCATGGTTCGTTACCTTTGGAGATCACGTTGATGCACTCCTCTATGATGTGTAGGTGTTCGTCCGGAAAGGAGTCATCAATGGGTAAATGGTCGTCCTCTAGATGTGTTAGGCGACTCAAATGATCCGCAACAGAATTTTCTGAACCTTTCTTGTCGCGGATCTCAAGATCGAATTTTTGTAGGAGAAGAATCCATCTAATTAGCCTTGGCTTCGCATCTTTCTTTGCAAGGAGGTACCGGATCGCAGCATGATCCGTGTAGACAATCACCTTTACACCTACAAGATAAGAGCGAAACTTGTCAATAGCATAGACAATGGCTAAAAACTCTTTCTCGGTAGTGGCGTAGTTGAGCTGCGCTTCATCTAGCGTCTTGCTAGCATAGTATATGGCATGGGTTCGCCCTTCCTCTCGTTGTCCAAGAACAGCTCCAATAGCTACGTCACTAGCATCGCACATAACTTCAAAGGGAAGAGTCCAATCCGGAGGTTGGATAATAGATGCTGAAATTAGAGCTTGCCGAATTGTGTTAAACACATCCAAGCATTCATGCGAAAACTCAAAAACTGCATCCTTCATCAATAGATTAGTGAGCGGTTTTGATATCTTAGAAAAGTCCTTAATGAAACGTCTACAGAATCCAGCATGTCCTAAGAAACTTCTTATCCCTTTCACTGAAGTTGGGGAGAAGTTTCTCTATGGTCTCTATCTTAGCTTTGTCTACTTCTATCCCTCTACTAGAGACTAAGTGACCTAATACAATTCCTTCCTTAACCATAAATTGACACTTTTCCCAATTAAGAACTAGGTTAGTGTCTTCACATCTTTACAAAACAAGAGAAAGGTTAGAAAGGCAATCGTTAAAAGAGGAACCGTATACGGAGAAGTCGTCCATGAAGACTTCCATGATTTCCTCTATGTATTCGGAGAAGATGGCCATCATGCACCGTTGAAAGGTGGCTGGGGCATTGCAAAGCCCAAACGGCATTCTCCTATAAGCGAACGTACTCCAAGGGCACGTGAATGTGGTCTTCTCTTGATCATCCGGGTGTATCGGGATCTGAAAGAAACCACTATAACCGTCAAGGTAGCAAAAATGTGAATGTTGCGTTAACCTTTCAAGCATTTGATCAATGAATGGCAAGGGGAAGTGATCCTTCCGCGTTGCATTGTTGAGCTTGCGGTAGTCTATGCACATCCGCCATCCCGTCACGGTTCGGGTAGGAATGAGTTCGTTGTTCTTGTTGGTGATGACCGTCATTCCTCCCTTCTTTGGAACTACTTGAACTGGACTCACCCACTTACTATCGGAGATAGGATAGATGATACCTGCATCAAGAAGTTTAAGAATTTCCTTCTTGACAACCTCCTTCATGGTCGGATTCAACCGCCTTTGAGGTTGTCTTGAAGTTCTAAAGTCCTCCTCCATTAGTATCTTATGCATGCATAGGGAGGGTTTAATTCCTACTAAGTCCTCTATAGTGTACCCTATGGCTCTCCTATGTTTCCTAAGGACAATCATGAGCTGTTCATTTTCATCTATGCTTAGTTCGGAACTAATGATAACCGGAAAGGTAGAATTAGGTCCTAGAAAAGCGTACCTTAGATGAGTAGGAAGTGGTTTTAGTTCAATCGCTTTCGGAGCTTCCAACGATCCTTGAGGAGCATCCGATGTCTCCTTAGAAGTTTCTAAGGGTGTTGAGTGTGTTGGGGAAGAGTCAGAAGAAGTTGAAGAAGTGTCTCGATCACTCCTCTCCACGGCCAAAATTACGGGTGGGTCTTGTCCTCCACGGCCGTGGTTTATGGCGTGGAAGGGAAATACGGTTGTCACATCTTCTCCACGACCGTATAACTCCCTGGAGTGAGGCACGATTTTGGTTGTGAAATCCACGGACGTGGAATACAATGTGTGGCCGTGGATTCTCACGTTTTCAGCTTCATCGTGGAGTTTCTCAAACTCCTCTTCATGCATCTCTTCTTGTGCTTCTAAGGCTTCAATTGCCTCATTGCACTCTTCTTGTGCTTCTAAGGCTTCAATTGCCTCATTGCACTCTTCCTCTTCCCCTACATTAGTTAGACTCATAGTGATAACTTTTTGTAAAGGATCGTTAAAGAGAATCGCACTTACCTCCTCCCTAGATAGACCTTCTTCATCTTGGACATCGTAAATATCCTCATCGAAGATTGGATCCTTCACTAGAGTGGAAAGAACGAACTCTACTTTCTCTTCTCCTATATCAAAAGCGAGTCTCCCATTCTTGCAATCGACTATGCAGCCGGAAGTTGCAAGAAACGGTCTTCCGAGTATGATCGGAACCGGACTATCTGCAGGAATGTCAAGCACGACAAAATCAATGGGAACAAAGAATTTACCTAGCTTGACCGGGACGTCTTCTACAATACCGACGGGGCGAGTGATGGATCGATCCGCCATGTATAACGTCATCTTCACCGGTTTAGGGTCGCCTAAACCGATCTTCCTGCACAATGCAAGTGGTATGATGCTCACACTTGCTCCTAAGTCACATAAAGCGTCGTATGTGACATCTCCCACTCCAATGGGAATGCAAAATGACCCCGGATCCTTCAACTTTGGGGGCATCTTCTCCTTCATGGTCTTGATGAGATCCGAAGAATCCGAACTCATCTTGACCTCACCGAAGTCTTCTAGCTTCCTCTTGTTGGAGAGGAGCTCCTTCAAGAACTTGCCATAAGCCGGCATACCTACAATAGCATCAATGAAGGGTATATTAATATGCAGCTTACTCATGAGTTCTATGAACTTACCGAATTGTTTATCTAGGCGCGCTCGCGCTCTAGATTGAGGGAATGGTAGGGGAGGTTTGTAAGCTGGAGGAGGAACGTAGACATCTTCCTTCTCCTTCCCCTTCTCTTTGTCTTTCTCTACGGGGAGTTTAACAAATTTAGGCTGCGGATCGGTGGTAGTCACTCCGCTCCTAGTCGTAATTGCCATTACCCTTCCTTTAGGGTTGTCCTCCGTCTTTCCTGGAAGTTTCCCTTGATTCCTAGGAACTTCTTCCGCATGGTTGAACATTTGGTTTTCTAAAACCTTTTGAGCTTTATCAACCTTGGAAACTTGATCGTCAACCTTGATGATGCGGTTCTCCAACCCTTGAAGCTTTCCCAAAATCGTTTCCAATATGGGATCGGGCTTCTCCTTCCCCGAAGTGTTTACTCCATTTGATGTTTGCCCCTGGCTTTTCAAAGGAATAGAGGAAGAGGAAGGTGGAGTCAGTGAATTTGAATTGGAAGGATAAGAGTTACCGGAATTTTGTTGATTGGGGCGCCAATTGTTGTTACTTGAACCCCTATTGTTGTTCTAATTGTTGTTCCGGCCGTTATTATTGTTGTTGTTGCCATTCCAATTATTGCTCCGGTTATTGTTCCGGTTGTTGTTGTTGTTGCGGTTTGTGTTATCGCCGCCATTGTTATTGCCCAAATAACCAACATCCTTCCCTTGTTGCTTTGGGAAGTTGGTCTTGATAGCCTCCTTCAACTCTTTGATCTCATTGTTGAGGGAGAAAATTTGATTTTGAGCTTCATGTGTGAGCTTTGCTCCTTGCTCCACACGATTTCCCTCCACTTTCCGGTGGGAATACTTCTCTATGACTCTTGCTTGCTTCTCAATGAAGTCTCAAGCGTCATCTTCTCTCATGTCCATGAACGTTCCACATGAGAGGGATTGGAGGTTGAATTGCGTTCCCGCATCCAGCCCCTTGTAGTAAATCTCTAGCAAGGCAAGTTTGGATATGCCATGATGAGGGCAATCCAAGAGCAAATCCTGAAACCTTTCCCAAGATTGAAACAAACTTTCGTTAGGTTTCATGGAAAAAGCATTAATCTTACCTCTAAGTTCCGCCGTTTTGCAAGGCGGAAAGAATTTGGTGAGGAACTCCGCGGAAAGGTCTTCCCACGTATCTAGTTTCCCACTAGGAAGAGCTTGGTACCAAGACAACGCTTTCCCCTTCAAAGAGAAGAAGAAGGGCTTGAGCTTGTAGCTGTTGGTAGTAGCATTCTTCGGTCTCATTGTCTCCATCATAAACTCAAAGTTTTGTAAGTGTTGGTGTGGAGATTCAGCGCTTGTCCCGCCAAATTGGTTTTGGCGAACAAGAGTAATAACTTGAGGGTTGAAACTAAACCCTTGTACATCTTCAGCATCAAAATTCACGCCCAAGCGGCGTGGTTGTTGTGTTGGATCCATCCGCTGGCCAAGAGTTCTTGGCTCATCATCCACACGCTCGATCCTTGCGTTCCTGGGTGGAACACGGCGATTAGCAGCTCCTTGTGGATGAAAAGGATTCGCATTGATCGTGGAATCAATTTCTTCTAGCGGTGGCATGGAAGAGTCACTATCATCAACGGATGAATGACTTCTTCTTCTTCTAGATCTTGATGCCCTTCTTGAGGATTTCTTGCTTCCTTTATTCTTAAGGTCGCTTAACTCTATCCTCATTTGGAACATCGTATCCTGTAGATTGTTAACTTCAGATTGATGACGATCCATTTCATCCCGGCGGAGGTTCTCGTTCCATTGGAGTTGAGCTTCCTTCTCCGCCAACTCCGCTTGAAGATCACGTTCGTGTTCTTCAGCCATCTTCTTTTCCTTGCGCTTTTGCCTTAAAAGTTTTCTCTAGCTCTTGATCAAGAGGTAAGAGATCTTCGGTGTTCCTAGACCTGCGCATGCACTTGAAGTAATATCAAATAACGAGAGCAAGCTCCCAAGCTTGACAACCGGCTACCGAATTCGGCCGAAACCAAATCCCCGGCAACGGCGCCAATAACTTGTTCGCCCCTAAACGTGCGTGCAAATAAGTTTTAATTATAAAACTAGAATAAAAACAAGCGAACCCGCAGTGTACGGATTGGCGTAGATTAGCAAGTATTCCAGAGTATCAAACACAGGGATTTGGGTGGGAACAAATTCAATTGCAGATTATCAAGCGTGTAAGTATGAGAGTTTTTGCAAATATTGGGAAAACAACAATCCTAAATATCCAAGTATCCAGCTGTGGCAATCGATTCAAGATATACTTAATGATATAAAGACAGAGTTGAGATATGCAAAGGTATGCTGATGTAAGGTAATCGTACGGTGAAGTTCCAAAAACCTTATATGACTCACCTACAAGACACTCTCTATACAGGTTGTTGAGGCTTCAATATAGAAAGGTTCTAAAGACAAGAATTGATGTCAAATACCCAAACTTATAATCCAAGGATCAAGACTAACTTAACCGATTAAGGTTGTGATACTCAAAATCGAGGTAGAGGTTGTTGAGGCTTCACTACCACCTAGAAAAGACAAGTCTAAACTAAGTTAAAGCAAATCTTTAACTTTGGATTAAAGTAAAAGCAAGTTCGTAAACTTAAGGGAAATTACGGTTGGATCTTGAGATTTCACGGTCGTGGAACTCAAGAACAAACCGTGATTTAGGGTTCGTCAACGATTCTCTCAAACTCTCGGGGTCTAATCTATTTACGATCGATCTATCATCATCTAAGCCACAACTATCAACCCTTCACCTTAGAATTGTTAAGGGTTTTTAGCCAATAACAGTCATGTTGATGTCAATTCAAGAATTAAAGGATTGAAAGATGAAAACTTCCGAAAACTTTCAATAGAATCCAAACCAATCTCAAAGTCACAATCAAGAACGAATAATGTCACTAATTCCAGAATAGAACAAATAAACACAATCTTAGGTAAGAAGGAAGAACGGGATGTCAATCCGTCTTCTAAATCAAACCTAAACAAGAAGAGAAGTCTTCTTGCAAGAATCTTCCGTCAATCTGGGAAATCTAGAAAATCCCAACGATAATCTCCACCAAGTGCGAGATTAGGGCAAATCCAAGCTCGAACGTTGATCTCCAATGAGATCTCAAAATCCCTCTAAGCGAGGGTAAGCAATCGTCGAAACGGGGGTAAGCCTAAAGCGAGGTTAAGCGGCGCTATATGCGTAGATAAGCGGTTAAGCGGGGATGACGGAATTTCCCTTCGTCCGTCTTTTTATAGGGCAAGATAAAATATTAGCCCGGCCCAAATCTTCAAAAGATCGTGGCTTCGAAATGTGGCGAAAAAGATCGCCAAGATCACGGTCGTGGAAGATTCCACAACCGTAATTTAGAGCGTGGAAAGTGTCACGGTTTGATCCATGGATTCCACGACCGTAATAGTTACTGGAATGCATCACGCCTCTCTTGCAAGGATCCACGGCCGTGGAACTGAACGTGGTTTGTAGTACGGCCGTATTTTAGAGCGTGGTTTAGGGCAAGAACGTGATTCTTCCCTAGCCTCGTGCATTCCTCAAGTTGAACTCCATTTTGCTCCTAATAATGCCCTCAATCCATGGACATACTCAATCAACTCTTCTTTGCTAAATTCCGTTCGGAAATGGCATCCAATCACCTATAATCAACATAGAACTAGTGTAGACATCCATATCGACAATATAGGCAAACTAGCTCACTTATGCAACGATGCTCAATCAAAGACTATCAATATGAATCAAATAAGCTAAGAAAACGTGCCTAAAGTATCACAATGTTTCATGCTAACAGTAATTCCTGACAAACCAAATAGTTAACAAAATCAGCAAATCATGGTTCGTTAACTTTGGTGATCACGTCGATGCACTCTTCTATGATATGTAAATGCTCGTCCGGAAAGGAGTCATCTATGGGTAGATGGTCATCCTCTAGATGTGTTAGACGGCTCAAATGATCCGCAACAGAATTTTCTGAACCCTTCTTGTCGCGGATTTCTAGATCGAATTCTTGTAGGAAAGAATCCATCTAATTAGCCTTGGCTTCTCATCCTTCTTTGCAAGTAGATACCGGATCGCAGCATGATCCGTGTATACAATCACCTTTGCACCTACAAGATAAGAGCGAAATTTGTCAATTGCATATACAATTGTTAAGAATTCTTTTTCTGTAGTGGCGTAGTTGAGTTGCGCTTCATCTAGCGTCTTGCTAGCGTAGTAGATAGCATGGGTTCGTCCTTCCTTCTTTTGCCCAAGGACAGCTTCTATAGCTACGTCACTTGCGTCACACATAACCTCAAAGGGAAGACTCCAATCCGGAGGTTGAATAATCGGGGCTGAGATTAGAGTTTCCCGAATCATATTAAACGCATCTAAGCATTCCTGCGAGAAATCAAAAACTGCATCCTTCATCAATAGATTAGTAAGCGGTTTTGATATTTTAGAGAAATCCTTTATGAAACGTCTATAAAATCCAGCATGTCCTAGAAAACTCCTTATCCCTTTCACCGAAGTTGGAGGAGGAAGCTTTTCTATTGTCTCTATCTTAGCTTTATCCACCTCAATCCCTCTACTAGAGATTAAGTGTCCTAATACAATGCCCTCTTTCACCATAAATTGACACTTCTCCCAATTAAGAACTAGGTTAGTGTCTTCACACCTTTGTAACACAAGAGCAAGGTTAGAAAGACAATTGTCAAAAGAGGAACCATAAACGGAGAATTCATCCATAAAAACCTCCATGATTTCCTCTATATATTCCGGGAAGATGGCCATCATGCACCTTTTAAAGGTGGTTGGGGCATTGCAAAGCCCGAACGGGATCCTCCTATAGGCAAACGTACCCCATGGGCACGTGAACGTGGTCTTCTCTTGATCATCCGGGTGTATCGGGATCTGAAAGAAACCACTATAACCGTCAAGATAACAGAAATGTGAGTATTATGCTAACCTCGCAAGCATTTGGTCGATGAAGGGTAGTGGGAAGTGATCCTTCCTCGTTGCGTTGTTTAGCTTGCGGTAGTCTATACACATCCGCCATCCTGTTACGGTTCGTGTAGGAATGAGTTCATTGTTTTTGTTGGTGATGACCGTCATTCCTCCCTTCTTCGGAACCACTTGTACGGGACTCACCCACTTGCTATCGGAGATAGGGTAGATGATACCTGCATCGAGTAGTTTAAGAATTTCCTTCTTGACAACCTCCTTCATGGTCGGATTTAACCGCCTTTGAGGTTGTCGCAAAGTTCTAAAGTCCTCTTCCATTAAGATCTTATGCATGCATAGGGAAGGTTTGATTCCTACTAAATCCTCTATAGTATATCCTAAGGCTTTCCTATGTTTCTTAAGGACAACCATAAGCTTACTATGTTCATCAATACTCAAATCGGAACTAACAATTACCGGAAAGGTAGAATTAGATCCTAGAAATGCGTACCTTAGATGTGTAGGAAGTGGTTTCAATTCCATCACTGTAGGAGTCTCCAATGGCTCTTGAGGAGTATCCGATGGTACCTTAGAAGTGTCTAAGTAAGTAGAAGGTGTTGGAGAAGAATCAAGAGAAGTTGTGGAGGAAACACAATTTCCTTCAGATTCACCCAAAATTACGGCACCCCTGCCTTCTCCACGGCCGTGATTTTGGGCGTGGAAAGTAGTTACGGTGCCTCTGTTTTCTCCACGACCGTGGTTTTGGCCGTGTAACTTACTGGAATGCTCCACGCTTGTGTTGGTGAATTCCACGGCCGTGGAATAGGCTGTCTGACCGTGGATCCGTACGTTTTCTGACTCATCGTGGAGTTTCTCGAACTCTTCTTCATACACTTCTTTTTGTTTCTCTAAGGCTTCAATTGCCTCATTGCACTCCTCTTCTTCCCCTATATCCATAATGCTCATAGAAAGAACTTTTTGCAAGGGATCTTTGAAGAGAATAGAACTTACCTCCTCTCTAGATAGCTCTTCGTCATGGATATTAAATATATCCTCATCGAAGGCTGGTTCCTTCACTAAAGTGGAAAGGACGAACTCTACCTTCTCTTCTCCTATGTCAAAGGCGAGTCTAGCATTCTTGCAATCGACTATACAGCCGGATGTTGCAAGAAATGGTCTTCCGAGAATGATCGGGACCGGACTATCTGCAGGAATGTCAAGCACAACAAAGTCTATAGAAACATAGAACTTACCAAGCTTGACCGGAGCGTCTTCAACTATACCGACGGGACGAGTTATGGATCGATCCGCCATGTACAACGTCATCTTTACCGGTTTAGGATCGCCTAAACCGATCTTCCTGCATAAGGCAAGCGGAATGATGCTCACGCTTGCTCCTAAATCACATAATGCATCATATGTGACATCTCCCACTCCTATGGGAATACAAAATGACCCCGGATCTTTCAGCTTAGGGGGCATCTTCTCCTTCATTGTCTTGATGAGATCCGATGAATCCGAACTCATCTTAACCTCTCCAAAATCCTCTAGTTTCCTTTTGTTAGAGAGGATCTCCTTTAGGAACTTTCCATAAGCTGGCATACCTACAATTGCATCAATGAAAGGTATATTAATATGCAGTTTGCTCATGAGTTCAATAAACTTACCGAATTGTTTGTCTAGACGCGCTCTTGCTCTAGATTACGGGAATGGTAGGGGAAGTTTGTAAGCTGGAGGAGGAACGTAGACATCTTTCTTCTCCTTCCCCTTTTCTTTCTCCTTCTCAACGGGGACTTCTACGAACTTAGGCTGCGGGTCGGTAGTTGTTACTCCGCTCCTAGTTGTGATTGTCATCACCCTTCCTTTTGGGTTGTCCTCCGTCTTTCCTGGAAGTTTCCCTTGATTCCTAAGAACTTCCTCCGCATGACTAAACATTTGGTTTTCTAAAACCTTTTGGGCTTTATCAACCTTGTTATGTGATCATCAACCTTGATGATGCGAGTCTCCAATCCTTGAAGCTTGCCCTAAATTGTTTCCAACATGGGATCGGGCTTCTCTTTCCCCGAAATACTTCCACCATTAGATGTTTGCCCCTGGCTTTTCAAAGGAGTGGAAGAAGAGGAAGGTGGAGTTAGTAAATTTCCTGAATTGGAATAAGAATTACCGGAATTTTGTTGGTTGGGACGCCAATTGTTGTTGGTTGAACCCCTATTGTTGTTCCAATTGTTGTTCCGGTTGTTGTTCCGGTTGTTGCGGTTTGTATTCTCATTCCCGTTGTGGTTATTGTTGTTGCCCAAATAACCTACATCTTGTTCCTTTTGCTTTGGAAAGTTGGTTTTGATGGCTTCCTTCAACTCTTTAATCTCCGTATTGAGAGAAAAGATTTGAGTTTGAGCTGCTTGTGATAGTTTTGCTCCTTGTTCCACATGATTCGCCTCTACTTTCCGGTGAGAATACTTCTCAATGACTCGCGCTTGCTTCTCAATAAAGTCTCAAGCGTCATCTTCCCTCATGTCCATGAATGTACCACATGAAAGGGATTGGAGCTTGAATTGTGTCTCCACATCCAGCCCCTTATAGTATATCTCCAATAGCGCCAATTTGGATATGCCATGATGTGGGCAATCCAATAGCAAATCCTGAAATCTTTCCCAAGATTGAAACAAACTTTCGTTAGATCTCATAGAAAATGCATTAATCTTACCTCTCAACTCCGCCGTCTTGGATGGCGGAAAGAACTTAGTGAGGAATTCCAAAGAAAAGTCTTCCCATGTGTCGAGTTTCCCACTTGGAAGAGCTTGATACCAAGACAATGCTTTCCCTTTTAAGGAGAAAAAGAAAGGCTTGAGTTTATAGTTGTTGGTAGTTGCATTCTTTGGCTTCATTGTCTCCATCATGATCTCAAAATTTTGTAGATGTTGATGTGGAGATTCAGCGCTTGTTCCCCCAAATTGATTTTGGCGGACAATGGTAATAACTTGCGGGTTGAAGCTAAACCCTTGTGCATCATCAGCATCAAAGTTCACACCCAAACGGCGTGGTTGCTGCGTTGGATCCATCCTTTGGCCAAGAGTTCTTGGCTCCTCGTCCACACGATCGACTCTCGCACCTCCAGCTGGGGCACGACAATTGGCGGCTGCCCGTGGAAAAAATGGATTCACATTGATCGTTGGATCAATGTCCTCTAGTGGTGGCATGGAAGAGTCGCTATCATTATTGGATGAGTTGGTTCTAACCGATCTTCCCGGTCTCCTTCTTCTCTTTTTCTTCTTGAGGTCGTTTATTTCCAGCCTCATTTGGAACATCATGTCCGTTAGATCATCAACCTTCGTTTGATGACGTTCCGATTCTTCCTTGCGAGTTTTCTCGCTCCATCAAAATTGAGCTTCGGATTCCGCTAACTCCGTTTCGTAATCACATTCTCTTTCTTCAGCCATCTTTCTTTCCTTGAGCTTTCTCCTCAAAGTCCTCTCAAGCTCTTGATCGAGAGGTAAGAGGTTTTCGTTGTTCCTAGACCTGCGCATACACTCGAAAAGATATCAAATAACAAGGGAAGAGCTCCCAAGCTTGACAACCGATAACCGAATTCGGCCTAGACCAAATCCCCGGTAACGGCGCCAAAAACTTGTTCGCCACTTAGCGTGCGTGCAAATAAGTCTTAAATTTATAAAACTAGAAATCAAGCAAGCGAACCCGCAGTGTACGGATCGACGTAGTTAAGCAAGAATTCCAGAGTATCGAACACAGGGATTTGGGGGGTTAAATCCAGTTATAGAATTGTCAAGCAAGTAAATGTATGAGATTTGTAAATATTGGGAAAACAACAATCCTAAAGATCCAGGAATCCAGTCATGGCAATCGATTCAAGATATACTAAAGATATAAGGACAGAGTTAAGAGTTGCAAAGGTATACTAAGGTAAAGCAATGTACGGTGAACTTCCAAGGCTTTATATGACTTATCTAAAGACGCTCTCTATAAAGGTTGTTGAGGCTTCAGTATAGAAAGGATCTAAAGACAAGAATTAATATCAAATACCCAAACTTGTAACCCAAGGATCAAGACTAACTAAACCAATTAAGGTTGTGACACTCGAAATCGAAGTAGAGGTTGTTGAGGCTTCACTACCACCTAGAAAAGGCAAGCCAAGACTAAGTTAAAGCAAATCTTTAACTTTGGATTAAAGTAAAAGCAAGGTTCGTAAACTAGGGAAAATTACGGGTGGATCTTGAGATTCCACGGCCGTGGAACTCAAGAACACACCGTGATTCTGGCTGTCGACAATCTCTCTAACTCTCAGGGTCCAATCTGTTTACGATCGATCTATCATCATCTAAGCCACAACTATCAACCCTTTACCTTAGAATTGCTAAAGGGTTTTAGCCAACAACAGTCATTGTGATATCAAATTCAAGATTTAAAAGAATGAAAGATGAAAACCTTCGAAAACCTTCAATAAACTTCAAATCAATCTCAAATCCACAAACAAGGTAATGATGTATATCAGATTCGGAATAACACAAACCAATCACAATCCTTGATAAGAACGAAGAGCGGGATGTCAATCCGTCTTCTAATTCAAACCTAAGGACAAAGCGTAACTTCCAAATCTCCAAGTCTTCGCAAATCTCCGTTGTGAAATAGCAATCTCCACACGTCCAACTGGAACCCTAGGCACGTGCAAGTAAGCGTAAGCGAAGGTGACGGATTCTCCTTCCTTCGGTCCTTTTATAGGGAAAGATAGAATAAGTGTCCAGCCCATTGTGTAAAAGATCGTGGCTTTAATTAGTACGTCAAAAGATCGCCTAAATCACGGTCATAGAGGGTTCCACGCCCGTGGTTTAGAGCGTGGATTCCATCACGGTTCTTCACAACTTCCACGACCGTAATTTATACCTTGTAACTCTTTGGAATGCTCCATGCTCATGTTGCCAAGTTCCACGGCCGTGGTTTAGAGCGTGGACTTCATTACGGCCGTATTTTAGAACGTGGAAGCATAGGTTGCTCGTAATTCCCTTTGTTTCGTGCCATTCTTCATCCTAGCATCTTCCTTAGCTTCTTTGTAGTGTCCTCAATCCTTGGATATGCTCAATCCATCTCCATTCTCTCTTAATTCGTTCGGTTTTAGCTCTTATTCGCCTACAATCAACACAAAGCTTATGTAGACCTCTATATCGACAATATAGATAAACTAGCTCACAATTGCTTCAAAGTTTTATCAATGAACACTAATATGGATGAAATACACTTAGAAAACGTGCCTAAAATATCACAATATTTCATGCTAACACCCACTCTTCTGGATCTCTCGGCCGCATTCCTAACCTGCAAGGCAATCTATAGCAATCGGTATAAAACCGTTAGCTAATTCGAGGCATTAGAATCAAGGTGAAAGACACAAACACAAGTCAATCATCAAAAACACCCAATACACTCTAAAGCACACAAGTCCGCTTTATTATCTTATGATTATTAAGTCATATCCCGTTCTAATTCAACTTAGATTGTGACACGAGAGTCACCGAAACTCGCCTCGGTCCTCACTTACCGGCATGGAATGGTAGTGATGCATCCGATCGTCTACCAGCACGAGATAGTCGCCAAGAACCTCCTAGCTCTCACGGGAGCTAGACAAGTTGTCACCGCCAGTTATCATATACTTGGGCCAAATAATATATAAAGGTCGGTAATCCTATTTCTGATTTAATTTTTATAACATAAACGATAAACACACACCACCCAACACACATAGATACTTATACAAGGAATACAGGCTAAGTAAGTCCGGAGACTTACCTCGTCCCAAACGCTAACTCACGCAACACTCTCGCTTCCCTTGGGAAGAAGTCTACACCTGCTCACAACAAGATATCTATATCAACAACTCGCTCAACTTAAGAAGTCTTAGACTTATACACAAATGATCTACGCAAGATCATTTGATTCTCATTCTAGGACCGCATCCTACTCACATCACACTCAACAGAAGCTATAAGTCCTTAGACTTCTAGACTTTATGATCTCGCAAGATCATAACCCGACACATACTAGGATAAACATGCCTAGCCTAAAAAAACTCAATGGTAAAAACACCATGCTAGGATAAGCATATCCTAACCCGTAATCTCAACGACCATATAACCACAACCGCAAGCCTTAAATACTCACAAGATCAACCAAACACTCAATGTCTTACAACAGTAGACAATCCTCAAAACTCACCTAAGGTCCAAACCACTACTTGGTATTCACTCTAAGTTATGCTATATCCAACCTAGCATGATACGACTAAACATAACTAGATCGAGGAAGAAGATACTCACACGATGCCAAAACGGCGGAAGACGATCGACAAATGTCGAAAAAGGATTTGTTGGCCTTTATCGGAGCGTTTCAAAACCTTGACCAAAACTAAACCAATTTAGTTGATACGCTAAATATGATTGTAAAATATAAAGTATAAAATGCTAAGGAAAAAACTCCTTTTCAAAAGCCAACGTTAAAATCCCGCAATTACTCTTCCGGGGTCTAAAGTACAATACTAGAAAATTGGTCATAAAACCTTGATTAAAACCTTGAGCCGTAAACCGAAATTAATCCAACAAAGGCACAATATATATATATATATATATATATATATATATATATATATATATATATATATATATATGTGTGTGTGGTATATATAAATAAGAATATAATTCGAAGAAAAGCCCAAGTTTGAAAACCGTAAATACGTTTTCCGGGCACAATATACAACTCTAGAAACTTGGGCCATTTTCAGAAAATAAAACTTTGGGCCAAAACTGTAATTAACTCCAGCAGGGGTATAATGTGCAATTTCAAAAACTTGGGTCTTTTCTAGTAAATATGAAGTTTGGCCAAAATCTGAAATTAACTCAATAAGGTCCGGAAAATAAATATCGCATACGCGTTTAAAAACTGGGACGTTACGCCATTACCGTACCAGTATGCCTTTTGGAGGACGCTAGGCAAAAATCCCCAACCAAAAATAACTGGAAGATCCAACTTGTTACTTTACCGAGCATTAGCATCAGAATCTCTAAGCTTGCAACGTTGCCCTAATTTGGGTTCTCCGTTACCCGACATAGCCATCAAGGCTCCTTCGGGTGAGCTTAGAAACTCTTGACTCATCTCTTACTCGCGACGACATATCTTCCGTCTCATGCCATGCATCCTTTATATATATTCTCATTTGCGTGAAGCAACAATGGAAGCCTCACCTTCCTCTTGATCCTCTAGTTCTTCCAACCTTGATCACACCTTAAAGGTTCTAATCCGTTTCATTCCTACACATGTCAATCCCATGGCCTAAGAAGGTCGCATAGGTCATTACGGTCACTTCCTAGGAGGTCTTTCTAACACCCCGAATTCTCAGAACTCGGGAAGTTACTAGTTAGGACCTCACAATGGGTCCCGACCTCAATTTGACAACAATTTTACTAGGATCTTGCAACAAGACACAAATAAAAAAAATTGAAATTCATAAAACAGTATTTTAAAGAGATGAATGCAACACAACATCTAACAGTCCACGGTACTTAATAAACATAAAAGTCTATCTGTCTTCATACGATAAAAGAAACAATAAAGCAAACACCCAACCCCACTCTAAGAGTACGGAGACCCGGCTGACCACTACTTCCGGATCACTCAGATGTTGCTCTAACCTGCGGTAAATCTAAATAACACAACACAACAACCGTTAGCTAGCTATCTAAACATTCGATAAATGAAAATAGCACAGACACACACAATAGCAAAACTAAACACATATCATGCTTTCAAACAATTCATTTATTATCTTTGCTTAGGTCATTCACTCTTACTAATGATACTTATTTTGTGACACGAGGGATTCCCAAACCTCGCCTCCGTCCCCATGTAACCATAAGGAATGGATCCGATGCATCTCACCTCGTACCTGTATGGTCTGGGTATAAAGAACCTCCCAATCTCCTGTCAAAGCTAGGCAGTGATGTCATAGCCCGTTATACATACACTTTGGCTCTCAATAATAATAATAATAATAATGTCGTCCTAGGCATGTTACAATTATCAAACACTCAACACACACCACTATCATCATTCAGCTAACATCTAGAAACCGGCTAAATAAGTCGCAAGGACTTACCTGAATCAAATCACAACTCTCTAAAATCTCAACTCGGTCTGCAACCGTGGGAACTCAATCGCCTGTCAAACAAGGCACGTGGATCAAAATCACATCCCATACTCTTAGAAGTTATAAACTTCTAAGATGTACAATCTCATGAAGAGAAATTACGAAAAAGGCCCTCTTAAGGTAAAATGACTATTTGCCCCTGATCCCGGAACTCCGAAATAATCTATAACCTAGTTCCAAATTCTCTTTTGGGGCCTAATTTCATACTCTAGTTCTCGAAAGATAGTTTGCTAAAGATTTACAGAAGTTAACCAAAATTCTAGATATTCATACAAGTCGCTAAGGTCCGACTTTGTCCTAAGATAAGAGGCTCAAAGAAAGATATAAAAATTTTGAAATAAATCTCTAGGTCCTCTATTATGTGTATACTAAACATAGGGGCAAAGATCTTTCAAAAATACTCCACTGTAATTCCTACATAAATCTCTAAAGTTGGAGTAAAGCTAAAATTTCTATACTTAGCCAAACTTTTCCTCTACTGTAAAAACAACCCAACTACTCTACTTTGAGTCATTATAAATTCTAATCCGACCGGTAATTCGTTCCCAAATTTTAACACAATAAACTACATATATCTGTCTACAACATATCAAAAATTCAACGGTGGATGTTCGTTCTAAGGTGTCCAAAGACAGGTTTAAAGTTAGCCATTTCAGCCCCCAAAACTGAAATCTTCCTAGGATGAATAAGGTCCTAGGTTTGAGTCTCTCTGTCAGTAGCCTCTCACACTTACCATGATCTGAAGGTCCCAAGTTCGAATCCCTCTCTACTGAACTCCTTAGTCCTTCTAGATCCAACCTACACTACTTTCCCAACTTACATTTGTTCAGCACATTCTAGCCTACACAACTCTCATTCAACACTCAAACAAAAAAGATAACTCCCCTATACAGTGCAAGAAATTCAGAATAGAGTGTTGTCTACTCACCTGTAACACCCCGAATTCTCAGAACTCGGGACGCTACTGGTTAGGACCTCACAATGGGCGACCTCAGTTTGACAACAATCTTACTAGGATCTTGCAACAAGACACAATACGAAAAACTGAAATTCATAAAAATAGTATTTTTCAAAGGGATGAATGCAACAACGTCTAACAGCCTATAATACTTAAACAACGAAACAGACTATCTTAACAAGATGAAAGAACAACAAAGGAAACATCCCAACCCCACTCTAAGAAGTACGGAGACCCAGCTGACCACTACTTCTGGATCACTCAGCTGCTGCTCTAACCTGCAGTGAATCTAAAAACACAACAAAACAACCATTAGCTAGCTATCTAAACATTAGAAGAATAATAATAGCACACACACACATTGCAAAAGTAAACACTCAACATGCTTTCAAACAATCCATTTATTATCTTTAATTAGGTCATTCACTCTTACTAATGATACTTATTTTATGACACAAGGGATTCCCAAACCTCGCCTCCGTCCCCGTGTAACCATCAGGAATGGATCCGATGCATCTCACCTTGTACCTGCCTGGTCTGGGTATAGAGAACCTCCCAGTCTCGTGTCAGAGCTGGGCAGTGATGTCACGGCCCGTTATAATACACTTGGGCCTTAAACCATAATAACAACAATCGTCCTAACAAGTTATTATTATAACACACCTTGCACACACACCACTATTATCACCCAACTAACATCCAGAAACTAGCTAAGTAAGTCGCAAAGACTTACCTAAGTCAAGTCACACTCTAACAAGTCTCAACTCGGTCCGTACTCGTGGTAACTCCAACGCCTGTCAATTAAGGCATGGGAATCAAAATCACATCCCATACTCTTAGAAGTTATAAACTTCTAAGAGGTTCGATCTCATGAGAAGAATTACGAAAATACAACTCTCTTAAGGTAAAAGATTATCTTACCCCTGATCCCGGAACTCTCAAAAGTCTAACATTAAATTCTCATATTTTCTTTTAGAACTTATTCCCCTAAACTATTTCTCGAGGATGATTATTAGGGGTTATAAAGTTAGATCCCAAACAAACTCGTCAAAGAGGACAAAATCACTCCTTTCCCGGTTACTACTCTACTCTTATACATATATGTATACTTACATATATAAATACGTCACCCTTACCCATCTATATATATACTTATGTATATACTCTACACTTATTCAGATATATATATATATATATATATATATATATATATATATATATATATATATATATATATATATATATTTATCTCTTCCATCCCTTCATTTATATATACAAGTTTAAATACACTGCACTGATGCATGGATATATACTTATATCTCTCATTTTATACATCTACTTATACATATATAGATATTTATATTTTTTAGAAGGTCATGTACCCACTAGACCACACTTAGCACTAAAACGCCACCTACCCTACTCCCTCTTTACTGTCAAAACGAAACTGCAATCTATGTACTACTACGAATACTCAAAGACCGAAAAACAACATGGGAGGCCCACCGGTACTACGGCTGGACAGCAGTTCCTAACTCGTACCACATTTGGAGGAGGTAAGGCTCGGTTCAGGGCGGGGACTGCAGCGGGGAAGCAGACACGCTGCTGATGGCGTCGACCGGCACCACGAATCTTCGGTCGCTGCTCAATTCGGTTACACGCTGCAATGGTTGGAAGGCCCGGCTCAGCTTCGTTTCACTGCCAGCATTCCGATTAGGTCAAGAAGCGATAGAACAGCGTAGACATGGAAAGGGAGGGGTTCGGTTTACCTGGCTTACGAATCACCGGGTCGCACACTAGGATGAGGTGAGTAGTCGTACGAGAAGGCGACAGAAGTTTGCTTCGGTGCTGATTCCGGTGGGGTCGCAGACGGCTGCGGTCCTCTTGTGGTCACCGACGAAGGCGCGACTTCGTCTCCGGTAGTGAGTCCGAAGGGGCGGCGGTGGCGGCTAACGAGCAGGGGCAAAGGTACAACTTCTCCTGGTGTGGGTCGGTTGCTGCAGATGGGAAAGTTGACGATAGATTAGGGTAGCTATTAGATTAGTAGAGAAATTAGGTTTAGCTTAAGTGTGATTAGGAAACTGCTTAAGGTTTAGGTTAGTTGGATTTGAGATGAGTGTTGGGCCGGCTGAATAAGTATAGGCAAGAACTTTGGGCCGGGTCTTCTCATCTAACTAGTATGAAATGATAACTAGATCATTCTTCGCACGGATCCGCTCTTCGGTTTTATTTTAAAAGTACGGAATTATTTATGGTTACCAAATTTATCATTTTATGTGAATCAAGAACACATATGTTAACTCCACCTTGATCATTAAGACATTACTTATGGTTGATGAAAGCCAAAACCTTGGTTTCCAGGTTTTGGTAAGATCTTACAAGTGTTGGTAAAATCTTTACAGTGTCTGGTAAGGCCTTACCATATTACAGAAAACCTTGGTTTCCAGGTTTCAGTAAGGCCTTACATAAACTGATAAGACCTTACCAAAACTAGACAAGAACTACAATTACGTTGCGTACGTACGTCCAAGTGGCTTTTCCTTCTTGTTGAGTTAATTAAGGGATTTATTTTTAACAAATCTTTGATTTGTTTTAAATAAATCTTCTTGAGATAAAAATGGAAGATTTCCTTCAACTCAACAAAACCGTGCTTGACTTTGACTGCTTGACTTCAACAAACAAAATCTCAACAACCCAAGATCTCAACAACCCAAGATCTCCTAGGATCACGAAGGCAAGATCTTTTCTCAACGTTAAAGAATGCTGATACGCTTGCCTATTTAAAGAGACAAAGAACATAAGACAAAACACACGTTCATTGCCTACTTCGAAAACACGAGTGATAAATTCTACTTATCTCACAAAGTGCCGATCTCACATTCGAAGCTTCATCATTATACTACCCTGAAGAGTGTGAGATCTTTTTCGAGCTGATAGTACAATTCAACTAGGATCATACAAACCGTTATCATTTCTAGACACGTTGGATACGAGTGTTGTATCTGGAGTACTTTAGTTTTTCTTTTCGAGTGAGTGAGTTGCTAGATAGGAAGTGTAAGACTTCTGAGTTCAGAAGAGGGAAGGTCTTCTGAAGATTGTATCTGGAACTCATCAAGAAGAAGGAAAATAAAGCTACTTGAATCCTAGGGTTCAATCAATCCTAGGCGGGGACTAGGTCGTGTTGGTGACCGAACCTCGTTAACATATCATGTGTCCTTTACTGCTCTTTACATTCCTGGTTTGTCTAATCTTTTACATTTAATATCAATCTTATAGTGACGTGTAAGATCTTATTTTTACTAATAAGACTTTATCTTATTTGATAAGGTCTTATCTATTTCAATAAGGTCTTACCTATCCTAAAGATTGTGAAAAGATTCCATACTCTATTCATCCCCCCTTCTAGAGTATTGGATAAACTATTTTATCTGCCTATTCCGCATTTCAACATAAAATGATAAAAATTAAATATCGTTTTATTTATTTAAAAGAATAAAAAAATGGCGGATCGGAATCCGGTTGAATTCGGTATTCAGCGGAGTTTAAAATTATTTTTTTTCCGGGTATTACATCACCCACAGCACAAGATGTCACAGCTCACAGATGGTCACCCAAGAGGAAGACCCGGCGTTGGCTTCCGACTGTCACGGACGGCTGCACCGGAGAAAGGAAGGGTTACAGCTTTAAACACAAGAAGGGAGGTTGACAGCAGGGTCGTAACTTACTGGAGGCGCCGTTTGCAGCAGGCTGAGCAACCGTCCCACTCCGGTCTCGTTCCCTTTGGAGGAGGACAGTCGCTTGGAGCGCAGAGGTGAGGGTTCAGCGTCGTAAGCAGAAGGTGGAGGTGCAGTCCCGGGTGATTGCTGGTTGCAGAAAGTTGGGTGCGTGATCTCCCTGGGTTCCCGGTGAAGGCGGAGTGGCGTCCTCGGCTAGTCTCCGGCGCGATGGTGATGGCGGATGAGAAGGCACGTGGTGGCGATGGTGTCGGTTTTTCTAGAAGCGTGAGGGAGTTGTTGCGGTAGAGGAGGAGGGTTACGATTATCACGTAGCAGCAATTAGATTAGGAATTTAGGTTTAGGTTAGTTAAACATGGACTAGGGTAAGAGTTATGGGTTGGGCCGAAAATTGTATCTACTGGGCCTAATCCGATGGGCCTGCTCATCTAGTTAGGTGATGGCTATTAAATGAGTCATTAAATTATACGGAACTACTCTTTGGGTTTTAATCATACGGAATTGTTATTCGGTTTACATATTTATCATTTTATGTGAATTAAGTTACATAAAATGATAGAATTTTGATAAAATTGTGGCAATGTATAACACTCTCTAGAATGAGGAAAGGTTGTCCGATCGGAATCCGGCTTACCCGGTATTAAACGGAAATAAATTTTCCGAAAATTACAGTCTTGTTATAAGTACTTGCTTCGAACTCATGCAATGTTACTTGGTTGTGACATATGCGCTTCCGTCAATATACCTCCTTACTACCGACATTGAACGACCGGAAATACTCCAAGTTCTTGTTACCGATTCTCTATATTCCCATAGTTTTGTTTACTCTTCCCATTTACGCTCATCAATAGACGACCCGCACATGTGCGTTCTTGGTTGTCACCGGTCAGCTTGTAGCAGACCTTCTTCAAGGTCAACGACCTACCTTATAGGCTTAACCGTTCTTCCATGATGCTTCGTAAATTCATCTTCTCAAATATGCTACCTTTAGTTATCGTCCACTCGTGTTTCTCTCGATTGATGACTTACATTTTTGATAAAAGCTCCTTGTTGCGTCTCTCGTCTTCCGAAACCATCATCTATATGCACTTCCTTTTTCTTCATGTCGCTTAACCTTCTCATTATAACAAAAAACAGTTCACCCTCTTAAAGACATTCGATTATGTGAACCTTCACTACGTGATTCTTCGCGTAACCTCATATGCCCGAACAAAGTCACCCACTTGGGATCTCGTAAAATCGACTTCACCTTCTAGTCCCTTTGTCGGCTTAACTTATGTACCTCTTAGATCTTCGTAATTGTTCCATCTGCACCTTCCGTCTAGACTCTCGTGCTTAGGAGCGCCCAGAGAAACTTACGTCTTAATGACATGAATTATGTACCATTATATTCATGCATATTGTAGAAGATTGTCTCAGTTTGCCTTGCATTTAGAGAGATTTTTTGTGCCTTTTATGTTCTATTCAACCATTTGTCGGAAATAGAGGTCTACACGAGTTTTTGATGAATTATAGGTAAATGGAGTGGAATTGAAAGCAAAAGTGGAGCAAGGAGCATCCAAAGACGTTAGGGAAGCTAAAGAAGTCTTAGAGGGATCACAAAGATCTAAGGAGTTGCAAAGGAGAAGCATAGAAGACGAGCCAAAAGAAGAGTACTTTTTGTTGAAGAAAATCGTGCCATTATACATATAAATCGGACGATTTTCTTCTTTAGAAATCGAACGGTTTTATGTATAAATCGACTAGGCCGATTTCCTTCGTTTTTCGGCCAAATGACAAGACGACACAAAGCCCAATTCTTTTGGGCTAGAGGAGAGTTTTGCCAAACGTACCATTAGCAAGAAACTATAGGTTGGAACCCTACGAACGAAAACGGGAGCTTCGCAGCGGGAAATCTTTACACGTTTGAGAGATTGAAGATTCTTGGAGAAGGATTGAAGGACTTTAGCCGGAAAGTCAATCTTGATCATTGTTTGTGAGATTTCTTTGTCCATTGAAGTTATTGTGGTTTTTGAACACGAATTTGAGTTATTTAAGAGATACATTGATCAGTTTCGAGAATTGTTTACAGATTTGAAGGTTATTGAGTTTTTATTTAAGATTCGGGTTTATTTGCGATATTTCACTCAATCTTTAATTTGATTCGATTTTGAAAATGGTTGGCTAAAACCATTGTGATTCTGGGAAGAATAGTTGATGATTAAGGCTTAGATGATGATAGACTGAACTCATTTACACATTAGGACCCTGAGAGTTTAGATTTTAGTTTTGCGATAACAGGAAAATCGGGGTGTTCTTGAGTAAATCGGCCGATTTAATGATGAACAGCCCGATTTATTCTTCTGACGAACTTTAATTGAATTAATCTTTAACCAAAACTAATCCTTGCCTAAATCCCAACCTTGGTTAACCTTTTTAACCTCTAATTGAGTGTGTGAAGAGACTTCAAACTTGATTCTACATTTAATAGATTAAGATTACAAGATTTGGGTAATAGAGAGACTCAACATCCTTTATTAAGATTCTAAGTGTGTTTTCTATTCCTTACTTCGGAGAGTCATATCCTGGAGTTTTAGATAGTTAGTTTGAACATAATTCTTGTCTTTAGATCTTTCTATATTGCAGCCTCAACAACCCTTATAGAGAGAACTTTTGGACTAGATAAATAGGTTTCGGAACTTCACCGTACGATACCTACCTTTGAACACATAATCTTGGCAATATAAACTCTGTCCTTATATCTATAGAAGTGTCTTGAATCGAAAGCCGAAGTCGGATACTTGAATCCTTGGAATCATTTTACCCTTATTTGATCACAAAAGCTTTTTGCATTTTCGCTAGATAATTGAAATTGAATTTACTCTCACCAAATCCCTGAGTTCGACTCTGGAATTCTTACCTCACTACAACCGATCCGTACACTGCGGGTTCGCTTTGCTTTGAGTTCTAGATATAAATTTAAGACTTTGACGCACACACCTTTTGAGCGAACACGTCTCAATTGGAACGTCAATATTATCCTCGAGTGAAACTGCACTCATCTTCATTCGCTTCGCGTCTTCAATTTATCAGCGCGACACTTGGAAGAACCTTAAGTTCATTGTCTCTTGTTGCTTTATTGATGCTCCATCCTTGCTTCCTCGGAATCACTTGATAGCATGAATTATAGTCTATATTTTGGGGTTTGTTTGGACGTTTTATCTTTCACAATCTGCATGTTTGTATGTGCATTATGTGATTTTACTACCATTTCATCTACCTTTGCGAGAATCGAGGTCTACACCTAGTTTTGTTGTAATTGCAGGTAATTTGGTACGTTTTGCATCAAAGAGGAGCGAAAGGAGTCATGAGTCAATTAGGAGCTACATCCAGGGAGCATAGCCATGGATTAAAGATTTACTTTGGAGCAGATTCGAGAGATTTCACATTCTGTTGTGACTCACCTCGGTTGACCAGAAATTCACCTCGACCGAGGCAATCCAGAGACGCCGACTCGACCGAGGCGAACACCTAGGACGCGGCGAGAATATTTTATTCTTGGATGAGATCTTTTTAAATTTGGAAAGTGATCTTATATTTTTGGGCTTGGCTCCTGGAAGGAAGGAGATATGCAGAATCATATAATTTACCTATATTTATGGGAAAATATCTTTCTAAGATTTATTATCTTTGGGGGTTTATTTTCCTATAAAAAGGGTCGGATTTCCCATAATTCCGGCATCCGCTATCAGCGCAAGAGAGTCGTTTACGCAGCAGCAGCAGCATACTCCAATTTGGGAGTTTTGAAGAACCTTTTTGAAGGTTGAAGGAAGATTGAAGTTCATAGCTTTTATAGCTTTTTGGAGGGTTTTGTAAGATTGTCTTCAATTCCCTTACTTGTTGTCTTAACTTTTTGGATTATTATCCAAGGAACGCTTTGTTGTGATATTTGATTCAGTTATTGAAGTCTTTTCATTAAATTCTTCTTTGTTCAAATATTCACCTTCTTCCCATATATTTAATAATTTCATTATGATGATGAGTGGCTAATTTCCTTGTGTGATTCTAGGGTGATTAGCTGAAGGTTGTGGGAAAAACAATGATAGAATAATCTTAGATTCCAGTAGGATCCTGAAAGTTCGAGTCTTTAACCTCAACCCTAAGCATCTCGTTCGGTTGATGAACATCTCGGCCGGGGTGGAATTCTTCTGACCGAGGTGACTTATCCGAACCTAAACAGAAAGTTAAGTGTTAGAGTTTGCTAAATCCTATTCTTATTACACCTTCCTGGTTCAATGCAAGCTTAGGATGAGACTTACCCGGTAATTCCTTAGTTTGTTTACCAACGATCATAAGTGTAGGTAATAAAGGTTTATCCTTTATTGGGGTTTGAGTGTGCTTCCATCCCATCTTTGTGAGTTAGCCTGAGACTTACCCGGTAAAGGTTGATTCTATTCCCTTAGATGGTATGTTAGTTTGAGGTTATAGTTCTTTATCTTGATTCCTTGAGACTTACCCGGTAATAGGAGTTGCGGTTTAGGATTAGTGTGTAGTGAGACTTACCCGGTGATCTACTCCACTTTAGTAACACCTTCCCCACGCAAAAATCTCAGCTTTGTCCGCTTATCTATAGATCTTGAGTTGGAACCACAACTAGATGCTTTAATCCCTAGAATTGCATGTTTGCTTTATTGACTTCTTATTCATCTTTGATTGTGTTAATTGCTCTTGTGGTTAGTATTGACATAAGCATACCGTATTGACTTTGTTTCACCGAGTCCCTGTGATCGACCCCTGGAATTTTCTTGCTTTTACTACGATTGACCCGTACACTGCGGGTTCGCATCCTTGTTTTAAGCTTAAGTCTAGGGTTATAAATTTAAAGCTTGCACACACCGTTTGGAGCGAACAAGTTTTTGGCGCCGTTGCCGGGGACTTGGTCTAGACCGAGCCGGTACGGTTTGCTCTTGGGGCGCTTGCCCCGTTTCATCTAACCACTCTTTCTATGAGTTTTGTAGTTTTCAGGATTTCTGATGGCTATGTTTGATCCAGCCTGGATAGCAAGACAAAGTGCTAGGGCAGATCATTATGAATACTTGGAGGAGAAGTACTCCTTCTATTGGTTCAACAATGAATGGGAAAGAGAAGAGGCCATTCAACACGAACTTGCAATATGGGATGAACTTAATGTCCCTAAAAAGACTTATGAGCAACCTCTTGAAGATTCTCTCGAATCTAGGTTGGAGAAGTTAATGAAGAAGGTGACGGAGCTCAAGGAAAGCGCCCTATCCTATGCTAAGCCGGAAGAGGAGCATAAGGAAGTGTTGCACGTTTCGAGCATACCTCCAGTCAAACCAGAAGTTTCTCCTGAAGCTTTTGAGGGAGAAGATGTGGAAGATCTCGATCTGGCTGTTGAGACCTCGGTCGAGGTGGAAGTGACCTCGGTCGAGATGAAAGAAGAACCTGCCGAACCGGAAAAGGCAGATGCAAAAGACTTTGGCCAAATTACTGAGATTGTGGTCAAGGTGGAAGAAAGACCATCTGAACTGAGAGAGATTTCGTGTGTGGATTATCAACCCAGCATGAAACTTGTCTCAAACCTTGGAGAACTTTGCAAGGTACGTTCTCCTACTTCATTTGAATTCCCTATTAATATTTCTGAATTTTTCAGGAATGCACCGGAAAGTTGGAGGTCTCTTCCGAAAGAACCTCCTAAAATCAAGATGAAGTCTTCCTTGAAATTGTTGGAAGAAGAAGCTCCTTGGATTATAAGGAGTGGAGTTTGCAAACACTACACCGCTAAGTCGATGAAGTATCTCTTGTTCAAGTATGGGGTCCCTCGCATGCTCAGGACCCTGTACCATCCCCAAGCTATAGATGGGGAAGCTGCTATGATTCTCGAGAAACTATTTTCTCGATCAAGGAAAGGATGGGACGCAAGGCTAGATTATGTCCCATTGAAGTGCAGGAAGTCTAGAAGGATTCCGGTGAGAATCAAACCGTACAAGCTTGTACGTGGGAGATCTTACCATTTGCCGGTGAAATTAGGAACCGGAACCTTTTTGGAAGAATTTTATGATGGATGTGATGAGCACTCCATGGTGTTCAAGGTACATTGAGTAATTCTATGGAGAAGGGTCCAGCTAGCGACCTTAAACCAAGCGCTTCTTGGGAGGCAACCCAAGGTATTGCTTTCTTCTCCCTTTTCTAGTTTAGTTTAGATAGTTGCTTTGTTTTTGTTTTCCTCTAGACAACAACCAGGTATTCCAAAAGGAAGGATCACAGTTCAGGAGCTACACTAGAAGAACGAAGTTTCGAGAGTTTTCGAAAACGATTTTTGCGTTACTTATCTGGATATGATCTCAGTGAAGATCTTGTTTACTGACTGGTTTTAAATTCTTTATATGTTTGAAATGTTTTATGATATGATTAAGTTGCTAAATGCTTTGTTTGAAATTATTGGCATGTTTAATATTTTGTTTTTATCCAAATTATGTTGAATTTGAAGGTTGACACCGCAGCATAAGTTCTCTCACGTTCTTCTTGGAAAGACCAAGGCAATTCATTCTTCTTCTTCTTCTTCTTCTTGATCATGCTTAGCCCCTCATATACATTTTGCCTCCCTTTACCTATCCGGGAATTTGGAAGCAAGCGAAGTGGTGAAAGCAAGTTAAAGTTGAGAAGTGGCTGAAAGTGAAAGTCTTAGAAAGCAATAATAGGTTTGGGGAAGTCAATCATGAAGATGAGTAACTCGGCACCATTCACATAGCCGGGTGTTTGTGTCTTGCCAAAGTCGGATTGAGCGATATTCCTAACGGGTCATGGTATGTGCATCAAGGGTTTGACGCATCTCGAGAAATTGATGATTGCGGATTTCCTAGGCTTCGGTTATTGTGCACCTCTGTCCATGCATCCCAAAAAGTAAAGTAAAAAGAAAAAGTGTGAAATAAGCAAAGCTTATTGGTGGAAGATGTTGCAAGTCAAAGTGAAAGTGAAGTTCATCCTTTTTCCCGGATTCTAGCACCACATTACCTTACATACATCCCTACCCTACACGTTTCTTGACTTTTCTTTTGGGAAGCCCTTGAGACCTTGAGCTTGTTGATTGACTTAGCGGTTTAAATCGGATTATACATGATTAATTTTGATAATTATGATTTATTATGCATTCTATGATTTTATGCAAAGATGAACAACTTTCCTATATTTATAAAATGTTTTGATCATATTGAGTTTTTAATTTCCAGGAAGTACTCTCTTAGAGTGATCTATGATGATTGCACACCATAAAAATATTTTTGAAAGACTTTTCATTGATTTTCTTGACTTATAATCCATTCTATCTTGATTTCTATATGAGGAACTTGCTTAGGGACAAGCAAGGGCTAAGTATGGGGTATTTTGATAGCATGAATTATAGTCTATATTTTGGGGTTTGTTTAGACGTTTTATCTTTCATAATCTGCATGTCTGTATGTACATTATGTGATTTTACTACCATTTCATCTACCTTTGCGAGAATCGAGGTCTACACCTAGTTTCGTTGTAATTGCAGGTAATATGGTACGTTTTGCATCAAAAAGGAGCAAAAGGAGTCAAGAGTCATTTGGAGCTACATTGAGGAGCAAAAAGGAATCCTTCAGGAAGCATAGCCATGGATTAAAGATTTACTTTGGACCAGTTTTGAGAGATTCTACATTCAGTTATGAGTCACCTCGGTTGACCAGAGATTCATCTCGACCGAGGCGATCCAGAGACGCCGACTCGACCGAGGCGAACACCTAGGACGCGGCGAGAATATTTTATTCTTGGCTGAGATCTTTTAAAATTGGAAAGTGATCTTATATTTTTGGGCTGAGCTTCTAGAAGGAAGGAGATATGCAGAATCATATATTTTACCTATATTTATGGGATAATATCTTCTTAAGATTTATTATCTTTGGAGGTTTATTTTTCCTATAAAAAGGGTCGGATTTCCCATAATTCGACAGGCTGCATACATCGATTAAAAAGGCCGCACACGATCCGATTACAGCAGTATACGCAGCAGCATAGCCTACTCCAATTTGGGAGAGATTTGAAGAACCTTTTTGAAGGTTGAAGGAAGATTGAAGATCATAGCTTTATAGCTTTTTGAAGGGTTTTGTAAGATTGTCTTCAATTCCCTCATTGATTGTCTTGTCTTGTTGGATTGCTATCCAAGGAACGCTTTTGTTTGTGATATTTGATTCAGTTATTGAAGTCTTTTCATTAAATTCTTCTTTGTTCAAATATTCACCTTCTTCCCATATATTTAATAATTTCATTATGATGATGAGTGGCTAATTTCCTTGTGTGATTCTAGGGTGATTAGCTGAAGGTTGTGGGAAAAACAATGATAGAATAATCTTAGATTCCAGTAGGATCCTGAAAGTTCGAGTCTTTAACCTTAACCCTAAGCATCTCGTTCGGTTGATGAACATCTCGGCCGGGGTGGAATTCTTCTGACCGAGGTGACTTATCCGAACCTAAACAGAAAGTTAAGTGTTAGAGTTTGCTAAATCCTATTCTTATTACACCTTCCTGGTTCAATGCAAGCTTAGGATGAGACTTACCCGGTAATTCCTTAGTTTGTGTACCAACGATCATAAGTGTAGGTAATAAAGGTTTATCCTTTATTGGGGTTTGAGTGTGCTTCCATCCCATCTTTGTGAGTTAGCCTGAGACTTACCCGGTAAAGGTTGATTCTATTCCCTTAGATGGTATGTTAGTTTGAGGTTATAGTTCTTTATCTTGATTCCTTGAGACTTACCCGGTAATAGGAGTTGCGGTTTAGGATTAGTGTGTAGTGAGACTTACCCGGTGATCTACTCCACTTTAGTAACACCTTCCCCACGCAAAAATCTCAGCTTTGTCCGCTTATCTATAGATCTTGAGTTGGAACCACAACTAGATGCTTTAATCCCTAGAATTGCATGTTTGCTTTATTGACTTCTTATTCATCTTTGATTGTATTAATTACTCTTGTGGTTAGTATTGACATTAGCATACCGTATTGGACTTTGTTTCACCAAGTCCCTGTGATCGACCCCTGGAATTTTCTTGCTTTTACTACGATTGACCCGTACACTGCGGGTTCGCATCCTTGTTTTAAGCTTAAGTCTAGGGTTATAAATTTAAAGCTTGCACACACCGTTTGGAGCGAACAAGTTTTTGGCGCCGTTGCCGGGGACAGTTCTGATATGTTTAAGTTGCTAAATGCTTTGTTTAAGTTGCTAAATACTTACAGGTTATTTGACTGAGAAAAACGTCGAAACCGAAAAAAAAACAAAATGGTTTTAAAAAAATTTTTGACCTCGACCGGGACAGTTCTGGCAAAACGAGGTGTTTCACCTCGGTTGAACCAAGAACACCTCGACCGAGGTGGGCGTAACAGAGAGTTTTCGAAAACGATTTTTGTGTTACTTATCTGGATATGATCTCAGTGAAGATTTTGTTTACCGACTGGATTTAAATTCTTTATATGTTTGAAATGTTTTATGATATGTTTAAGTTGCTAAATGCTTTGTTTAAAATTATTGGCATGTTTAATACTTTATTTTTATCCAAATTATGTTGAATTTGAAGGTTGACACCGCAGCATAAGTTCTCTCACGTTCTTCTTGGAAAGACCAAGGCAATTCATTCTTCTTCTTCTTCTTCTTCTTGATCATGCTTAGCCCCTCATATACATATTGCCTCCCTTTACCTATCCGGGAATTTGGAAGCAAGCGAAGTGGTGAAAGCAAGTCAAAAGTTGAGAAGTGGCTGAAAGTGAAAGTCTTAGAAAGCAATAATAGGTTTGGGGAAGTCAATCATGAAGATGAGTAACTCGGCACCATTCACATAGCCGGGTGTTTGTGTCTTGCCAAAGTCGGATTGAGCGATATTCCTAACGGGTCATGGTATGTGCATCAAGGGTTTGATGCATCTCGAGAAATTGATGATTGCGGATTTCCTAGGCTTCGGTTATTGTGCACCTCTGTCCATGCATCCCAAAAAGTAAAGTAAAAAGAAAAAGTGTGAAATAAGCAAAGCTTATTGGTGGAAGATGTTGCAAGTCAAAGTGAAAGTGAAGTTCATCCTTTTCCCGGATTCTAGCACCACATTACCTTACATTCATCCCTACCCTACACGTTTCTTGACCTTTTCTTTTGGGAAGCCCTTGAGACCTTGAGCTTGTTGATTGACTTAGCGGTTTAAATCGGATTATACATGATTAATTTTGATAATTATAATTTATTATGCATTCTATGACTTTTTGCAAAGATGAACAACTTTCTTATATTTATAAAATGTTTTGAGCATATTAAGTTTTTAATTCCATGAAGTACTCTCTTAGAGTGATCTATGATAGTTGCACACCATAAAATGTTTTTGAAAGACTTTTCATTGATTTTCTTGACTATTAATCCATTCTATCTTGTCTTCTATATGCGGAACTTGCTTGGGGACAAGCAAGGGCTAAGTATGGGGTATTTTGATAGCATGAATTATAGTCTATATTTTGGGGTTTGTTTGGACGTTTTATCTTTCATAATCTGCATGTTTGTATGTACATTATGTGATTTTACTACCATTTCATCTACCTTTGCGAGAATCGAGGTCTACACCTAGTTTCGTTGTAATTGCAGGTAATATGGTACGTATTGCATCAAAAAGGAGCAAAAGGAGTCAAGAGTCATTTGGAG